>SJXQ01002249.1:0-75031 GCA_006408695.1 Aepyceros melampus | reverse complement strand
TCAAGGCTATGGTTTTTCCTGTGGTCATGTATGGATGTGAGAGTTGGACTGTGAAGAAGGCTGAGCGCCGAAGAATTGATGCTTTTGAACTGTGGTGTTGGAGAAGACTCTTGAGAGTCCCTTGGACTGCAAGGAGATCCAACCAGTCCATTCTGAAGGAGATCAACCCTGGGATTTCTTTGGAAGGAATGATGCTAAAACTGAAGCTCCAGTACTTTGGGCACCTTATGCGAAGAGTTGACTCATTGGAAAAGACTCTGATGCTGGGAGGGATTGGGGGCAGGAGGAGAAGGGGATGACCAAGGATGAGATGGCTGGATGGCATCACAGACTCAATGGACGTGAGTCTGAGTGAACTCCGGGAGTTGGTGATGGACAGGGAGGCCTGGCGTACCGCGATTCATGGGGTCGCAAAGAGTCGGACACGACTGCGCGACTGAACTGAACTGGTCTCTTGATGAGTTTCTCTGGTTCTGTTAATCTGGTGTTCTCTGAAATGAGTTTTAGTTCTGTAAAGAGCTTAAAGATATTGTTAAGTGTATCCCTTGAGGTGGAACCTGGACCCCACCCCCAGGCTGGATAGACTACCATTTCTTGGCTCTTCCTCCCTTGACTGTGCATCCCTTCTCTTCTCTGATTAGCAACTGTTGGAATCAGCCCTTTGGAACTCAGGGAAGGTCCTGGAGGCTGAACAGAAAGGCTCTCCATGCCCATGAGCCACACAGGGTCCTGTCTGGTGTCATTATTTGACTTTAACTGGCCACCAGTGTTACTTAAGAGTCCTACTGTTGATGTTGTTCAGTTGCTAAGTCATGTCTGACTCTTTGTGACCCCTTGGACTGTACGATGCCAGACTTCCCTGTCCTTCACTGTCTCCTGGAGTTTGCTCAGATTCATGTCCATTGAGCTGGTGGTGCTGTCCAACAATCTCATCTTCAGGTATTCTTTTCTCTTCCTGCCTTCAATCTTTCCCAGCATCAGGGTCTTTTTCAGTGAGTCAGGCCTTCGCATCAAGTGGCCAAAATATTGCAGCTTCAGCTTTGCATTAGTCCTTCCAAAAAAGAAAAGGATTGGCTCTCTTCAGGATTGGCTGGTTTGATCTCCTTGCTGTCCAAAGGACTCTCAAGAGTCTTCTCCAGCACTACAATTCAAAGGCATCAATTCTTTAGCCTTCTTTATGGTCCAACACTCACATCCATACATGACTACTGGAAAAAGATTAGCTTTGACTACATGGACTTTTGTTGGCAAAATGACATCTTTGCTTTTGAATATGCTGTCTATGTCTAAGTTTGAGAGTCCCTTGGACAGCAAGGGGCAGCAAGTAAATCCTAAAGGAAATCAACCCTGATTATTCATTGAAAGGATTGATGCTGAAGCTGAAACTTCAATACTTTGGCCACCTGACGCGAAGAGCTGACTTATTGGAAAAAACCCTGATGTTGGGAAAGATTGAGAGCAAGAGAAGGGGGCAACAGAGGATGAGACAGTTGGATGGCATCATCGACTCAATGGACACGAGTTTGAGCAAATTCCAGGGATAGTGAAGGACAGGGAAGCCTGGCATGTTGCCAGTGTTGGACATGACTGAGTGACTGAACAACAGCAACAATGTTTGTCATAGGTTTCCAAGGAACAACTGTCTTTTAATTTCATGACTGCAGCCATCATCCACAGTGATTTTGGAGCCCAAGAAAATAAAATCCATCTTATTATACTCACCTCTTATAACACCCTACAGATTACCCCACAGTTCTATTCAGCTTATCTTTAAATTTGAGGCCATATCCAGAAATGGGCATTGATCTTTCAGCAATTTGCAAGAGGGAAATGATTTGTTCTAGTGGAATTAACACTCCAATGAGTGGGGAAGGGGAGATGACACAAGATATCTTCAGATGCTAAGTAATATCACATCACACTGATGTGATAATGTAATATCTCACATGTTGATCATGTGAGCTGGGTTGGTTATGAAAGATCTATCTGGGAATGTAAATTTGAACTGAATGACAGGGAAGATCCTGCTTTGCAAAGCCTAAAGGAAGAAACTTCTAGTGCAAATCTTGGAAACAAGAACAAGTCTGGTGTGCTCCAGGGACAGAGAGAGAGCCAGCAAGTATGAAGCTGGTGCAGGTAGGGGAGGGCAGTTGGAAGAGATGGAGAGGTTGTTAGTGGAGGAGGGGCTCATGGAGGGGAGGATGGTGGTCAAGAAATTAATTTTTATTCTGATGACAATGGCAAGCACTGAAAAATTTTAAGCAGGAAGAAATGTGTGTATTGTGTGTGTTGCTTCAGTCATGTCCAACTCTTTGCAACCCCATGGACTATAGCCTGCCAGCTTCCTCTGTCCAGGGGATTCTCCAGGCAAGAATACTGAAGTGGTTTGCCGTTTCCTTCTCCAGGGGATCTTCCCAAACCCAGGATTGAAACTGCGACTCTTGCATGTCATCCATTGGCAGGCAGATTCTTAACCACTTGTGCTACCTGGGAAGCCCAAAAGAGACACGGTCTGGCTTTCCTCCCGTTAAAGATCAGGAGAGTTAGACTAGGTTAGAGGTTCCTGGAATGGAACACCCCCTCACTCCTACCCTGTTAAAATTTATTGCAGTGTTCCTGGGGAGAAAGGATGGTGGCCTTGGACTTGGACTAAGTAATGGGATGGCCAGGCATAGAATGCACCTTGGACTGCTTTCAGCAGGAACTGCTGATAGGTTGGGTCTGAGGTATGAAGGGGAAAGAGAGGAATAGGTGTTATGCCTGCATTTTTGAAATTTGGGGTATTATGATGTGTTAGTTTCTGCTGTGCAACAAAGTGAGTCAGCTATATGTATACATATATCCCTTCCCTCCTTAAGCCTCCCTCCCACCCACTCCCATTCAACCCCTCTAAGACTGTCACAAAGCTCCCAGCTGAGCTTCCTGTTATGCCTACATTCTAGCTTGAGCTATTGGATAGTAAAGCCATGTATAGAGCTGAGGAAGATTAGGGAAGAGGCAGGCTTGGGAGGGGAGTAACCAAGTTCTATTTTGGGGATGGAGGTCTTTGTTAGGTCTTCCTGTGGAGAGGACACCTCCTACTTCCTTTCTGCTCATTCTTTCGTTTATGCAAGCAGGCTCTCATTCCCATCATTTCATTCTCATCTCAGAGATTCCTGTGGCTTCTTGAACCCAAATCCAAATGGACTGTGTTGAACTGCCTACTCTTTGGACTCTAGCCAGTATTTCAGTGCTGTTCACCTTTTTGTTGCAAAGTTTCTGTCCTTGAATGTTTGAGTTTCCCTCTCCCTTAGCTTCCATATTTCTCTGTCTTGAGCTCCCTTTCCTCTTGCCCCCACTTGGAATTCAAGATCTTTGTGTTCTGGATTCACAGATCTTTCAGCCTTATACCTCTTAATCTTCCTTCATGGATCTTTGGTTCTAGCCAGAAAACAAATATTATTCAAGTTCAAAAAATATTGAACTTCTTTGCTTTTTGTCTTTTGCTTTATCTCTGAGCTTCCACCGGGGGCGGGGGTGTGTGTCAGTGACCCTCAGTCTGAAAAATGCTCTGTGAAATTGCTTTGAATGTGGGTCTGCTGTTGAGAACTCCCTCAGCATTTGTCTCTATCTGCATCATTAATATTAGACCATGTTTTCTCAGGGTAGAGAAACATAGTTAGACATTTATTTTGTTTTCCAGCACTTTCAGTTCAGTTCAGCTGCTCAGTCATGTCCAACTCTTTGAAACTCATGGACTTTAGCACATCAGGCTCCCCTGTCCATCACCAACACTTTGACGATATCGGTTCACTTCTTTCAGGTTTCTGCTAATGCTGTTGTGAAGTGTTAATTTTTTCCCTTTGGGGGACTTCAATTAGACCTTCTCAGTGTAGTCTCTCTTTTCTGCATCCTTTTTTTTTTTAAGTTAAAAAAATTATTTATTTATTTGGCTGTGCTGAGTCTTGGTTGTGGTATGCCAGATCTTTGATCTTCATTGCTGTATTCAGGATCTTTATTGTGGCATGCGAACTCTTAGCTGCGGCATCTGGGATCTTAGTTCCCTGACCAGCGCTCGAACCTCAGCACCCTGCACTGGAAGCATGGAGTCATAGCCACTGGGCCACCAGAAAGTCCCTGTCTTATTTCTTTTTTATCTCTATGACTTTGTGGACCCTCTGACCAATCTTCCACTTCACTAATTCTTTCATTTCCCTAAAAAAACTTTATTGAATATAGTTTATGTCCACTATAATGCATTTTTAAAAAAAATTATAGTTGATTTATAATGTGTTAATGTCAAATGTACATCAAAGTGATTCAGTTATATTACCTATTCTTTTTCAGATTCTTTCCCTTATAGATTATTACAAAATATTGAGTATAGTTCCCTGTGCTATACAGTAGGTCCTTGTTGGCTATCTATTTTATATATAGTAGTGTTTATAAGTTAGCCTCAAACTCATAATTTATCCCTTCCCCTCTTTTCTCCTTTAGTAACTATGTTTGTTTTCTATGTCTGTGGTCTATTTTTGTTTTATATACAAGTTCATATGTACCATGTTTTTTTAGATTCTACACATAAGTGATGTATGATATTTGTCTTTCTTTGTCTGGCTTACTTCACTTAGCTATTCTTTAGGTCTATCCATGTTCCTGCAAATGTAATGTATATGTTTAAAGTGAACAATTTTATGAGTTTTGACCCATATATACACCCATGAATCTATGATTATGATTAAAGCAATGAACATTTTCATCACCTCCCAAAGTTTCCTCGTGCCCTTTTATAAGCTACCTCTCTCTTTGCTCCTATCCCCAGGCAACCACAAATCCACTATCTGTGAATATAGGTTAGTTTGTGTTTTCTCAAATTTCATATATGAAATCATATTGTTTGCTCCAAAGTTGTCACCCTGTATCTTCCCTATATTATCACTGCAAGAAGACCCTTTCCTCTCTTCACTGTTGACAGTCTTGTTTCTTGAATCCTGTTTCCTATTTCTTGTTTTATTCTATTCTTTTCATGGAAAAATATTCCTGCCAGCTTTTTAATTTTTTGAGAACTTGGATGCTCTTATCTTACCTTTATGTTTGATGGCAGCTTGATAGTAGATAGTTTGAAGTTAGTTAAGCTGCTCAGTCGTGTCCGACTCTTTGCAACCCCATGGACTGTAGCCCACCAGGCTTCTCCGTCCATGGGATTCTCCAGGCAAGAATACTGGAGTGGGTTGCCATTTCCTTCTCCAGGGGATCTTCCCAACCCAGGGATCGAACCCAGGTCTCCCATATTAGAGGCAGACGCTTTAACCTCTGAGCCACCAGGGAAGCCTAGTAGATAGTTTAGTGGAGGATAAAAGTATTTATGTTTGATGGCAGCTTGATAGTAGATAGTTTGAAGTTAGTTAAGCTGCTCAGTCGTGTCCGACTCTTTGCAACCCCATGGACTGTAGCCCACCAGGCTTCTCCGTCCATGGGATTCTCCAGGCAAGAATACTGGAGTGGGTTGCCATTTCCTTCTCCAGGGGATCTTCCCAACCCAGGGATCGAACCCAGGTCTCCCATATTAGAGGAGACGCTTTAACCTCTGAGCCACCAGGGAAGCCTAGTAGATAGTTTAGTGGAGGATAAAAGTCTGGTTGTAAATTTTTTTTCCTCAGAATTTTGAAAGCATTGTTTTAATATCTTTCGTTTCCAGTATTACTGATGATAAGACTGATTCTATTCTAGTTCCTGAGGCTTTGTAAATCTCTTTTTTCCCCCTTTGGAAACACTTTTTATTTCTGGTGTTCTGAAACTCCATGATGATGTACCTTGTCTGGGACCTTGAAGAATTATTGTGCTGTGCACTCAGTGGGCTCTCTTAACCAGGAAACTTTTTTTCAGCCACATGTTGTGTCATGCAGGATCTTAGTTCCCTGACCAGAGATCAAACCCATATCCCCTTCAGTGGAAACATGGAGTCTTAACTATTGGACCACAAGTGAAGTCCCTAGCCAGGTAACATCTGTCCATCATTTCTGGAAATTTTTATTTGATTATTTGATAACTTAATTCCATTGATTTTCTTGGTTTGTTCTTACTGGAACTTAGTGTTTTGTGAGGTTGGACCTCTTGGACTCATTCCCTCATTTATTTTTTTCATTTTTTAATCTTCATTTTCCTTTTAAGTCTTTTTTGGAGGGATTAACAATATCTACCATCTTTTTTGTTGATTTTTAAAAATGTTTGTAACAGTATTTTCAGATGACAATTATATATATTACTGTGGGCAAGAATCCTTTAGAAGAAGTGGAGCAGCCCTCATAGTCAACAAAAGAGTCTGAAATGGAGTTCTTGGGTGCAATCTCAAAAATGACAGAATGATCTCTGTTTATTTCCAAGGCAAACCATTCAATATCACAATAATCCAAGTCTATGCCCCAACCACTAATGCCAAAGAAGCTGAACGCTTCTATGAAGATCTACAAGACTTTCTAGAATTAACACCAAAAAAAAAAGTCCTTGTTATCATAGGGGACTGGAATGCAAAAGTAGGAAGTCAGGAGATATCTGGAGTAACAGGCAAGTTTGGCCTTGAAGCAGGGAAAAGGCTACAGACTTACCAAGAGAATGCACTGGTAATAGTAAACACCCACTTCCAACAACACAAGAGACAGCGTTACACATGGACATCACCAGACAGTCAGTACCCAAATCAAATTGATTATGTTCTTTGCAGCTGAAGATGGAGTTCCATACAGTCAGCAAAAACAAGATCGGGAGCTGTCTGTGGCTCAGATCATGAACTCCTTATTGCCAAATTCAGACTTAAGCTGAAGAAAGTAGGGAAAACCACTAGACCATTCAGGTATGACCTAAATCAAATCCCTAACAATTATACAGTGGAAGTGACAAATAGATTTAAGAGATTAGATCTGATAGATGGAGTGCCTAAAGAACTATGGATGGAGATTTGAAACATTGTACAAGAAGTGGAGACAAGACCATCCCCAAGAAGAAGAAATGCAAAAAAGACAAAATGGTTGTCTGAGGAGGCCTTACAAATAGCTATGAAAGGAAGAGAAGTGAAAGGCAAAGGAGAAAAGAAAAGATATATTCATGCAGAGTTCCAAAGAATAGCAAGGAGAGATAAGAAAAGTCTTCTTCAGTGATCAATGCAAAGAAATAGAGGAAAACAATAGCATGGAAAAGACTAGAGATCTCTTCAAGAAAATTAGAGATACCAAAGGAAAATTTCTTGCAAAGATAGTCACAATAAAGGACAGAAACAGTATGGACCTAGCAGAAGCAGAAGATATTAAGAAGCAGTGGCAAGAATACACAGAAGAACTATACAAAAAAGATGTTTATAACCCAGATAATCATGATGGTGTGATCACTCACCTAGAGCCAGACATCGTGCAAAGTCAAGTGGGCCTTAGGAAGCATCACTGCAAACAAAGCTAGTGGAAGTGATGGAATTCTAGCTGAGCTATTTCAGATTTTAAGAGATGCTTCTGTTAAAGAGCTGCACTCATTATGCCAGCAAATCTGGAAAACTCAGCAGTGGCCACAGGACTGGAAAAGTTTTCACTCCAATCCCAAAGAAAGGCAATGCTACAGCACAATTGCACTATCTCACATGCTAGCAAAGTAATGCTCAAAATTCTCCAAGTGAGGCTTCAACAATATGTGAACCATGAACTTCCAGATGTTCGAGCTGGATTTAGAAAAGGCAGAGGAAGCAGAGATCAAATTGCCAACATCTGTTGGATCATCAAAAGAGCAAGAAAATTCCAGAAAAACATCTACTTCTGCTTCATTGACTATGCTAAAGCCTTTGACTGTGTGGATCACAACAAACTGTGGAAAATTCTTAAAGAGATGGGATTACCAGACCACCTGACTTTCCTCTTGAGAAAGCTATATGCAGGTAATGAACAACAGTTAGAACCAGACATGGAACAACAAACTGGTTCCAAATTGGAAAAGGAATATGTCAAGGCTGTATATTGTCACCTGACTTATTTAACTTATATGCAGAGTGTAACATGTGAAATGCCAGACTGGATGAAGCACAAGCTAGAATCAAGGTTGCAGGGAGAAATAGCAATAACCTCAGATATGCAGATGACACCACCCTTATGGCACAAAGCGAAGAGGAAGTGAAGAGCCTCTTGATGAAAGTGAAAGAGGAGAGTGAGAAAGCTGGTCTAAAACTCAACATTCAGAAAACTCAGATCATGACATCTGGTCCCATCACTTCAGGGTAAATAGATGGGGAAGCAATGGAAACAGTGACAGAGTTTATTTTCTTGGGCTCCAAAATCACTGCAGATGGTGACTGCAGCCATGAAATTCAAAGAAGTTTGCTCTTCGGAAGAAAAGTTATGACCAACCTAGACAGTTTATTAAAAAGCAGAGACATTACTTTGCCGACAAAGGTCCATCTGGTCAAAGCTGTGGTTTTTCCAGCAGTCATGTATGAATGTGAGAGTTGGACTATACAGGAAGCAGAACACCAAAGAACTGATGCTTTTGAACTGTGGTGTTGAAGAAGACTCTTGAGAGTCCCTTGGACGGCAAGGAGATCAAACCAGTCAATCTTAAAGGAAATTAGTCCTGAATATTCATTGGAAGGACTGATGCTGAAATTCAATACTTTGGCCACTTGATATGAAGAACTGACTCATTTGAAAAGACCTTAATGCTGGAAAAGGTTAAAGGCAGGAGGATAAGGGGATGACAGAGGATGAGATGGTTGGATGGCATCACCGACTTGATGGACATGCGTTTGAGCAAGCTCCAGGAGATAGTGATGGACAGAGAAGCCTGGGATGCTTCAGTCCACGGGGTCACAAACAGTTGGACACAACTGAGTGACTGAACTGAACTCAACAGTATTTTTTTTTCCACATTTCTTTCTTGTTCTCTGATTTTTTCCTTTACAGTAACTTTGTGGATGCAATCAGTTCTCTCCTCATATGTCTCAGGATATACCTAGTTTTATTCCACTCCCTAGTTTTATTCCACTCCCTTACTGTTTCTAGTCCTCCTAGTTATTTCTTTCCTGTATTTCCTTTTTTTTTTTTTTGGAGGGTGGAGAGGAGAGTGCTTTTATTACAGCTCTGATGATCCTTGGCTGTCTATTGATGAGAGCTCCACGTACATGTTCAAGGCTTACCTTCTGGTGGGCCTGTTGAAGAGCTGTCAGATAAAGTCCCCCAGATGCTGATTCTGTAGTTCTTTTCTCTGAGGTGGATTGGTTTTCCCAGAGGAGTCTTCCTTTCTTCTGCCTGGGATAGGTAAAAGCCCTGCAGAGGAACGGGCCAGGAATAGCATTTTAGTACCTAGACATTTACAAAATGCAACCCCCCCTTTTCTTTTTTTTTAGTACAACATCTGGTATCTATCTGTGCTCTGGTATCTAGACTTCAGAGCCTTTTCTTACCAGATAATAAATCTCCAATAGGGGTGGAGATGGGATCATCGCCTGGCTGAGTACACTGGTGGGGAAATCTGGGGTGTTTCACTGTTTCTCATGTAAACTATCACCACCTCTGCCCAGCCTGCAGTTCCTGAGCCACTTCGGACCCTGCAGCACACACCGGCACACGTCCCAGTAGTCTTCCCACATCCTGTGGGCATTTCGCAGACGGGATGAAGCTGCAGCCTGCCATTCCAAAGGCCCCTCCAGGTTGCATTTTCCAAAATTTTGTTGACATCTTTCGTCTGATGTCATCTCCTCTCCCATTCATCTTGTCCATGTGCATTTGTACCTGTTTAATTCCTTTATCATTATTTTTTGGGGATTTCTGGAGGGAGCAAAGACAGACGTCATGTTCTGTCAGTTTTCAATCTAAGTCCCTTTGTACCAAACAATGTTATGGTACTTCTCCATTTGGGGAAGGGCTTCCCGGATACCTCAGTTGGTAAAGAATCTGCCTGCAATGCACAAGACCCCAGTTCGATTCTGGGGTTGGGAAGATCCTCTGGAGAAGGGATAGGCTACCCACTCCAGTATTCTTGGGCTTCCCTTGTGGCTTAGCTGGTAAAGAATCCACACGCAATGTGGGAGACCTGGGTCCGATCGTTGGGTTAGGAAGATCGCCTGGAGAAGGGAAAGGCTACCCACTCCAGTATTCTGACCTGGGGAATTCCATGGGGTCACAAAGAGGCGGACACTGAGCGACTTTCACTTTCACTTTCAGGCTCTTCACTGCGGCATGAGTGTTTCTGCAGTTGTGGCCCTCAGGCTTTTCTCTAGTTGTTGCTGCAGGCTCTAGAGCAGGAAGGCTCAGTACTTGCAGTGCCCAGGCGCTCTAGTGTGGTACACGAGCTCTGGAGTGTGGGCTCAATGGTTATGGTGTGTCAACTTAGCTGCCCTGGGCCATGTGGGATTGAACCTGTGTCCCCTGAATTGCAAGGTAGATATTTTTTTAGCTACTGGGCCACTAGGGAAGTCTCTGTAATTTCCTTGAAGCAAGTGTATTTTGTGTCTACCTTTCCAACAGCATTGTGTGCTTGGCGTATAAGAAGTGCTTAAGACACAACCATGTATTTAACTTGTGCTAAAACTAGGAGGAGAGGAGGAGCTGGAAACAAAAGATGATGGAAATGGAGAAGCAGAGACATGTTTTCACCCACTGAGAGAGTGACAGAGTTCAGATGGGGGTGCCAGGGTCCCCCAGGAGCAGGACAAGCCAAGGAAAGCCCTCAGTCCCTCTGAATTGGGGCAGACCAGCCCTCTCCCCAGCATCCCTGATCTCAGGAAGTTCATGGCTCTGCAATTTGGTTGCTGTCCATCTCCCTTTCCATCCAGTTGGAATCCCAAGAAGAGGCAGGCCAGGGAGTAGTTGTCACTGAGGGTGGTTGAGTTGAGTGGGCACCACCCTTGACAACAGAGTCAGGCTAGGCTTGGAGAAATGGCTCCTTTTAAATGAAATGCCAATTTCAGATAAAAACCTCTGGGTGATTTTTTTTTTTCTTGGCTTGTTTTTTGGTTTCTTTTGTTTTAATTTGTTTTTACTTTCCCCTCCAAATGGTAAGAAGTTTATTATCTAACGATACCAGCAGCCCAAAGTCAAGCAGTAATGAAAGTGGATGGTCCACCACTCCACTACATCAGCAAGGAGGGAAGCTCTTTCCATGTTGCCTCCTTCTGTTCTTGGGAATTGTGACTGCTTAGACTGGATGCTTTTATGGTACCTAGATGGCTGCTGAAGGTCAGTTCAGAAAAATTAGTATTGTTATGGTTATTCAGACACTCAGTCGTGTCTGACTCTTTGCGATCTCAGGGACTGCAGCACACCAGGCTTCCACGTCCTTCACCACCTCAAAATCATGTCCATTGAATCAATGATGCCATCCAACCATCTCGTCCTCTGTCGTCCCCTTCTCCTCCTGCTTTCAATCTTTCTCAGCATCAGAATCTTTTCCAATGGCTCTTCACATCAGGTGGCCAAAGTATTGGAGTATCTTCTCTTACAAAATTACCAGAAGTTCTTGAAGGGAGGGGACTGCAGAGTTGTTTTTTGGGTAAAGAAGTTCAGTGTAGATAGATGGAAAGTGTTCTGGAGACGGGCTGCATAACAATGTGACTGTACTTAACACTACAAAAGGATACACTTATACCTGGTTAAGGTGGTAAATTGTATGTTATGTATATATTACCACAATTTAAAAATCTTTATGGAATCTTGACCTCTTAACTTTGGGTGGCTTTGAATCCAGACGCTTTCTTTATTTTTTTTAATGACTTAATTTTTTTCTTTATTTGGCTATGCTGAGTCTTTGTTGCTGCACAAGCTTTTTTTTAGTTGCAGTGAGCAGGGGCTACTGCTTAACTGTGGTGCACGGGCTTCTTATTGCAGTGGCTTTCCTTGTTGCAGAGCACAGGCTCTAGAGCACAGACTCGGTAGTTGTGGCCTACACATTTAGTTGCCCCATGGTATGTGAGATCTTTCTGGACCAGGGATCAAACCTGTGTCTCCTGCCTTGGCAGACAGATTCTTTACCACTGAACTACCAGGGAAGCCCCAGAGGCCTTACTTCTAATCTTACTGTCACCTAGAAAGCTGAGCAGAAAGGCAGAAATGCTACTCGTCTGTCAGGTACTGAAAGTTCTGGAACACAGCAGAGAGTCCCCACTGCTTAAAGCCACATCTGACACGTGGTGAGGGCTTGTAGCCTGCATCTCTGAATGGGTTTTCAAGTCGAGGGAAGCATAGCTTCATCTGTAAATAGCTGGTGGCTGAGGCCTTAGTTCCTCAGTGTTAAAGCTAGAGACGCTTCTAGAAAGGTCGGAGCAGTTTTCCATCTCGGTGCTAAGAACATTTAGTGCCGTGGGTCTATCCTGTGCATCATGGCATGCTAAGCAGCATTCCAGCCTCCACCCGCTAGATGTCGGTGGTACCGTTCCCCAGCTGGGACAACCCAAAACGTCTCCAGACATTGCCAAAAATCCCCCTGGGGGACACAATCGCCAGGTTGAGAGCTGTTCGGCCAGAGGGAATGATGTTATTCACAAACTATAGAATCTCACTGCCCATTTTTCATTGCTGACGTTGGCTTCTCCTGCTGCAGCCAGTAGCAAAGAAAAATACTCTATTATGTCATGTATGGAATACTGACTGTGTGCCAGACATTGTGGCAACGAATTCACTATCTCATTGAATCTTTTGGAAAACTTGCTGATGTATTGGGTTGGCTAAAAAATTTCATTTGGGCTTTTCCATAGAATGTTCAGAAAAATCCGAATGACCTTTTCGCCAACTTCTTAAGTATTGTTGCTGTTGTTCAGTCGCTAAGTCGTGTCTGATTCTTTGCTACCCGATGAACTGCAGCATGCCAGGCTTCCCTGTCCTTCACTATCTCCAGGAGTTTGCTCAAACTTGTGTCCATTGAGTCAGTATTGGTGGCTCAGACGGTAAAGAATTTGCCTGCAATGCAGGAGACGCAGTTTCGATCACTGGATCAGGAAAATCTCCTGGAGAAGAGAATGGCAACCCACTCCAGTATTCTTGTCTGGAGAATTCCATGGACAGAGGAACTTGATGGGCTACAGTCCATGGGGTTGCCAAGAGTCGGACACAAGTGGCTAATCCTTTCAGTTTAGTATTAGCAGCCTCATTTTACAGGTGAGGAAACTAGGTTGAGATCTGCTTTTTCCAGCTTGTGGAACTAGTACATTGTGAAACCAGGGTTCCACTGAAGGTCTGTCTCCTTTTATGAAGGCCTTTACTTTTTGTTTTTCTCTTTCAGTTTAATTTATATAGTGATGTTTCAGATATGTGGTGTGGAAAGTTGCCCACTCACGAGCTCTGACTCTGGGATAAAGTCTCAATGAAACAGAGGTGGGGGGTGGGTAAATTAGGAAATTGGGATTGACACATACATGCTACTATATAAAAAATAGACAAACAACAAGGACCTATGGTATCACACAGGGAAGACTATTCAGTATTCTGTAAGGGCCTATATGGGAAAAAATCTAAAGAAGAGTGGACCAGAACTTCCCTGGTGGCCAAGTTGTTCAGAATCTACCTTGCAATGCAGGGAACTCAGGTTCCATCCCTGGTTGGGGAAGCTAAGATTGTGCATTCCTTGGAGCAAGTAAGCCTACATCCTGCACCTCCTGAGCCCACACACTCTGGAGCCCATGTGCCACAGCTACAGAGTCCACACGCTGCCACAAAAAATCCTGTGGACCACAACGAAGATCCCTCGCTGTCTAGAAAATAAATATTTAAAAAAAGAGGACTTCCCTGATGGTCCAGCGGTTAGGAATTTCCTTGCAATGCAGAGGGAGCTGGTTCAACCCCAGGTCCAGGAAGATTCCACATGCCACAGGGCGCTACAGGGCAACTAAGCCTGTGTGCTACAATCACTGAAGCCTGCTCACCTGAGCCTGTGCTCCACAACAAGAGAAGCCCACAGTGAGAAGCCTGTGCATGTCAACTAGAGAGTAGCCCCCACTTGCTGCAACTAGAGAAAGCCACTGCACAGCAACAAAAACCCAGTATACCCCAAAGCAAATACATAAATAAACTTTAAAAACAAAAAACAAACCAAAGTTTTTAAAAAATGGATATATGTCGATGCGTAACTGATGCTGGGAAAGACTGAAGCAAAAGAAAAAGGGGACGGCAGAAGATGAGATGGTTGGATGGCATCACTGACTCAATGGATGTGAATTTGAGCAAACGCCGGGAAATTACAGAGGACAGAGGAGCCTGGGGGGCTTCAATCCATGGGATCACGAAGAGTCGGACACATGATAATCATTTTTTAAAAATCTGTGAATTAGGAGATTCAGCACATTTCTGCATCTCTGGCAAGGCAACTAGGAAATTGGCCCAACAGCCAGCCATCCCCTTTCCAGTTGTAATGATGCTAGAGTGTCCCTTCACCAGCAGAGGGCAGACCTGTGGTCCCGATCGACAGAAGTGGGCAAAGCAAACTGTTCTTGAAGGTTTAGCACAGAGAGGGAAAAGATTTCAGGAAAATGGTACTGTCATCACTTCCTTGTCCAGAGGTGGGGCCTTTTAAATACTTTTGTGGACAATATGTTTAATTATCCTATTCTTTTAAAAATACACAACCTCCTTCCATAAAGAGAACTTGAAAATTTTTTTCTTGAGAACCTGAAGTTTGAAGACCATCTTAGCTTTGTTGTCCTCTTTCTGACATTTCATTTTTAAAAGCAAATTTGTTTACTTTTGGCTGCTTTGGGTCTTCGTTGCTGCGTGCAGGCTTTCTCTAGTTTCGGAGAGTGGCAGCTACTCTCTCTTGAGATGCGTGGGTTTCTCATTGCAGTGGCTTCTCTTGGGGAGCATGGGCTCAGTAGATATAACACAGGGCTCAGTTGCTCCATGGCATGTGGGGTCTTCCCAGACCAGGATCAAACCCATGTCCCCTGCACTGGCAGGCATAATCAATGGATCACCAGGCAAGTCCCGATGTTTCATTTTTAAGCTGATCTCAGTCTGTAACTGTGATAGGAGCAAAAACTGTTTCTATTGTGAAATATTATTGAAAAGGAGAGGGTTTCCTCTGCATTTTCCTTTCTCTGGAGCTCCATGCCATGACTGCTGCCTGGGGCCATGTGTTCACATCCCCACATGCTACGAAGGCAAGGTGCTGAGTCCTTGCTTTGGTGATGATGGATGGAGTGAAGAGGGTAGTCACAGCTGTCTTTATTCACAGAGCAGAGAATCATCCACAGAACCTTCAGCCAAAATTCTGTCCAGAATGAAACTCTGATGCGTTTACTAAAATCATCCCTCTTACATGCCTACCTGCATGAAAATCCCAGGAAGGGTGAACAAAAAAGACAGGGTGTCTCCAAGAAATAGGCTTTCACCTGCTGCCTGGCCCTTCTGCCAGCTCCTTGTAACATGTTCTGTGCCTGGCAGAGCGTATCCATCATGATAAACGATTGATACTGAGGCTTTTCCTCTTCTGTCCGTGTTACCCCTGGCCTTTTTTTTTCTCTCTCTCTCTCTTTTTGGCTATGCCCCACATCATGCGGGATTTTAGTTCCCTGACCAGGGATTGAAACTGCAGCCCCTGCCTTGGAAGCATGGAGTCTTAATCACTGGACAACCAGGGAAGTCCAAAGACCAGCATTTTCAAAGTCTCTTCTGAGCTGGAGTGGTGGAGGGCACTAAGTATGGGAGGTACTTCACTCTGCTCTTACCAAATGTGTCTGATTTTGAGTTTAAGGTTACTGCTAAGGCTAAGACAATGTTCATTTGGGGAAATCCAAAGGATGTCACAGATTCTGTTTGTTTGATGAGAGAGAAGTTCCACTCTGAGCAACGGTTTTCCTCCAGAAACAGCCCATCTATTTGATTCATGAGTTTCATGTGATGGTAGAGCAATTAGTTCCTTGCAAACAATACAAAAGGACAAAAGTTTCAAGGTTTGGAATCGCCATGGCAACGCCTCAGATTCCCTGTGATGGCAGGTCTCAGTGTGATAGAAACTGGTCTTGCCGTGCCTCTGAAACTGGTCAAAGCCTCAGGACTCACGGCATCACCTTATTGGTGCACAGAGTGAATTTTTGCAGCTCCTAGGGCAGAGTCTCCTGTGATGTGGGGATAGTGGTCCCCCCAGATATACGTTCAGGTCGTAATCTTTGGAATCTGTGAATGCAAGCTCATTTGGGGAAAGGGTCTTTGCATATTTAAAAATCTCAAGTTTACATTCTCCTGGATTTTGATTGGGCCCTAAATCCAAAGACAGGTGTCCTTATCAGAAGAAGGCAGAGGAGATTTGAGACACAGACGCAGGGAAGGTATTTATGTCAACACAGGGGCAGGGATTGGAGCAATGCTGCCAGAAGCCAGAGGGTGCCAAGAGACACCAGAAGTCGGCAGGGACCAGGAAGGATCCTGCCCTAGGCCTTCAGAGGAAGTGTGGTTCTGCTGACACTCCAATTTCAGGCTTCTGGCTTTCAGAACTGTGAAAGAATAGATGTCTGCTTTTTTTTTTTTTAATTTATTTAGTTTTGGCTGTGCTGGGTCTTCAGGGCTGCGTGGGCTTTTCTCTAGTTGCGGCATCTGGGGGCTACTCTCTAAATGCGGTGCGCGGGCTTCTCATTGCGGAGGCTTCTCTTGTCATTGGAGAAGGCAGTGGCACCCCACTCCAGTACTCTTGCCTGGAAAGTCCCATGGACGGAGGAGCCTGGTGGGCTGCAGTCCATGGGGTTGTGAAGAGTCAGACACGACTGAGTGACTTCCGTTCCCTTTCTCCTGTCGTGGAGCACGGGCTCTAGAGCATGTGGACTTCCGCAGTTGTGGTTTCTGGACTCTGGTGCCGTAGGCTTGGGGTTGTGACACATGGCCTCAGTTGCTCTTCCCAGATCAGCAATTGAACTAGTGTCTCCCGCATTGTCAGCTGGGTTCTTTACCACTGGGCCCCCAGGGTAGCCCCACATACTCTCCCATCCCATGCCTCTCCTTATAGCGGAGAGCCATTGGCTGAAGAACATGTTGTTTTTCTTAAGAAAACAAAAATAAAGCAGTTTTGGACTTCCCCAATGGTACAGGGGATGGGAGTCCACCTGCCACTTCAAGGGCCAGGGGTTCGATCCATGGTCCAGGATGATTCCACATGCGGAGGAGCAACATAAGCCCGTGCGCCACAACTCCTGAGCCCTCAAGCCCTGGAGCACGTACTCTGCAACAAGAGAAGCCACGGCAATGAGAAGCCCGCACATGGCAGCTAGAGAAAGCCTGTGCATAGCCACAAACACCTAGTGCAGCCAAAAGTAAATAAATAAATAAATAAAAGCCATTTTGGATGAACCACCCAGCCACCTAGATGATCAGAATCAGCTCAGGGGTCAGCAGGCTTTGCTTGGGCTGCGAGTTCTCATTCTGGGTGTCTTGAGAACATCACTCTCCTTAACAGTAGCTTTAGGTACCTGCAGCTCCTCTTGGTTTTCTCCTGTCCTTCCCTTTACCAGAAGCTTATCTGAAAGCAAGTTTCATCACTACTACTCCTTTCTCACTCTGGTCAGAATCCTCTTTTTGTAGCCTCATACATGGTTTCCATGGAAATGAGAGGTTGAGCTAGAACCATGCCAACGTGCATATAAACTTCAGAATTAAACAAGGGCTATTGTTTTTGCCTGCCACGGGGTTTCACTCATTGTGAAGGTGTCAGAGGGGATTTTGGAATGCATGCCCTTAACTTCCTGCTTGTCTGCCATATTCCAGCCCACCTAGTGAAGGAAGCATGGAGTGGCCTGGGAACACCCCAGATCTTCTCATCCCTCATTCTTCAGGCTTTCTTTTAGTTTTGGCATGTGCATGTAAATGTCAACAGGTGAAGTGAGATTTGCTGTAATAAGCAGATGGTGGCCCCAGGGTAGGCTATGGGAGAGAGGAGCGTTCTAGCAGGAGATGTCAGAGGCAGAGCCTTTACGAATCTAAACTCATCCTTTGTCAGGGCATCAGAACCAGTGAGTGAAAGAAACAAGGGGACACAAGGCTATGTGCCTGTCCTCGTGACCCTTAGCACAGGAGCCTGGAGTTCACACCTGCTTCCAGCCGGTCCCAAAGGCACAGTCTTGGACATGCACAGATTTCTCCAGGATGGTTTAGTCATAGGGAGAAGCAGACCGTAACCAATCCTCTAAATGGCTCCCAGTAATGAGCTGAGTGTCTGGTGGGGCAGCCCGGGTAAGGATTCTGAGTCACTGCAGCTCTGCATATTCCCTTCACAGGAGATGCCGCCTGGTAACTCTTACTTCAGGGTAGACGGGGTGTAGGTGGGGTGTAGGTGGGGTGACCATATTATCACCCACACTGGAGCACTTTTCAGAGTGGAAGGAGCCACTATTAATTATCCTAGGACCATAAGCACAGTTGGAACTGTCCCTGGCAAAGAGGGTAACAGCTCTAGGCGGGCTGTACTCAGCTCTGCCATAGATCTCAATGTTAAAGTGCCCTCTGACTCCAGGCATGGACCTCTGCTTCTTCTTTTTTTTTTTTTTTAATTTATATGTCTGTGCTGGGCCTTAGTTGTGGCATGCAGGATTTTTGGTTGTGGCATTTGAACTCTTAGTTGTGGCATGTGGAATCTAGCTCCCCAACCAGGGCTTGAATCCTGGTGCCCTGCATTGGGAACACAGAGTCTTAGCCACTGGACCCTCAGGGAAGTTGAATCTTCTTTTTTATATCTTCTGTATTCCTAACCAGTGCTGTCCAGTGGAGTTTTATGTGATGATGGGGATGTTCTAGATCTGTGCTGTCCAATACAATAGCCACTATTCACATGTGTTTAGAGAGTACCTGAAATGTGGCTAAGGAATTAAAGTTTTATTTAATTTTAATTAATATAAAGGTAAATGACCATATGTGGCCTGGGCTACTCTGTTGAATGACACAGACCTAGATGATTTCAGCCAGTGTCATGACTTTAAATATCATTTGTAGGGGACTTCCCTGGCGGTCCAGTGGCTAAGACTCTGAACTCTCAATGCAGGGGGCGCCTGTTCGATCCCTTGACAGGGAGTTAGATCCCATATGCCGCAACTAAGACCTAGCACAGCCAAATAAATGAATGCTGCTAAGTCGCTTCAGTCGTGTCCGACTCTGTGCGACCCCATAGACGGCAGCCCACCAGGCTCCCCTGTCCCTGGGATTCTCCAGCAAGAACACTGGACTGGGTTGCCATTTCCTTCTCCAATGCATGAAAGTGAAAAGTGAAATTGAAGTCACTCAGTTGTGTCCGACTCTTTGCGACCCCATGGACTGCAGCCTACCAGGCTCCTCCATGCATGGGATTTTCCAGGCAAGAGTACTGGAGTGGGGTGCCATTGCCTTCTCCAAAATAAATGAATAAATATTAATAAATAAATAAACTCCATTGGTAAGCTTTGATTCCCAAATTTGTGTAGCTGGTCCGACCTTTCTGCTAAAATCCAAACTGAAGATGTGGAGAAATTGGAACCCTTGTGCATTGCATATAGGGATGTAAAATGGTGCAGCTGCAGTGGGAAATAGCAGGACAGTTCTTTGAAAACTTAAGCAGAATTACCATATGATTCAATAACTCTACTCCTAAATATATATCCAGAACTGACAACAGGAACTCAAACAGATATTTGTCCACCCAAGTTCATAGCAGTGTTACTTGCAGTAACCAATGACTGGAGGCAACCCAAGTGTCCATCAATGGATGAATGGAGAATTAAAATGTGATACCTACTCACACTTGAAATATTATTCAGCTTTAAAAAGGAAGGGAATGTTGACCTGCTTCAATATGACTGAGGCTTGATGACATTACACTAGGTGAAATACATGCTAAGTCACTTCAGTTGTGTCTGACTCTGTGCGATCCCATAGGCATCAGCCCACCAGGCTCCCCCATCCCTGGGATTCTCAGGCAAGAACACTGGAGTGGGTTGCCATTTCCTTCTCCAATGCAGGAAAGTGAAAAGTGAAAGTGAAGTCGCTCAGTCGTATCCAACTCTTCGCTAACCCATGGACTGCAGCCTACCAGGCTCCTCTGTCCATGGGATTTTCCAGGCAAGAGTACTGGAGTGGGGTGCCATTGCCTTCTCAAGCCAATCACAAAAGGACAAATACTATATGATTCCTCTTACATGGGATTCTAGACTAGTCCAATCCATAGAGATAAAGTATCAATAGAATGGTGATTGCTGGGAGCTGGGGAGAAGGGAGTGAGGTAAAAGGTACAGAGTACCAGCTGGAGAAGCTATAAAAGTACCAGAGATGGATGGTGGTGATGGTTGTACAACAATGAATGAATTAAATGACACAGAACTGTAAATTTTAAAATGGTTAAAGTGGTAAATTTTGTTATTTATATTTACTACATTAGAAAACCTTAATCCTCTGATAATCCCTCCAAACACATTCCTTCTTCAGATTTCCCATCTCAATTTTTTTAAAAATAAAGAAACTTCAGATTAGCACATTAACATTTTGTTTTGAAAAATGTATTTATTTGTTATTTTTGGCTGTGCTGGGTCTTTGTTGCTGGACCGGCTTTTCTCTAGCTGTGGCAAGAGGGGCCTACTCTGCGGTTGAGGTGCCCGGGCTTCTCACTGCGGTGGCTTCTCTTCTCGTGGAGCACATGGACTCTAGAGCGCAGGCTCGGTAGCTGTGGCACATGGGCCTAGTTGCTCTGAGGCACGCGGAATCTTCCTGGATCAGGGATGGAACCCGTGTCTCCTGCACTGGCTGGCAAATTCTTTACCACTGAGCCACCAGGGAAGCGCCTCCCCCCCGACTCCCAATCTCACTAATACTGACTGTTTTTCCATTAGTCAAAGTCAAAGACCGATTCTCCGTTCAGCACATCGGTAAGTCTTCTTGGCGGTACCTTCAAATACATGCATCTCACCACGTCTCACACCACCCAACACACTGGTCCACGTTATCCCTGCGCACATATCTCCACTGGCTTTTCACATCATTCGGAGTGACGGCATGCCTTTACTCGAACCACAAGCCCTGTATCATCTGTACCCTGAGGTTACCTCCCTGACTTCCCTTCCTACCACTCTCTCTGTTCCACAGGCCTCCTGATGTCCAGACACCTTGGGAATATCTCTGCCTCAGGACCTTGGCCCCTGCCCTCCCCTCTGCCTACATGACCTCTGCCCAAATTTCCCTGGCTTGCCCCCATTTCTAAGACTTGCATCCACATTTCCGTGAGCCCTTCCTAGGCCACTCTGGAAAAATTTCAGCATCCTCCCAACACTTCCTACTTTCCTTGCCAGCTTTAGTTTTTTTTTGCATTGACATGTAACATTTTTACCATACTATGCTTGACCCTTGAAGAACGTGGAGGTTCGGGGTACCAATCCTCCTCACAGTCAAAATCCACGTGTGACTTATGATTGGCCTTCTAATACACATGGGTATCCCCACTTGGGAATCTGCAGATTTAGCCTACTGGGACTCCTGTGGGACGGTACTATTTTAAAAATCTGCATGTAAGGGGACCCATGCAGTTTGAAATTGTGTTGCTGGAGGGCCAACTGTATCTATTTTATTTACCTCATATTTTTGATCTTCCTCGCTGAAATAGATGATGTGTTTTGTTTGTTTGCTTGCTTGTTTTTGGTCAAGCTACGTGGCTTGCAGAAACTTAGTTTCCTGACCAGGGATCAAACCCATACGCCCTGCAGTAGAAGCATGGAGTCCTAACCACTGGACTGCCAGGGAATCCCCTGAAACACATGATGTTTAAGGCAGAGGTTTCAAATCAGTGACGCTGTCTGTTTTCTCCCAGTGCTCAGATCAGCCCAGAACCTGATATATAGTTGGCACTCAATAAATAATCATTGAATAAATGAAAGAAAATCCAGATGTTTATGGAGCTGCTAAGATTCATATCTTTTAGGAAACCTTTGATTGATGCATGTCTAGCCTAACCTCTTTATATGCACTCAACCACTGTGCGTGCTCAGTTGCTTAGTCATGTCCGACTGTTTGCAACCCAGTGGACTATTGCTCATCAGGCTTCTCTGTGGGGACTTTTCAGGCAAGAATACTGGAGCGAGTTGCAATTTCCTCCTCCAGGGGAATCTTCCTGACCCAGGGATCCAACACGTGGCACCTTTATAAACTTGGCTTTCACTTCATTTAAGCCAGTAATTCTCAACCAGGGGTAATTGTGCCCAGTCAGGGGTCTTTTTGGCAATATCTAGAGACAGCCTGTCACAAGGGTGGAGGAGTGTTCTGGCATCTCTAATTGGCAGGGGCAAGAGATCTTGCTAAACCTCCTCCAGTGCCCAGGATGGCTCCCCGCAGTGAAGAATTGTCCGGACTAAATGTCATATATGCCAAGGTTGAGAAACTCTGATGTAACCTAACCATGTTAGGAGTTATCTAGTCCGTACTTACTAAGAGGTCAGTTCCTTGAGGGCTGTAACAGCTTAAATCATGTCTTCTGAAAAAAAAAGACATATTAAAGTCCTAAACCTTAGTATCTTACAATATGCTTGTCTCTGGAAATGTGAAACGCCAGTGATTGCTGGAAGCCTCCAAAGCTGGATGAAACCAGGAAGGATTCTCCTTGGGAGCCCTTAGGGAGGGCATGGCTCTGCCAACACCTTGATTTCGGAGTTCTAGCCTCCACCCAAATTTCTGTTGTTTTATTATTATTACTGTTGTTTTTTTGGCTATATTGACTCTTCCTTGTGGCATAGGCTTTTCTAGCTGTGGCATGCAAGCTTAGATGCTCTGGGCGTACGGGATCTTAGTTCCCCGACCAGGGATCAAACTCGAGTCCCTTGCATTGGAAGGCAGATTCTTAACCTCTGGGCTGCTGGGGAAGTCCCTTGTTGTCTTAAGACATCCAGTTTTTGGTTTTGTGTTAAGGTAGCCCTAGGAAACTACTACAAGGGCAGACCCAGTGCTAAACTCAAACCTGATCTGAGTGGGACAATCAAATTAGTTTCTTGGAAGAATGAGAACTGCCAGGATGGAGCTGACATCCTACTGAGGAAGGAGAGACAAGATGTCCAGTCTCTTGCATACTTATGGGTCACCTGACCAAGGGCACATGTATAATATGAGTTCAAATCCACCAGCCACCAAAGCCTTTCTCGGGAAAATTACCCCAGCACAAAATGGTTTGTTTTTTTTTTTTTTTTGCTAGTATTAACTTTGGTTCTCTGTCAGACCTGTGGGTGTAAAAACAAGGAGATCCCATAAATCCCACTGAGCTTGTTGTAGCAGCCACATTGTTGTTCGTTGCTCAGTCATGTCTGACTCTGCGACCCCATGGACTGTAGCCTGACAGGCTCCTCTCTGTCCATGGGATTCTCCAGGCAAGGATATGGAAAGAAAGTGAAAGTTGCTCAGTCATGTCCGACTCTTTGCTTCTCCATGGACTATATAGTTCATGGAATTCTCCAGGCCAGAAAACTGGAGTGGGTAGCCTTTCCCTTCTCCAGGGGATCTTCCCAACCCAGGGATCGAAACTAGGTCTCGGATTCTTTACCAGCTGAGCTACTAGGAAAGCCCAAGAATTTTGGAATGGGTAGCCTATCCCTTCTCCAGCAAATCTTCCTGACCCAGACATCAAACTGGGTCTCCTGCATTGTAGGTGGATTCTTTACCAGCTGAGCTATGAGGGAAGCCCTAAGTATACTGGAGTGGGTTGCTGTTTTCTTCTCCAGGAGATCTTCTGGACCCAGGGATCGAATCCACTTCTTCTGCACTGGAGGCAGATTCTTTACCACTGAGACACCAGAGAAGCCCAGCTGCCACATTGTGTCCTGATGAGACTTCTGGTGGCTAAAGTTATGGCTCTTTACCCATGGGTGGGAGGGACTTTCTGAAGGGCACTGGCCCACTGTGGAGACACTTGTCATGGGGCGTTTTCTGAAGGCTTGTTGGTGCTAATGAAGGATGAAGCTTTCTATATGAATATTTCTTTTAAAAAAATGCGAATAATTTTTAAATAAACAAAGGTCTGGATTTAAGGGCTGCTACTGTCCCAGGACCAAGATGAATGGTGAGTGGCAAGTTTTCATGAAGATCTTCTGTAGCCCGATTAGCCATGCTGGGATTCCAGAGAGATAATGTCTTTTCACATAGAAAACATCCTATTGATTTCCTGTTAGTATTATCCCGAAAATGTGCAGTGTAGCTATGGAGCAGAGACAATCTTCCATCAGTTGCTTTATGGGAAGAGAATGGTTATTGTATCTCTTCCCATAAAATATAATCTCTTTTTCTCTTCCAAAAATCTACCCGTCCCTCTGGGAATTACCAGTTGTAATCTGTGGAAGTGAATTGATTTTTCTTTTCTTTTCTTCTGCATGTGCCGGTATTTTTATATTTGGCTTTTCTACATTCTCTCATTGTTCTCTGGAGTCTGGCTTTTTGATATTGTTATTTGAGCTTGTCTAAAAATTCTTTCTGAAAAATCAGTCCCATTGAAACACATGCAGGGTGGGGGTACTAGCAACTGTGTGACTTGCTCAGATGGGAGGTGCCCCTCCCCCATGCTCCACTGGGGGCTGTTGTTTGCCTAGTTGGGATTTAGGGACGCTGAGAGGTTGTCTAGTGTATTCCAACAGGATAAAAATGCAAAACCCCAAGTCATCGAAGGAAGCAAGTGCTCTTTCAGCATCGAATCTGGGCATCTCTTCAGGATCAGTTAAGATGTGAAGGCAAAATCCTTCATATTTAATTTATTGTTATTATTATTTTTTACTTTCTCGACTGCACTAGGTCTTAGTTGCAGCATGCAGGATCTTTTAGTTGCAGCATGTGGAATCTAGTTCCCTGAGCAGGGATCAAACCTGGGCCCCCTTGCGTTTTGAATGAGAGTCTTAGCCACTGGACCACCAGGGAAGTCCCCAGCCCTTCAGACTTAAATATCATGCTCTGAGCAGCACATCCTAACCTAGTGAATTTGGCCCAGAAGCTCCTAGTAGTGCAAGACTTTACAGATGGAGGTCTGCAAACGCTGGTTCCAGCTGCAAAGCCTGTACTTGGGTTCTTTCTCACCTCTTTTTAAATGCAGACCCTCCTTCCACTCAGATTGTAAAGAATCTGCCTAAATTTTAGGAGACCCGGGTTCGATCCCTGGGTTGGGAAGATCCCCTGGTGAAGGGAATGGCAATGCACTCCAGTGTTCTTGCCCAGAGAATCCCATGGACAGAGCGGCCTAGTGGGCTACAGTACACAGGGTTGCAAAGAGTTGGATATGATTGAGCTACTAACACTTTCACTTTTTCACTCCCTCAGCTCTCCTGTCTGAAATCCACCTCTTGAGAGGTGAGCCCTCCACAAGCCCCTGGCCACACACAGAACGCCCATGGTATTACAGTTGCTTCTTCTTCCTCGCTTACTGTATGTGCGCTGTTTTACAGCTCTGCAGTGGGCCATGTCTTCAGGCTTTTCTCTTTTCTCACTCTCTCCACTTTTGCACTATGCCTGGAGCCAACCAATTTATTTTGCCCTATTGCCAGATGAATTTTTTTTAAGTCTAAAAATATGTATTTGTCTATGTATGACATAAATATAAATCTCATTGTTATGGGCTGAAAGATATCCCTTTCAAATTTGTTTGGTGAAGTCTTAACTCCTGGTACCTAAGAATATGACTACATTTAAACTAGGTCTTCAAAGAAGTAATTAATCTAAAAGGAGGTCACTTGGGTACACCCTAATCCGATATAATTTGTGTCCCTAAGACGAGGAGATTAGGACACACACAGAGGGAGGACCATGTGAAGACCCAGAGAGAAGATGGCTGTCTATTAGCCAGGGAGAGAGGCTTCAGAAGAAAGCAACCTGCCTACATCCTGATCTTGAACTTCTAGCTTCTAGAAATGTGATTTAGAGATTTTCTTGACTGTCCAGTGGTTAATTAAGACCACCTTCCAATGCAGGGGGTGGAGGTTCGATCCCTGGTCAGAAAGCTAAGACCCTACATGCCTCATGGCCAAAAACCCCAAACCATAAAGCAGAAGCAATATTGTAACAGATTCAATGACATCTTTCAAAATGGTCCACATAGGACTCCCTGGTGCTACAGTGGATAAGAATCCACCTACCAATATAGGGGACGTGAGTTTGATCCCCAGTCGGGAAAGATCCTTCAAGCCTCAGAGCACCTAAGCCCCTGCTTGACAACTACTGATGCCCACATGCCTAGAGCCTGTGCTCCGCAGGAAGAGAAGGCACTGCAATGAGAAGCCCATGCACCGCAACGAAGAGTAACCCCAGCTTGCCGCAACCAGGGAAAGTCCACGTGCAGCAACGAAGACCCAGCACAATCAAAGATAAAATAACCACAGTCCACATACAAAGAAAGTCTTAAAGAAAAGTGTCTGTATTACAGGCCCCCCTGTCTGTGACTCTTTGTCATGGCAGTGATACAATCAATTAGTCAGAAGACAAAGGTCAAATTTCTTAACTTGATGTTCGAGACCCGCTGTGTCCTTGTCCCACCCCACTTTCCAGTTTCTCTTCTTCCTGTCCCATCTCTGTCCTCCTGTTCCCCATCGGCTCCTAGGCTCCTCCCATCCCAGACTCCTCCCCACCCCTCCCCCTTCGCCTTAGCACATTGTCTTCCCAGGCAGTGCTCACCTCCCTCTCTGGCTGTACAGATCCACACCAGGGCCAAGCCAAGTCTAGCCCTTCCCGAAGCTTCAGTGACACTTGATGAAGAGGCGTGGACGTTTACTGAGGATCGTGCAGTGGGTTTCAATCTGTGCCCCCAGGACCCTCTCTCGGGGGCTTCTGTGCATAACGGGGGATGACGACAAAGCCATGCAGGTCAGGCTTCCCTGGGCATCCACTGACCAGAGCTTTGGACTTGGTCCTGTGTGATTCTCTTGTCCTTTCACACATTATTCAAAAACTGTTCTGTGGGGGTGAAAATGATGCCTGACATCTCCGCTGAAAATCCTACCCAGGATGGAATGACAACAAAATGTCCAAAAAAGTCGTAGGAAGCTAATGGTCCTGCTCAGGAAACACTTAAGCAAACAAAGCTCGTAACGCTTTTTATCTAGATTTCCTAGAACTGTACTCATTGTGGAGATAAACTCAATTATCCAAACTCATTGACTCTGAAAATGTAGCTTCCATATACACTTCTGCCCGTTGCAATTCATCAGACAGGCAGCTGTGACACCGTTAATGCAATCATCGCTTGCCGTGTTATTAATCTGTTTTCTAAGTATGAGAGGAGGGCAGTTTGGATTCTCTGA
Source organism: Aepyceros melampus (assembly GCA_006408695.1). NCBI lineage: Eukaryota > Metazoa > Chordata > Mammalia > Artiodactyla > Bovidae > Aepyceros > Aepyceros melampus. Next base: position 47,844 of record SJXQ01002249.1, on the reverse strand, counting down.
TACAGATGTGGACACTGGCCAGGTCACCTCTGGCCAGGGGTTTGCAGCATGATGACTTCATGAAGAAATCAATTTCTGTTCCCCTTGGCTGACCTTAGGGCCTTCTTCTCAGGCTTGCTTGTCTCCATTGCAATATAAAAATTAAATTTCAGTCTTTATGATTTATGCAGTGCTATTTGTTTCAGAAGTTTAATGGCACATCTTGTGTGTTAGTGAGGTCCCAATGAGGCAGGGAGGGGGTGGGCTGTAATTATTTCTCTCTGAGCATTAAGCTAAGGTTCTTCTCCAAAGTTTAGACCAAATTTCCTTGGAGGTTTTTTTTTTTTTTTTTTTGCTTTCTTAAATTTTTTTTATTGAACCAGGGATGGGGGAGCCTGGTGGGCTGCCATCTATGGGGTCGCACAGAGTTGGACACGACTGAAGCGACTTAGCAGCAGCATAGTTGATTTATAACATGTTAATTTCTACTCAGCAAAGTGATTATATATATATATATACACACACACACACACATTCATTCTTTTTCATATTCTTTTCCATTCTGGTGTATCACAGGACATTGAATATAATTCCCTGTGCTATACAGTAGGATGGGCTTCAGTGGTGGCTTAGGAGTAAAAAATCCACCTGCAATCCTGGAGACTCAGGTCTGAGAGTTCAATCCCTGGGTCAAGAAGATTCCCTGGAAAAGGAAATGGCAACACACTCCAGTACTCTTGCCTGGGAAATCCCATGGACAGAGGAGCTTGGCAGGCTACTGTCCATGGGGTCATAAGAGTCAGACACGACTTAGTGACTGAATTATCACCACTTACAGTAGGACCTTTGGACACGACTCAGTGACTTCACTTCACTTTTCACTTTCATTCATTGGAGAAGGAAATGGCAACCCACTCCAGTGTTCTTGCCTGGAGAATCCCAGGGACGGGGGAGCCTGGTGGGCTGCCGTCCCTGGGATCGCACAGAGTTGGACACGACTGAAGCGACTTAGCAGCAGCAGCAGCAGCACAGTAGGACCTTGTTGGGAGCTTGGCATAAACAGATGCAAACTAGTATATATAGGACGGTTAAACAACAGGGTCCTTGGGCCTTTTTGCTTCAGAGATCTGGCCAGATTTCCCACCTGTAGGACTGAGTGCTTTTAAAGTAGCCTTTCAGTATGAAGCATCAAGCTGTGAATTTGCAGTGGGTTTATTGAATGACCATGAGATGACTCGTGAAAGGGTGGTTAGATACTCCCCGGAGAAATAGACAAGTTCTCCCTCATTCTCTGCTCCCCTGAAACCCCACCCCACCAACAGACACATAGCTTTTGAGTCCCAAATCCCTGGACTTCTTCAGAGAAATGGACAATTCCCTTGGAATCAAGGTGAGGTTATTTACTCTGACGCAGATGGATGTTTATTGATATGTGAACCCCTTCTTCTCTCTGAAAGTATAATTCCTTTTCTCATAAAATTTCATAACTGGATTCCTAAGTCAGTATCATCTACTCTGATTACTCTGTTTCATCAGCGATTCCTAGGCCATAGATTTCCTATGTTTCTGATCAGTTACCATGGATATGCTTTGGTTATCACAGTTCTTAGTAACCAGGAGCTGCACTTTTGTGGACTTCAGTCCATTGTCGGAACCAACCTGCGCAAAGCTCTCAGGATCAACCTTGTTTGTTTGTTTTTTATTCTTTTTTCATGCGAGTGGAAGAATTACAGATACAGGGAAACAGTGGGGAGGAGGAGGGAAACGAATCTGCCATATGCTTGTTTATTATCAAACATTTGCCTCTCGTCTTCCCTCAGAGCAAACATTTTGAATGCGGTTTAAGCTTCGGAGGCACTTCCCTCTGAGGTGGCTGAGTTTGGGGGGTCGTTCCATCAATACCTTCCTCCCTTGATTATGCTCATCACAGCACAGCCTAATTACTTGTTTACCTGTCTGTCTTCTCCCTTCCCTCAACCTGGCTGTGATGTTCCTGAGTGTGTGTGTTTTAGTCACTCAGTCGTGTCCGGCTCTCTGTGACCCCGCGGACTGTAGCCCTCCAGGCTACTCTGTCCTCGGAATTCTCCAGGCAAGAATAGTGGAATGGGTAGCCATTTCCTTCTCCAGGGACTCCTTCCAACTCAGGGATTGAACCCGGCTCTCCTGCACTGCAGGCAGAGTCTCTACTGTCTGAGCCACCAAGGAAGCCCATTGCTAATATCCCCAAAGGAGTATGGGGTACAAGGCTCTCAGTATGAATGAATGGATGGATGAATGAATGAATGGCTATTTTCTTGTATTCCTCGTCTCTCACTCAGCTGACAAGTATTAGAAATCTAAGATCCCTTGCTTGAGACAGGGCTCCCCTGGTTGTAAAAAAAAAAAAACACAGAAATACTCAAAGAACGGTGGTGGGAGAGGAAGGGGAGGGCTAGGCGCAGGTAAGGAGTCCAGGAAACGCTGGGTACGCAGACTCAGAAATTCCAGCAGCTAGAGGGCTGTTCTGATTCAGGGCTGCCCTGGTGATCAAACTGCTCACAAGAGCAGTTTGTACATTTTACTCTGGCTACTGCCATTAACACAAGTCAGCTTCTCAAAGCCTCTCTGCTCCCCTCGCCTGCTTCTCACTCTTTACTCAACATGTTTTCTGTCCTCTAGAGCTTAAGCTTGTCCACGTTTCTTCTTCCTCATGACTTCAGGGGCACAAGACCCCCTGTGGCCTCTCCGACTTCTTTCTACATTGCTATGTTTAAATTTCAACTTTGCATACTGACTGCCGTCTTCTCTCAGCCCTGTAGCTTCTTCTTCTTTTTTTTAAATATTAAAATGTAGTTGATTCACAATGCTGTGTTGATTTCTGCTGGAAAATGATTCACTTATATATACATATTCTTTTTCATATTCTTTTCCATTAGGTTTATCACAGTGTATTGAACATAGTTCCCTGGGCTATGCAGTAGGACCTTGTTGTCTATCCATTCTATATATACTGATCTGCATCTGCTAATCCCAAACTCCCAATCCATCTCTCCCCCACCTGCCTCCTCCTTGGCAACAAGTCTGTTCTCTATGTCTGTGAATTTGTTTCTGTTTTGTAGATAAGTTCATTTGTGTCATATTTTAGATTCCACATGTAAATCATATCATATAGCATTTGTCTTTCTCTTTCTGACTTACTTCACTTGGTACGATGCTCTCTAGTTCCATCCACGTTGCTGCAAATGGTATTATTTTGTCCTGTTTTATTACTGAGTAGAATTCCATCATCTGTATGTACCACACCATCTTTATCGATTCATCTGTTGGTGGACCAGTCTTATAATTTCTTCTTTAAATGCTCAGAGCAACAATCTGGCCCAATTCATCTTTCTCTGCTTTGTACGGCCAATGGATTGGAGGTCCCCAGATCAGAATACCCACGGTCCAATCAGATGTAGATGGAGGTCAATGCAATGTGCTAGAAAACATGGCTGCCCATGGCAGCTGTCACCAAGAGGTGTGGGCGCGGTCTCTGTAACACCCTGTACTGTGGAGTAGCCGTGTGTGCAGGGGCTGGACCTCGGCTGGACCAGGAAAGGGCTGCTGAAGTCGACTGAGGTAATTTCTCTTCTCTGGCTCTTGCCAGGTCTTGGTCAAAGGACCCCAGGTTGGGCCAGCACACAACATTCCTCCATGCAGGGATTGGTCTGGGGATGGGTTTATCAGTCAGATTGATATTTCACAGGGGAGATGAGCAGAGCACTGCTGGGCTAGAAAGGTCCTTGTTCTCAGGGGAGAGCCATGGAGGAAGGAGGTTTCTCTTCTTTGGGACATTGTGTTGCACAGTGGGGAGGTCCAGAGCTTATGCAGCCATCCTTGCTTCTGGCTGGAGGACGACATCACCGCCCAAGTGAACAGATCCCAGGGCAGGCCAGGGAAACATCCAGAGACCATGGCCATGTAGGTCCTGAAGCCCACCCTCTTTCTTGACTGCCAGTCACGTGATCCAATACATTTCTTTATTGTATAAGCCAGTTTGAGTTGTGTGTTTATAATTTGCAGCTGCTTTACACACACACACACACAGATTACCTTGTTTTTTATTTAATTTTTATTTTATATTGGACTATTGTGTTAATTTCAGGTGTACAGCAAAGTGATTCAGTTATACATATATACATATTTTTCTTTTTCAGATACTTTCCCATATATATTATTACAGAATTATTACAGAGTAGATTTCCCTGTGCTATACAGTTGTTTAGTTGCTAAGTCATGTCCAACTCTTTTGCAGACCCCATGGACTGTAGCCCTCCAGGCTCTTCTGTCCATGGGATTTCCCAGGCAAGAATACTGGAGTGGATTATCATTTCCTTTTCTGGGGTATCTTCCTGATCCAGGGATTGAACTTGTGTCTCCCACATTGATGGGCTAGTTCTTTACCACTGAGCCACTAGGGAAGCCTATGCCATACAGTAGGTCCTTGCTTTTTAAAAAATTTTATTTATTTTTGGCTGCACTGGGTCTTTGTTGCTGCTTGTGGGCTTTCTCAAGTTGCAGAGAGTGGGGGCTCCTAATTGCCATGCCCAGGGGCTTCTCATTGTGGTGGCTTCTCTTTTTGCAAAGCACAGGCTCTGGAGCTTGGGCTCAGTAGCTGCAGTGCCCCGGCCCAGATGTCCCATGTCATGTGGGACCAAGGATGGAATCTGTGTCTCCTGCGTTGGCAGCTGGATTCTTAACCACTGGACCACCAGGGAAGTCCCACTAGGTCCTTGTTGATTATCAGTCTTGTGTGTATGTTCATCCTCAAACTCCTAATTTATCCCACCTCACATGGATTACTTCATTTGCCTGAATTAAATCCACTACCCTGTTTGCAGTCTTCTTCTGCTCCTCAGGGACCTGTCTTCAACCCATAGGCCAAACTGTCCTACCTTTATCCCTCACACGTGTGTGTGTGTGTGTGTGTGTGTGTGTCTAGGTGGAAAGAACGACTGTCTGGTTCAGCCTGTCCTTTCATCTTGCTAATGTTGTTACTGAGTGAGTGTTACTTGGAGATAATTAATGTGTCCCATTTTGGTGCAAAAATATACCTTGTCCTGGGTCACATGACAAATGTAACCATAAAAAGTTTAAAATGCTATTATTTAAAATTTATTTTCTCATAAAAAAGGTTCCTGAAATGATCATAATTTGAATAACTTACTATATAGTTATAATACATTATGCCCTGGCCTGGGGCCAGGTCTGGAAATCCTGGAGCCTCGCGAGATCGCTGTCAGAGCGAGAACTCTGCAGCCCAGAAGCCGTCGTCTCTGTTAGCAAGTCCATTCCACTTTGCATTAACCTGAAACTCCAGCTGCACAATGTCCATTTTATAGTCTTGCCTCCTTGCTCCTAAAACAGCATATCTTTGTAATGTTACTGTGGAGATATAGAGGTTCTTAAAAAGTGGGTTTATTTCTTAGCTAAAGGAAGTGCCTGATGTGGCTGGAATCCTCTGTCTAACATCCCCTTTGTGCTTCACCAGTGATTCCAAATCTTTGCTTTGGGGACCCTCTTCCCTCAAGCTTGTCTGACCTCAGAGTCATCTGGAGTGCTTGGGAGTGGGAAGTCTTGGTCATCATTTAGGGATGAGCAGGGATCCCAGAAACCTTCAGTGTTCCTAGCGCAGGGTGAAGGTGGCAGTCATCACCTGCCAAGGCTGCATCCCTGCTAATGGCCCCAGGAAAGCCTGGGGGTCCCTGCTGTGTGCCTGCTAACAGGTGCAGCTCACCTGGCGCCAGGCACTGTATGTTGTTCATGAATCTTTACAACCATCCTGTGGGAAAGTGTATTTGTTCCCTATAACTACTGTAACTGGTTACCACGAATTTAGTGATCCGCCACCCACAAGCAACACAAAGGTGGCGCTGCTGGTAAAGATCCTGCTTGCCAATGCAGGAGAGGCAGATTTGATCCCTGGGTCAGGAAGATCCCCTGGAGGAGGGCATGGCAACCCCTCCAGTACTCTTGCCTGGAGAATCCCGTGGACAGAGGAGCCTGGAGGGCCACGGTCCGTAGGGTCTCAAAGAGTTGGACACGACTGAAGTGACTTAGCAAGCAAACAACACAGATTTATTTATCTTACAATTCTGAAGGAAATAGGTCATCTGGAGTTAAAACCAAGGTGTGGGAAGACTTGTTTCCTTCCGTTCCTTCCAAGGCTCTAGGGGAGAATCCGGTTCCTCACTTTTCCCAGCTTCTAGAGACACCCATAGTCCTTGGTCTGTAGTCCCTTCTTTCCATAGCACCTTCAAATCTTTCTGTCTAACCTTTGCTTCATCCTCACATCTTCTTGCCTTGTTCTGATCTTATCTCCCTTTTTTAAAAAATAATTAATTCTTCTGGCCACACTGTGACATGTGGGAGTCTTAGTTTCCTGAAGAAGAATCGAACCTGTGCTCCCTGAAGTAAAAGCATGGGATCTCAACCACTGGACCACCATGAAAGTCCCCCTATCTCCCTCTTGTAACACTCTTGTGATTAATTGGGCTCACCCTATGCCCGTAATCTAGGAGAATCTCTAACCCAGGAGGTTTAATTTAATCACATCTGTAAAGACCCTTTGGCTACATAAAGACACACAGTCTCAGGTTCTGGGGATAATGATATATACTTCTTTGGGGGTCATTATTCTGTCTACCATGGAAAGTATCATTATTCGTCCCACTTTACAAATAAGGAAATTGAGGATCAGAATGACTTACCCAAGGTCACACAGCTGGTGTGGAACATTTGGGACTTGGACCCCATCTGTCAATGTTTGGTGTGTCTGACTCCCTGGCTTACATATTTGGGTCAATATGTACCCTTTCTGCAATGACTCACAGTCCACTAGTGGTGAGTGGGTCCCTGTAGCCCCCAAACTCACAAGGGGTCCTGGGCAGTGCCTATGCTGAGTCAAATTCCCCCATGTGGTGGATTCAAAATCACGGGCTGTTGGCTTCCATGCTGAGCTGCACGGCAAAGCCAAGCTGAGAATTATCATATTGAGTGAAGTATGGTTTCGGAGGGCTCAAGCAAAACCTTGTGCACAGCATGATCCAGAGAACCCTCAGCGACTGAGCCAGACCTGCCTTTGAGTGTTTGAGTGTCTCCTGTGGAGGCACAGGTCAACAGTGGCCTGCTGCAGGGCCAGGGGCTCTGGCTGCAGCAGACCTGGGACACACAGCATGTGGCATAAGCCCTCTTGGAGAAGGTTGCCATTAGTGCCACCATAGAACCACTGAGCAGAAGACACACAAACTGCAGAATAATTATACCAAAGAAATTCTTGCACTGTTAAGAAAGTTCTAGGACCCACAACAGATTTCCCAACCTGGGGATCTGGCAAAGGGACTGAGAACCCTCAGGGTATTTGACTTTGGAGGTCACTGGGATTTGATTACAGAACTTACACAAGACTGGGGAAACAGACTCTTGGAAGACACAAACAAAACTTTGTGTGCACCAAGAGCCAGGAGAAAGGAGCAATGTCCCCACAAGAGACTGAGCCAGACTTGCCTGTGAGTGTCCAGGAGTCTCTGGTAGAGGCATGGGTTGACAGTGGCCTGCTGTGGGGTCAGGGACACTGAATATAACAGGGCATACACAAGTCCTTTTGAAGGAGGTTGCCATTACCGCCATTACCCCTACCACAGTTTGGCTTCAGGCTAAACAATAGGGAGGGAACACAGCTCTGCCCATCAACAGGAAATTGGGTTAAAAATTTACTGAGCATGGACCCACCCATAAGAACAAGACCCAGATTCCCCCTGTCAGTCTCTCCCATCAGGAAGCTTCCACAATCCTCTTATCCTCATCCATCAGAGGGCAGACAGAATGAAAACTAGAACCACAGAAAACTAACCAAACTGATCACATGGATCACAGCCCTGTCTAACTCAATGAAACTATGAGCCATGCTCCGTAGGGCCATCCAAGATGGACAGGTCATGGTGGAGAGTTCTAATAAAACATGGTCCCCTGGAGAAGGGAGTGGCAAACCACTTCAGTTTTTTTGCTTGAGAACTCCATGAACAGTCTGAAGAAGCAAAAAGATATGAATGACACTGAAAGATGAACCCCTCAGGTCAGTAGGTGCCCAATATTACTACTGGAGAAGAGTGGAGAAATAACTCCAGAAAGAATGAGGAAGAATGGATACATGTATATGTATGGCTGAGTCCCTTTGCGGTCCACCTGAAACTAACACATTGTTAATCATCTGTATTCCAATACAAAATAAGGAGTTAAAAAAGGAAAATGTTCTCCATCCTCCAAACCAGGAGCTTTCCACAGCTGAGCTGCCTTTAGCCTCACCCACATCCCCATCCTTATTCGCTCTGCGTATCTGATGGTTTTTTGTCTCACTCCGTGTCCATGGACTGGCAGCATCTGCCTACCAGGGCACTTGTTAGAGATGCAGAATCTCTGGCCCTACCCAGACCTGCTGAACCTGAAACTGCACTTGAACCAGATGTCAGGTGATGCATTTGCACCTTAAAGTGTAAGAAGCAGGGTCTGGAGGACTGAGCTCCATATGGGCTGTTCGCCTTCTCTCCCGCCCCCTCTGCAGGTGTCTGGGGCTCTGGTTCCAGCAGTTTGGGAGAAAGCATCGGGGAAATGTCTATGTTGCTCTTTCTGTCTTGGCTTCTGTGAGTTGGCACAAGAAGAGTCATTGTCTGGCAGGACTCAGTGAGCCCTGCAGCTGGTGGGGGCAGCAAGTCTGTGGCTGGTGTGGCCAGGGGCCCCGCCAGTTCCTCCTGCTCCCGCCTCTCTCCTGGGCAGCGGATGGACAGCTGGCCAGTGCAGTGCTGGGCACCTGGTCCCTCCTCTGTGCACCAGCCTGGGGAGAGGCAAGGGCTGTGAAATGGCTTTGACCTTGCTGTTTGGTCCAGTTCCCCTTGCTCTGAGAGTGCTTCAACGTGTTGGCCTGGTACGTTCTGAGTGCTGTGGAGTTTTGGCAGAGTGGCCGATAAGTATTTTTAGTTTCTTCCTTCTTAATGTTTGCCAGAAAACCACAGTCATTACTCACAAGCAGGGCAGCTTCCTCCCTCCTGGTCTCTAGGAGAGTTGGATTTGCCCTCAGATGCCCACTTAGGGCCCCTGCCTTGTCTCTGGAAACAGTATAACACTTATACCTACAACAAAACACAATGTGGGAGTTTTAAACAGCATAAGTCCTAAAGCTTTCAAAAATCATCTTAGCTTTTGAGTTGTGGATGGGACTGTATACTTGAGAGCTGCAGGATCCTTGCACGTCAACCCTGCATGGTTCCCCCCAACCCCGGTATGACAGTGGGGACACAGATCCCAAGGGACAGGCCCAGGAGGGACGATGCAGGAGGAATCTTGGGTTTGCCTGCCTGGGCCCCTGAGGTTTGGAGAAGTTGGTCTTTGGTGGGAAGTGACTGCTGAGAAAGTCCACCTGGCCACCTCCCTCCACCCCCTTGCTTTCTGGGTGGTGCAGTGATAAAGAACCTGCCCGCCAATGCAGGAGGTGCAAGAGACACAGATTTGGTCCCTGGGTTGGGAAGATCTCCTGAAGAAGGGAAAGGCTACCCACTCTAGTATTCTTGCCTGGAGAATTCCATGGATAGAGGAGTCTGGCGGGTTACAGTCCATAAGGTTGTGAAGAGTCAGGCACGAGTGAGCACACACACTTCCTATAAAAGGTAAAACTGGCCATCTTAACAATTTTATGAGGATGGTTCCCATTGTTGTGCAACCATCCCCACTATCCTTCTCCAGAATTTTACCATCTTCCCAAACTCAACTCTGATCCCTTAAACACTAACTCCACATCCTTACCCACCCCCATCTTTGGTAAACACCATCCTATTACTGTCTCTATGAATTTGACTCCTCTAGAGGCCAGCAGGGCAAAGGCTAACAGAGTTTTGCCAAGAGAACACACTGATCATAGCAAACACCCTTTTCCAACAACACAAGAGACAACTCTACACATGGACATCCCTAGTTGGTCAATACCGAAATCAGATTGATTATATTCTTTGCAGCCGAAGAGAGAGAAGCTTTATACAGTTAGTGAAAACAAGACTGGGACTGACTGTGGCTCAGATTATCAGCTCCTTATTGCAAAATTCAGGCTCAAATTGAAGAAAGTAGGGAAGATCTAAACCAAATCCCGTATGATTATATAATGGAGGTGATGATTAGATTCAAGGAATTAGATCTGGTGAATAGAGTGCCTGAAGAACTATGAACAGAGATTTGTAACATTGTATAGGAAGTGGTAACCAAAACCACTCCAAAGAAAAAGAAATGCAAGAAGGCAAAGTGGTTGTATGAGGAGGGCTTACAAATAGCTGAGAAAAGAAGAGAAGCAAAAGGCAAAGGAGAAAGGGAAAGATATTTCCATCTGAATGCAGAGTTCCAGAGATTAGCAAGGAGAGAAAAGAAAGCTTTCTTAAGTGCAAAATGTAAAGGAGTAGAGGAAAACTATGGCATGGGAAAGCCTAGAGACCTCTTCAAGAGAATTGGAGATACCAAGGGAACATTCATGAAGGATGAGCACAATAAAGGACAGAAATGGTATGGACCTAACAAAAGCAGAAGAGATTAGGAAGAGGTGGCAAGAATACACAGAATTATACAAAAAAAGCCTTAATGACCTGAGTAACCACCATGAAATTAAAAGACACTTACTCCTTGGAAGGAAAGTTATGACCAACCTAGATAGCATATTCAAAAGCAGAGACATTATTTTGCCAACAAAGGTCCGTCTAGTCAAGGCTGTGGTTTTTCCAGTGGTCATGTATGGATGTGAAAGTTGGACTGTGAAGAAAGCTGAGCACCAAAGAATTGATGCTTTGAACTGTGGTGTTGGAGAAGACTCTTGAGAGTCCCTTGGACTGCAAGGAGATCCAACCAGTCCATTCTGAAGGAGATCAGTCCTGGGTGTTCTTTGGAAGGAATGATGCTGAAGCTGAAACTCCAGTACTTTGGCCACCTCATGGAAAGAGTTGACTCACTGGAAAAGACTTTGATGCTGGGAGGGATTGGAGGCAGGAGGAGAAGGGGACAACAGAGGATGAGATGGCTGGATGGCATTACCAACTCGATGCCATGAGTTTGGGTGAACTCCGGGAGTTGGTGATGGACAGGGAGACCTGGCGTGCTGCAATTTGTGGGGTCACAAAGAGTTGGACATGACTGAGCGACTGAACTGAACTGAACCACAATGGTGCAGTCACTCACCTAGAGCCAGACAACCTGGAGTGTGAAGTCAAGTGGGCCTTAAGAAGCATTACTATAAACAAAGCTAGTGGAGGTGATGGAATTCCAGCTGAGCTACTTAAAATCCTAATGATGCTGTTAAATTGGTGCACTCACTATGTCAGCAAATTTGGAAAACTCAGCAATGGCCACAGGACTGGAAAAGATCAGTTTTCGTTCCATTGTCAAAGAAAGACAACGCCAAAGAGTGTTCAAACTACCACACAATTATGCTCTTTTCACATGCTATCAAGGTAATGCTCAAAATCCTTCAAGTTAGGATTCAACAGTATGTGAACTGAGAACTTAGATGTACAAGCTGGATTTAGAAAAGGCAGAGGAACCAGAGATCAAATTGCCAACATCTGTTGGATCATAGACAGCAAGAGAATACCAGAAAAACATCTACTTCTGCTTCATTGACTACACTAAAACCTGTGACTGTGTGGCTCACAACAAACTGTGGAAAATTCTTCAAGAGATGGAGAATTCTTCAAAAATTCTTCGAGAAAATTCTTCTACTAGATCATCTTACCAGTCTCCTGAGAAAACGGTATGTAGGTCAAGAAGCAACAGTTAGAACCAAACATGGAACAATGGACTGGTTCCAGTGGATTTGGGAAAGGAGTACGTCAAGGCTGTATGTTGTCACCCTGCTTATTTAACTTATATGCAGAGTATATCATGCGAAATGCTGGGCTGGAAGAAGCACAAGCTGGAATCAGGACTGCCAGGAGAAAAATCAACAACCTCAGATATGAAGGTGATACCACTCATATGGCAGAAAGTGAAGAGGAGCTAAAGAGCCTCTTGATGAGGGTGAAAGAAGAGAGTGAAAAAGCTGGTTTGAAACTCAACATTTAAAAAACTAGATCATGGCATCTGTCCCTTCACTTCATGGCAAACACATGGGGGAAAGTGACAGATTTAATTTTCTTGGGCTCCAGAATCACTGCAGATGAGGACTACAGTCATGAAATTCGAAGAAGCTTTCTCTTTGGAAGAAAAGCTATGACAGACATGTGTGAAAGTGTTAGTCTCACTCAGTCATCTCTGACTCTTTGTGACACCATGGACTGGAGCTCTCCAGGCTTCTCTGTCCATGGAATTCTCTAGGCAAGAATACTGGAGTGGGTTGCCATGACAAATTTAGTGTATTAAAAAGCAGAGACATCACTTTGCAGACAAAAGTCTTTATAGCCAAAGCTATGGTTTTTCTAGTAGTCATGTATGAATATGAGAGTTGGACAATAAAAAAAGCTGAGCACCAAAGAATTGATGCTTTCGAACAGTGGTGCTGGAAAAGACTCGAGAATCCCTTGGAGTTTACATTTAAAACAAGGAGATTGAACCAGTCAATCCTAAAGAAAATCAAACTTTGATATTCATTGAAAGGAGTGATGCTGAAGCTCCAATACTTGGGCCACTTGATATGTAGGGCTGTCTCATTGGAAAGATCCTGATGCTGGGAAAGATTGAAGGCAGGATGAGAAGAGGAGACAGAAAGTGAAATGGTTGGATGGTATCACCGACTCAACGGACATGAGTTTGAACAAACTCCAGGAGCCGGTGAAGGACAGGGAATCTTGGTGTGCTGCAGTCCATGGGGTCAAAAATGAGTCGGATAAGATTAGTGACTGAACAGTAACAACAACAGGGACCTCATATGAATGGAATCCTGCAATATTTATCCTTTTGTGACTGGCATATTTCACTGGGAATAAGGTTTTTGAGGTTTATCCATGTTGCAACATCCTAAGCTAAAAACAAAAAAATCACTCATAGAAAAAGAAAATTAAAAAAGAAAAGAAGAAACTTCCGTGGTGGTCTAGTGGTTAAGTCTCTGGGTGTCTCTGCAGGGGTGTGAGTTTGATCCCTCTTTGCTGCTGCTGCGCTGCTAAGTCACTTCAGTCATGTCCGACTCCGTGTGACCCCATAGACGGCAGCCCACCAGGCTCCCCCGTCCCTGGGATTCTCCAGGCAAGAACACTGGAGTGGGTTGCCATGTCCTTTTCCAATGCATGAAAGTGAAAAGTAAAAGTGAAGTCACTCAGTCGTGTCTGACCCTCAGCAACCCCATGGACTGCAGCCTTCTAGGCTGCTCCGTCCATGGGATTTTCCAGGCAAGAGTACCGGAGTAGGGTGCCATTGCCTTCTCCCTCTTTGGGGAACTACAATCCCACATGCCATGTGGCTTGTCCAAATAATAGAAATTTAAAAAAAAATCATTCACCTAACTGATAGAAGTAGTGCTAAATTGAAGCACAACTACATTTTTGTTTGTTTGTTTGTTTGAGGCAAGCAGTTTCTGATTAGTCCTAGCCCATATCTGCTAAGGGCAGCATGTGCTTTCAAAAAAGCAATGGCAAACTAGGAGCTTGCCAAATGTAGACCACTCTTCATCTGCCTTGTAGGAACGGTCTGGGGAAAGCTGGCTTGACACTGTCAGCCCAGGAAAGTGAAGTCTGCAAGATTAGGGCTTGCACATCCTCCCACAAATGCCAGGATGCCAATTACCTCTGCCAAGGGGAAAGTGCCTGCTTCGTCAGCATCTTCAGTTCTGGTTCCCTGTGTGGATCTTACATTTAATGGCAGTACCTTCCAGACCACAAGGGATGAGACTCCCTCTGAAAAACCTCACCATTGGTGGAAGGATAATGGCCCTAAGGATCTAGTTCAGTAAACACAGGGTTCTTTTGTGATGTTCTTTCCAAATGAAGCGCACACTTTGGGATTAATTAAACTCTTTTCTAGCTGCCTGCCAGTGTAACCTTTCCTTTATGCTTCTTAGGGGGGCACACGATGTAAAAAGTCAAATCTATTATGTTCATGACTTGGAGGGAAAGATCTGGGACAAAATTGCCTTACATACTGTGTTTTATTTATTTATTTTTAAAATTTCCGAATATTGGATCAACGTAGAGTTTTCTGAGCTATATGTTAGCTAAAAAACAGATTCAACCCAGAAGAGTGATTAGAAATTAAAGACATAAAGACCACTGAGGACAGAGTGGACCCCGATTTCTCAGCACACTTCTCATGGACGGGGGAACATTAGAGACGTATTTGAAAGTTAGTTGCTGACTGTTTAAACCACAGCCCCCATTCTTCTTCCAATCTTGCTGCGATTTTGAGTGCATGACATTTAATTAATTTTACAGTTAATTCTTCCTAGCGTTCCTTTTTTGACAGCATCACACGAAGATCTCTCAGCTGGTTAGGAAAAATCTGTATCAGTCATTACTCTTGCTGGAGCCTAGACAGGGTCATCTGGCCGCAGCAGGGGACTGTAAGGAGGAGCAGCAGGCGTGGAGCTGAGACAAGATTTCAGTGCGAGGACGGTTTCCTGGAAGAAGCTTTGGTCCAGAAGCTCCATCTCAGTGTCTCATGAGTACCTTTTAAAACTTCCCTTTCCCTGGCCTCAGGCTCCAGGAGCATAAAAAAATAAAAATGCTTGCATTTTCAAGAATTTTAAGAAACTTTGTATCAATGTAACACACACATATACACACACACACTCATCTGCAGGTACACACACGCTCATCTGCAGGTACACACATACACAGAGTAACAAATTAAAGAGTAGAGAAGAGATAACTGTTGTAAAGCTTCATTCTTATTCAGCCCTCTTCCCAAAGCGACTTTGTTCCTTCCTTTAATTCTTCTGGAGCTTTCTCTGCTGTTTTATGATTATAGCTCTATTGTTTGATTTTTTTTTCCAATTTTGGGCACTATCTTTTGACTCCCAAGTAGAAAGATAAGGATTCAGTTCACCTACCCCATCCTTTCCTCCTTGTCTTTCTCTCTCTTTTATTTTTATAACTGCTTTATCAAGCTAGAATTCACATACCATAAAACTCTCTCTATTAAAGCATATCATTCAGCAGGGTTTTGTATGTTCACAAAGTTGTGCAACCATTTCTAAACCCAGGGTGCAGCAGGGCATTTTGTCTCCTACAGGGAAGCCCCCCACCCACTAGCAGTTGGTACTCATCTACCCTCCTCCCAACTTTTAGCAACTATTAATTTCTCCACATCCCCACCAGGACTTCTTTTTTTCTTATGTGCTCTTTTGAAGTTAAATTTTTTTTTAATTATGAAAATATGATAACACATTTATAGGAGACTTGGAAAGTATAGAACAAGTTTACATATACTTCCACTATATATTACATTTATTTTTTTAAGTAGATAATTTAAGATTTTTAGTTGGAGTTTCAATGTCAAACTCTCAAAAATTAGTAGAATGAATATACAGAGATGTAGAAGGATATAGTAGATCTGAAAAGCACTATGAACCAATTCAACATAATTAAGATTTATACAATTTTCACACAACAGTAGGATGCAAATTCTATTTGAGTTCCCATAGACTATAAATTAGGAGGCACTGCAACATATCCCGGAGAAGGCAATGGCACCCCACTCCAGTACTCTTGCCTGGAAAATCCCATGGGCGGAGGAGCCTGCTAGGCTGTAGTCCATGGGGTCGCTAAGAGTCGGACACGACTGAAGCGACTTAGCAGCAGCAGCAGCAGCAACATATCCAGGGATGTAAAGCAAGGTGCAAAAATTTCATAATCTAAAGGTATTGAAATCGTGAAGAGTCTGTTCTCTTACCATTGCCCACCAGCACTTCGTATCTGTCTGTCTTTCTCACAATCATTCTAGTGGATGTGAAGTAGTTTCTGATTGTGGTTTTGATTTGGGTGTCCCTAACATTCCAGTATGCTTGCCTGGAAAATCCCATGGATGAAGGAGCCTGGACGGCTGCAGTCCATGGTGTTGCTGAGTCGGACACGACTGAGTGACTTCACTTCCATTTTTCACTTTCATGCATTGGAGAAGGAAATGGCAACCCATTCCAGTGTTCTTGCCTGGAAAATCCCAGGGATGGGGGAGCCTTGTCGGACACGACTGAAGCGACTTAGTAGCAGCAGCAGCAGCAACTACTAATGATTTGAGGAACTTTTCATGAACTGAATGGTCATTTACAGATCTTCTCTGCAGAAATGTCTATTCACATCCTTTGTCTTTTTAAATTGGTTTTCTAGTTTATTGGTGATGTGTAAGAATTCTTTGTATATTCTCCTTACTAGATCCTCATTGGCTATATGATTCACAAATATTTTCTCCCTTTCTCTGGCTTGTCGTATTTGATTGTGTCCTTCGAATTACAAAAATTTTAAATTTTGACAAAATCTAATTAATCTGGTTTTTCTTTTGTCATTTATATTTTGGTATTATATCTAAGAAACCATTGCCTAATCCAAGGCTATGAAGGTTTTTTCTAAGACTTGTATAGTCTTGGCTCTTACATTTAGGTCTCTGATAGGGACTATGTGGCTGTGGATCAGTTTGGGGAGTTGCCATTTTAACAATATTAAGTCTTCCAGTCCATGAACATGGATTTCATTTATTTGTCTTCTTTAATTTTATTTTCAGTAATTTTTTTTCCATTTTTAGTCTTTGATGTTGTTGTAAATAGAATTGTTTGCTTAATTTCATTTTCAGATTGTTCATAGCTAGCATGTAGAAATACAATTGATTTTTGTATATTGATTTTGTATCCTGCAGCCTTGCTGGACTTATTTACTAGTTCTAATAGTGTGTGTGTGTGTGTGTGTGTGTGTGTGTGTGTGTATTTCTTAGGATTTCCTTTTTATCATCTGTAATTAGATAGTTTTACTTCTTCTCTTCCAATATAGATTTTTTTTTTACCTAATTGCCCTGGGTAGAACTTTCAGTACAATGTTGAATAGAAGTGTTAAGAATGGCTATTCTTGTCTCAGTTGTGGGTGGAAAATGTTTCGTCTTTCACCATTAAGTATGATGTTAACTGTGGACTCTCCATCAGCTCAGTCCAGTTCAGTTCAGTCACTCAGTCGTGTCCAAATCTTTGTGACCCCAAGTTGTGGAAGTTTCCTTCTATGCCTAGTTAGTGTGAAAGAGTGTGTGTGTGTGTGTGTGAAAGTCTCTCATTGTGTCCAACTCTTTGCTAGTTAGTTAGGTGCTTTTAATGTGAAAGAGTGTGTGTGTGTGTGTGTGAAAGTCTCTCAGTTGTGTCCAACTCTTTGCCACCCCATGGACTATATATGGAATTCTTCGTGCCAGAATACTGGAGAGGTGTTGGATTTTGTTCAATGCTTTTTGGTGTGTCTATGAGAGGATTGTGTACTTTTGGTCCTTTATTCTGTTAACACAGTGTATTACATTGATTTATTTTATATGTGAAACCAACATTGCCTTCCTGGAATAAATCCCGTTTGGTCATATAATCCTTGTTTTTAAAAAAAACCCTAAGTTTTTTTTTTAAATTAATATTAATTGGGCTGTGGTGGGTCTTAGCTGTGTCATGTGGGATCTAGTTCCCTGGGCAGGGACTGAACCCAGCTCTCTGCATTGGAAGTGCAAAGTCTTAGCTAGTCTTAGCCACTGGACTACCAAGGAAAGTTGCTGGATTTGATTTGCTGGCATTTTGTTGAGGATTTTTGCATCTTTTTTTTTGTTGTTGTTGTTCAGTTGCTTAGTCCTGTTAGACTCTTTCAACCCCATGGACTGCAGCACATCAGCCTCCTCTGTCCTCCACCGTCTCCTAGAGTTTGCTCAAATTCATGTTCATCGAGTCGGTGATGCCATCCAGCCATCTTGTCCTCTGTCTTCCCCTTTTCCTCCTGTCCTCAGTCTTTGCCAGTGTCAGGGTCTTTTCCAATGAGTTGGCTCTTTACATCAGGTTGCCAAAATTTTGGAGCTTCAGCTTCAGCATCAGTCTTTCCAATGAATATTCAAAGTTGATTTCCTTTAGGATTGATGATTTTGATCTCCTTGTAGTCCCAAGAACTCTCAAGAGTCTTGTCCAGCACCACAATTTGAAAACATCCATTCAAAACATCCATACATGAATGCTGGAAAAACCATAGCTTTGATTATAGAGACTTTAGTCTGCAAAGTGATGTCTCTGTTTTTTAATACACTATCTAGGTCTGTCATAACTTTTCTTCCAGAAACAAGCATCTTTGAATTTCATGGCTGCAGTCACCAACTGCAGTGATTTGGAGCCCAAGAGAAGAAAATCTGTCACTGCTTCGAGTTTTTCTCCTTCTATTTGCCATGACATAATGGGACTAAATGCCATCATTTTAGTTTTTTGAATGTTGACTTCTAAGCCAGCTTTTTCACCCCCCTCTTTCACTCTCACTAAGAGGCTCTTCAGTTCCTCTTTGCTATCTGCCATTAGAGTGGTATCTTCTACATATCTGAGGTTGTTGACATTTTTCCTGGCAATTTTGATTCCAGCTTGTGATTCATACACCCTGGCATTTCACATGATGTACTCTGCATGTAAGCTAAATAAGCAGGGTGACAATATACAGCCTTGATATATTCCTTTCCCAGTTTTGAACAGGTCAGTTGTTCCATGTCTGGTTTCAACTGTTGCTTCTTAAAGTGCATCTAGGTTTCTCAGGAGACAGGTAAGGTGGTCTGGTGGTCAGAGAACACTGGTCTCATAGAATGAGTTGGGACATGTTGTTACCTGCTTTATTTTTAAAGATGAGTTTGTGAGGGATTGGTATCAGTTCTTCTTTGAACATTGGCGGGATTCATCAGTGAAGAAACTAAACATAGGCTTTTGTGCATGTGTTCAGGGGCAAGGGGGCAAGTTTTTAATTACTAATTCAGTTTTTTACTTATTATCAGTCTGTTGATATTTCCTATTTCTTCTTGATTCCTTTGTTGAGTTTTCTTTATTCTCCTAATATTTGGTATTTATATTATTATTTAAAGTTCTTCTATGAGTCTCTTTTTCTAACTTTTTTTTTATAATTTAAAAATTTTAAATTATTTTTGATTGCTCTGGGACTTCATTGCCGTGCACGAGATTTCTCTAGTTGGGGCAAGTAGGGGCTACTCTTCAATGTGGTCCTCAGACTTCTCACTGTGGTAGCTTCTCTTTGGAGCCTCTAGGGCATGTGGGGTCAGGAGTGGCAGCTCTAGAGTGCAGACTTAGAAGTTGTGGCACATGGGTTAGTTGCTCCATGGCATGAAGGATCTTCCTGGACCAGGGATCAAACTCGTGTCCCTTGCATTGACAGCCAGATTCTTATCCACCAGGAAAGTCCACTTTTTCTAATTTTAAATAATGGGCTTATCTCTTGGTTTTTTGTGCATTAGCTCTCCACAATTTCATTTCAACATCTATTTTGTCAGATGAGGATTTTTACTTCCTGCTTTCCCTCCCCTTTTCCTTGTTAATATATTTTAGCTACACTTTCAGAACATCGAAGTTGGTGATGTTTGTATTCTGTCCTGAGGACACAGCAAACTTTTGTGTGCTGTGTTCAATTTGAATGAAAAGTTAAAAAACAACGAATGGAGACTTCTCTGGTAGTTCAGTGGTTAAGAATCTGCCTGCCAATGCAGGGAACACAGGTTCAGTCCCTTGTCCAGGAAGATTCCATACACCTCGAGGCAACTCAGCCGGTGCACCACAACTACTGAAGCCTGTTAGACCTAGAGCCCACCCTCCACAACGAGAGAAGTCACTGCAATGAGAAGAATATGCAGCGTGACTAGAGAGTAGCCCCCACTTGGGCAACTAGAGAAAAGCCTGAGCACAAAAACAAAGACCAACAAAACAAAACCAAAAAACCAATGAATGCCTTTACATTCCAATAATGTATTTAGGAGGATTGATGCATGTCCTAAGAGTGAACTCTGTGCCATTTTTCCAAATGCAAAAATATTATTATCATCATATTCCATGGGTTGCTTAAAATGATGACACATTTTATTTGCTTCATTTTTCAACCTTATTTTCTTATGTACTTTTTATTGTCTTCTCTTGAAGGCCTGATCACCATTTCCGCCCCCTGCCTCCTGCTTTTTTTTTTTTTTGGCATGGCTTGTCTTCATCCTATTCTCAATTCTTTTTCAAGCTCTATTACACCATCTATTCTCACCAGAGACCATCCTCCTGGAGCTCTCTGCTTTCCTGCTCCAAACTGTACAGTTGCTTGCTTGATTCCCAGCTGCTGTTTTTAAATCCCTGCTTCATTTTTTATTGAGATAGATATAATTAATATATAACATTGTACGCAAAGTGTTGTGGTATACAAAGTATTAAGGTGTACAATTCTAATCAGGAAATCAGTCCTGAATATTCACTGGAAGGACTGAGGCTAAAGCTGAAAGTCCAATACTTTGGCCACCTGATGCAAAGAACTGACTCATTGGAAAAGACCCTGATGCTGGGAAAGATTGAAGGCAGGAGAAGGGGACGACAGAGGATGAGATGGTTGGATGGCATCAACGGACAAAGTTTGAGTAAGCTCTGGAAAATGGTGAAGGACAGGGAAGCCTGGCATGCTGCACTCTATGGAGTTGCAAAGAGTTGGACATGACTGAGCGACTGAATTGAATGTGTACAAAATGTTGATTTGATACAATTGTATACGTATATACATAATTTTATATACATATAATTTCTAAAACATTTGTTACAGAAAAGAAAATCTGTAATGATTAAGTGATAACTCCCCATTTCCTCAGCCCCTGGAACTCACCACTCTGCTTTCTATGAATTTGATAACTCCATGTACCTCGTGTAGATGGAATCACACAGAGTTTTTCTTTTTGTGACTTATTTTACTTGGCAAGATGTCGTCAAGGTTCATCCATATTGTACCATATGTCAGAGTTTCCTCCCATTTATGCTGAATTCCATTGTCTATTTGGAGCTTACCTGGTGGCTCAGATGGTAAAGAATCAGCCTGCAATGCAGAAGACCTGGGATCGTTCCCTGTGTTGGAGAAGGGAATGATTACCCACTCCAGTATGTTCTTGCCTGGAGAATTCCAAGGACAGGCGCCTCATAGACTGGTGGGCTACAGTCTATGAGGTCAAATAAGGGTCAGACACGACTGAGTGAGTAACACACTCCACTGTATGCATATACTACATTTTAAAAAATCTTTTGTTTTCATTTTGGGGCTGCAAAGAACATTGGCATGCAAGGATTGTTTCAGTCCTTTTTTTTTAAATTGAAGTATAATTGACTTACAAAAGTGTTGTTTCAGGTATACAGCAAAGTGATTCAGTTATACATGTACATATATCTACTCTGTTTGTTTTTTTAATCAGTCCCTGCTTTAAATTCCTGTGAGTATATGACCAGGTCATTTCTCCCCTCTGTTGCTGTTCTCTTGGCATTCACTCTCTTCTTCTTGGGGTCACCTCAGCCACTCTGAACACTGGCTCTTTCCTACTCCCCAGTGTCTTTCTGAATCATTTCTTCTCTCTTTCCTTTCTGTCATCATAGAACTTTGCCTTACCTCAGTTTTCCCATCTTGAAAAGGAAAAGTCTAGATCTTTCTGTAATATAGCTTCATCAGAATTAGAAGAAGGCAATGAGCTCACGCTGGACATCTGCTTGAAAACGCCCAGGAGAAAGAGATGTGACACACAATCAAGGAATTGATTTCATTGTTAATTTCTTGTGACTTTCCCCTGGTTTTGACTAATTATCCATCCTGCAGGCTAGATTAATTTTTGAATTTAATATCATTGTACAGCGTTCAATCAGAAAAAGGGATAATCAAGGTTAAATTGTTATACAATTAAGTCATAGGTTTCCTTTCCTCCTAAAACGGAACTGTTAAGGATTTACTTCTTTAACATTACAATCAATCCAAATATTGATGTCTATCAGCAAGTTTTTGAGGAAGATAATTTATTGCATAATCCCTGCTGAGCACTTAGTAAACATAAGATGGTCTATTTTAATGGACAGAATTAGGTGCTTTGCTGGAAATTCTTTAGCTAAATTCAACACAGTTTTTCAAAGGGAAAAGCAAACTGAATGTGCAACTCCTCTTTGTAAGAAGAAGGAAAATCATTTTATTATGAGCAGTAAATTAAGGAATCAAGTTTTTACACCTGTGAGCTCTAGGGGCACTCTGAGTGGGTTGTTCAGACCCTGACCCATCTCATGGTATTCTACTTTGTATTATGGAATGAATGGCAGTGGTTCAAATTTTTTAATTTGCATGAAAAATTCAGGCCAGAAATACATTAGGGTAAATTGAAAGATGTAAAATCATATAAAAATTAAGATGTTTGGCTTCATGTGTAATTTTTAAGATTTTTAAGAAGTATCTTTGCCTTTATTAACACAACCTTTGGGCAAATATTAGATCAGATGTGCAAGTAATTCCAAGAAAAATTGCCAGCTCATAAAATGTTTTACTTGTCCGTTATTCCCTTGTGTGGTAAATAAGGAAGAAAGCCTTATCTTTGACCTCTTTCCTGGCCAAAATAATTAATAGTTGAAGCAAGTGGGCTTAGTAGCTATTTGTGAAGCAGAGTCAAACGAATACCATCCCAAAGATAATGCATATCACTTAGAACTTGAAATTGACACATCATAGGTTTCCCTTCCTTAATTTATAGTGCAATAAAAGTGGTCATAAATGTAGGTGCACTCCACCCTTACAAAGAGTTACAATTTTTATGATTTTGACAAGTTCACACTCTTGGTTTTACCCTTATGCTGTCCTGGGCTCCAGTATTTAATATTTAACCATCTGTATTCTATAAATAATAGATGTGCCTGTCTTCACAACTGAAGATCAGCAGCAGATTTTATTGTTGACAAGAGTGATAATGTTCTCTCATCTTCTTAACTTTTTATGCTACTGTTAATTTTCCCTTTGTGGCTAAGACTGGAGGGAGGGGTGTGGGTCATTCCAGAGAGAAATGGGCTGTAATAACCCAATTGGAACCGAGCATTAGGAGAAGCTTGGATAACTCCAGGCCATTTCAGCAGTTATGGGTCACAGACTCATGCATGCGCTGGAGCTGAGAAGCACCTTAGTCATGATCCACTGACTTCCTGTTACCATGAGCTGACCCCAAATCTTCATCCAGCAAATATGGGGCTCATGCCTACCAAGAGCAAAGATGACTCTGCCGGAGACTAGTTGGTGGAGAGGTTCGGCTAAGGTCATATGGCTGGTGTTGGCAGAATGGACAAAGTCTGTTCAGTTCAGTAACTGTTTGGAGGACTTCCTTGGTGGTCCAGTGGTTAAGAATCCACCTGCCAATGTAGGGGACATGGTTCAATCCCTGGTCTGGGAAGATTCCACGTGATGCGAAGCAATTAAGCCCATGTGCCACAACTGCTGAGTCCGTGTGCTCTAGAGCCTGTGCTCTGCAACAAGAGAAGCCACGGCAATGAGAAGCCCCCACACCATAACTAGAGAGTAGCTGTGGCTTATCACAACTAGAGAAGGCCTGCATGCAGTGACAAAGACTCAGCACTCTCAAAAATAAATTAATTAATTTTAAAAAATATATGGTTAGAAACTACTAAAAATAGTCTTGGGGAAACCATTGAGAAACAGAGTCTTGGCTCTCCCCAAAGTTTAAATCATGTGATTTCCCCCTGCTGAAAACC
This sequence comes from Aepyceros melampus, assembly GCA_006408695.1. Classification (NCBI taxonomy): domain Eukaryota; kingdom Metazoa; phylum Chordata; class Mammalia; order Artiodactyla; family Bovidae; genus Aepyceros; species Aepyceros melampus. The sequence goes on along the minus strand of SJXQ01002249.1, from coordinate 24,170 downwards.
CTACAAATAGACTTCTACTACATTTGTAATAAAATCCAAACTTCTCATCTGGGCCAACAAGTCCTCTTGAGTTCTGGCTCCTTTCCTCCTGGTTTGGTTGTCATATTTGCTCCTTAGACTGAGCTGATTCCATTCCTAGGGTCATTGTACAGGCCATTTTCTGTCCCTAACATGCATTTCTTCAGATATTCCCATGAAAGTGAAGTGTTAGTCGCTCAGTCATGTCTGATTTTTTGTGACCCCATGGACTGTAGCCCACCAGTCTTCTCTGTCCAAGGGATTCTCCAGGCAAGAATACTGTAGTGGGTAGTCATTCCTTTTTCCAGGGGATTTTCCCAACCCAGAGCTCAAACTTGAGTCTCCTTGTTGCAGGTGGATTCTTTACCATCTGAGCCACCAGGGAAGCCAGATATTCTCATAGTTCCAGCTAAAACGGCATCCCAGGTGCCCAGCAAGGAAATCCTTATCCTTTTTCTCTGCTTCGTTGACTTCAGAAAAATGCTATGTCCATATGAAACATTATTTCTGGGTGTGCCTATGAGGGTGTTTCTGAGTGAGATTGGGCATTCAATCGGTGGACTCAGCAAAGGAGATGGTCCGCTTCTGTGCAGGTGAGTATCACCTCGTCCACGGAGGCCTGAATAGAACGAAAAAGAGAGGGAGGAGGATTCACCTCATTTTCTCTCTGCCTGCCTGCTTCATCTGCGATCTCTTATCTCATCTTTTCCAGCCCTCAGATTGGAAGTTAAGCCATTGGGTCCCTGGTTCTTAGCCTTCAGTCTCCTTTTGAACTATATCACCCACCAGTTTTCTTGGGTCTCCACCTTGCAGCTGGTGGATGGTGGGACTTCTCAGTCTCCATAACCATGTGAGCCAATTCCTGTAATGAATCACTCTCTCAATCTCCCTATCTCCCTATATAAATCTAAATCTATATCTGAGTAAGCCCCTTGCACTCAAATAAGTTCCATTATGAGAGCATATTCAGAAGTCCAATTTGTTCATAAGCCCATCTGAGTTAACCTAGGTACCTAACTAACACACCTGGCTACTTTTACGCTTGCTTCTTGACTTCCTGGGCTTGAAATAAAGATCTCCTACTGCTGTACTCTATACAGTACCAAACGTAAAGTGCACAAAAGTACAACCAGTTGTGGAGGATGCATGCACGTGACAATGCATGCCAGGCATATGAACTAACTGATGTGATCAGACTTGCAAACAAACATTCACATCTTTGAAAGTTCACAACTTGAAGGTTCATATGTAGGGGACTTACTGTATAACTATATGTGTGCGCTCAGTCGCTCAGTCATGTCTGACTGAGACCCCATGGACTGTATGTGGCCTGCCAAGCTTCTCGGTCCATGGAATTTTCCAGGCAAGAATATTGGAATGGGTAGCCATTTCCTACTCCAGGGGATCTTCCTGACCCAGGGATAGAACCCACGTCTCTTGCATTAGCAGGCAGATTCTTTATCACTAGCACTAACTTGGAAGCCTATATCAATATCTATATCTCTCCTAATAGTTCTGTTTCTCGGGAGAACCCTCACCAACACTGTTACCCTTAGGTCTTCCTTGGAGGGCACCTTGGAGTTCCTTCTTTAAGCTTAAGAATGACCAGCAAAATCCTTAGAGCTTCTGGAAGGTTAGTGAATGAGAAAAGGTAGTTGAATGAATGGAATTGAGTGTTGGGACTTGTATAAGGCACTTCTCATAAATCTTGAGCATATCATTTGCTCTAGTTTGAGCCCCCCTTTACCCCAAAGTTAATATGGAGGAAGCCTGCATTTCCTCCTTGTTTTCTGGTCCCATGATGAAGGCGGTCAAGTTCTATTACTTCAACACAATGGATTAAATAAGCTTGGTAAATACAAACAAGAAATAACATAGAAAAAACAAACACAGTGTGGGTTGAAAGTCTCCATCGAAGTCTCCAGGGCTTGCTTTCTTAATTCCTACAACCTCAAACAAGGGAACTGCGATTTAAAGTGGGAAAGAAAGGACTTCCCTGGTGGTCCAGTGGTTAAGAACCTGACTTGTGGACTTCCCTGGTAGCTCAGTGGTAAAGAACTCGCCTATCAGAGTAGTGGACATGGGTTCCATCCCTGACCTGGGCAGATCCCACATGCCTTGCAGCAACTAAGCCCACGCACCACAACTATTGAGCCTGTGCCCTAGAGCCTGGGAGCCACAGCTACTGAGTCCACGTGCCTTAGAGCCTGTGCTCCATAACAAGAGAAGACACTGCAGGGAGAAGCCTGCACACCGCAGCTAGAGGAAAGCCTGCACAGCAACAAAGACCCAGCACAGTCAAAAATAAATAAAAAATTTTAAATAAAGAGAGAATCTGTGTTGCAATGGAGGAGATGCAGGGGTTGGGGAACTAAGATCCCTTGTGCTTTGGGAGTCTTCCCACTCTAGAGCCCGTGTGCCACAATGAAGACCTAATGCAGCCAAATAAGTAAATATATTTTTTAAAAAATGGAAAAAAACTATGGAAATGACTAGCTAGATAAGAAGAGAGCTGCTGCTGAATGGTAAGTGATTAACAGCAAATAGCAATTGTTATCCCTTCTATTTTAGAGTATTTTGCATTTTCAAGAGAATACTTTTAACAGGTGTTCTGACATTCATAATAACTTGTGCTATGTCCCTGTAGGATTATGCACACTTTCAGATGAGTTGGGTGAATCTCACAGAAGGCGCATTACTCGCCCCGGCTGGCGGGCTGGTGACATGGCAGGGGCAGGTGGTGGAATGCAGGCCTGCCCATCGGTCTAGCTCCGATGCTCCCAAATTGCAAAGTAACGGTGGGAACCACAGTGAAGGAAGCAGAGGAGTTTCTGCTGATACCATGAGACCAGCGGCCAGATCAATAAGAGTGGGGATGCAGACGCCCTCAGATTCATTTCCTCTCCATTTCCTTTGCCATCTTTTGTGATGGTTTGGAGAATTAGGCTTGAGAGCAACTTCAGCCTGTCCATCATCTTCATGGCACATGGATGCCCTGGTCTTGTTAACTAATCCTCTGCTGGACTTCTCTGGTGGCCCAATGGTTAAGAATCTGCCTGTCAATGCAGGGGACACGGGTATGATCCCTGATCTGGGAAGATCCCACATGCTTCAGGGCAACTAAGCCCACGTGCCATTGAGCCCCTGAACCCTAGAGCCCACTCTCCACAACAAGGGAAGCCACCACAGTGAGAGGCCTGCCCGCTACAATGAAGAGTAGCCCACGCTCACAGCAACTAGAGAAAGCCCACACATAGCAACGAAGACCTAGGGCAGGCCAAAACTAAACAAATATTTAGAAAAATGAATAATCCCCTGCAGCATTTTGTTGTGTCACTGGGGAGGCTGGAGCGTCACCTGTAAGGAGGTACGAGGGGTCGTGCACATGCAGGGCGGTTGCTCGGGAAATGTTGCACCCCAGGGCCCTGTCTTGCCCACCCCCCATCCTGGCTCTGGCATGGAGTGGCCACAAAACCTGCTGTTGAGGGGAATGCTGAGGGTGGGGAGAGAGTTACATCAGTTAAGCATTGTCCTGTTAGGATCTGGCTGGCTCATGGACATTGCCCTGAAGTGTAGACAAAACTTCTTTTCTATTTATGTTCCTCCCCCACCCTACGTCCAGGAGCAGACTTGGTTTATTCCCTGATGAAGGACAGCTCTGCCAGGCATTCCCTTCCCACTCCCAGAGCCTCTCGTTCTTTTCTATTTTTTTTGAAATATTTATTTGTATTACTTATTTGGTTGTGCCAGGTCTTAGTGGTGGTGGGATCTTTAGTTCCAGCATGTGAACTCTTACTTGTGGCATGTGGGATCTAGTTCCCTGACCAGGGATCGAACCTGCATTGGGCCCCCTGCATTGGGAGTGTGGAATCTTAGTCACTGGACCACCAGGGAAGTCCCAAACCCATCATTCTAACTTGGGACTATTTATATCCAGAGAAAGTGGTCTCTGAGGAATGGCATGGAAAATGAGGGAATTTTCTCACCACCCTCGACACAGAGTCCCTGTGTGCACGCATGCTGTGTGCTAAGTCGCTTCAGCCATGTCTGACTCTGTGACCCCATGGACTGTAGCCCGCCAGGCTCCTCTGTCCGTGGGGTTCTCCAGGCAAGAATACTGGAGTGGGTTGCCATTTCCTTCTCCAGGGGATTGAACTCCACCCAGGGATCGAACCTGTGTCTCTTGCATCTCTTGCATTGACAGGTGGGTTCTTTACTACTAGTGCTATCTGGGACTTCCCGCGTATGCACGGGGGCAGGCAGCTTCTCTTCCTGATGCAGCGTTTGCAGCTCTGGACGGTAGCTAACAGTCTGGTGACCTATCTCATTGGACCCATAAGAAAATCTGATATGGCAAATCAGTGCTGACTCAGCATCTACTGCTCATATGAAATTCCAGGCAGAGCTGTTTTCTTGCAAATCCCAAGAACAAGGAATGAGAGACAGTCAGATTAGATGGATGGCCCCAGACTATGGGGCTGTAAGAAGGGATAGATAACTCCAAGTGGTTCTGAACCCATATTTGGGAAGCTTGGCCGTGTCTCATTAAGCCTACCTCTCGACTACTGTAAAGACACAAGCTTTTAGAACAGAAAAGAAAAAGGACTGAGTTTTCATGCATTTCAAACTGTAAGGCAGGCTAGCTTAGAAGGGTTTCCCCTATACCCTATTTAGAAAGAGTGATACACGAAAAAGACGCCACGCCAAAAGAACAGTTGGTTTTATCTCAATCGCACAAACATTGAAAAAGGAGCCTCATGTTTGACTAGTGTTTAAAAAAACAACAACACTTGGCATTTTTTACCACTGTTTTCCTCTGTAGAGAAACTTTGTGACTGGCACAAGATGAAAATTCTTTCCACGTTGCCATTCTTACCATTAGAAATTGTGGAAATCATCTGGTTGTGTTATGCTTTGCCAAGCAACTGGACATGTGTGAGTGTTGTTGGTTGGGTGCCCACGACAAAAGGCTTGGATGTGGTCCCTGGGGCTTACATGGGTGCATTTTTTGGGGATGGTTTTTATTTTTTGAAACATAGTTGATTTGCAGTGTTGTATTAATTTCTGTTGTACAGAAAAGTGATTCAGTTATACATATATGTACATTCTTTTTCTATTTAATCATAAATAGACATAATTTCACCAGACTGTTAGCTACTGTTCAGAGCTGCAAACGCTGCATCAGGAAGAGAAGATGCCTGCCCCCGTGCATACACAGGAAGTCCCAGATAGCACTAGTAGTAAAGAACCCACCTGTCAACGCAAGAGATGCAAGAGACACAGGTTCGATCCCTGTCAGTTTTTTTTTAATGTGGACCATTTTAATAGTCTTTATTGAATTTGTTACAATATTGCTTTGGGGCTTCCTGGATGGTACAGTGGTAAAGAATCTGCCTGCCAATGCAGGAGACCCAAGAGATGAGGTTTCAATCCTAAGCCCCTGGAGTAGGATAGGGCAACCCAGTCTGGTATTCTTGCCTGGAAAATTCTATGGACAGAGGAGCTTGGTGGGCGAGAGTCCATGAGGCGGCAAAGAGTTGGACACAATTGATCAGCTGAGCACAAGCACAATATTGCTTCTGTTTGATGTTCTGTTATTTTGGCAACAAGGGATGTGGGATCCTGGCTCCCCAACCAGAGATTAAACTTGCATCCCCTACATTGTAAGGTGAAGTCTTAACTTAAGGGAAAGTCACTTCCCCCTCCACCTTCCGACTTCCTGGACCTCCAGGGAAGTCCCTATATAGTTTTTTTAAAAAAATACTCTTTTCCATATGTTTATCATAGGATATTGAACATAGCTCTCTGTGCTGTCCAGAAAGTCCCCATGTATGAGCCTTCAATTGTGAGCTTTCAAAGGTGCGAGCATGTTTGCCAGCCCCTCTATGCCCTCTGTGGTACTGTACTACTGTACTTTTCAAGCACTATACTGTCAGATTAAAAATGTTTATTTTTTGCATTTGTTTTTTATATGTGTTATTTATGTGAAAAGTATTATAAAACCTGTTATAGTACAGATAGCATCACCAACTCAATGAACACGAGTTTGAGCAAACTCTGGGAGACAGTGAAGGACAGAGGAGCCTGGAGTGCTGCATTCCATGGGGTCGCAAAGAGTCAGACACGACTTAGCAATTGAACAACAACAAAATTAAATTACGGTACAGTACTATATAGCTGATTTTGCTAGTTGAGAACTGAGGCTAACTTTGTTGGACTTATGAACAAATTGGATTTATGCACGTGCTCTCGGAATGGAACTCATTCACATGTAGGGGACTTACTGTACAGTATGTATGCTTCTTAAATAAATAAAGCTCCAGACAGGGCATTTAGATGGTAAAGGCATAAAGAAAAGTTGCTTCTCCCTCCACCTTCCAGCTTCCTAGTGTTTCCTCCTCCTGGGGGTAAGGACTAAAGGGTGTGGCAGCTGGTCATCCAGGGCAGAGCTTCTCAAACTTCAGCTTTGGTCCAGGTGTCCAGAATCACTTCGATGATTTGTTAAAACACAGAGCTCAAGGCTCTGTCCTCCAGGAGGTGCTGATCCCGTAGGTGGACTGGGTCCCCGGTATCTGCCTTTCTCTGGAAAATGATGATGCAGCTAATCCAGGGACCCCACTTTGAGAACCACCAATCCAGAGCCACGTCTCACAAGAAAAGGGTGTGGACACCCCTACTTCTGACACATCCGACTCCTCTGAAGGTGGACGGGTATTTTCTGAACTGTCCGTGTTTAACAAAGAAAACCTGAAATCCACCTAGCACCTAAGTCACAGTGACATTGACTCATCAAGAACAATGGGCCTGTGTTCTGGCTGGGTTCCATTTCACTAAGAAAAGGCACTGGCTACAAAAGTATTCACATTTTATTCCTAACTACTGCTGATGATTAACATTTTATTTTTAAATGAGTAACATTGACAAGAGGTTTATTCTTTCTATAAAATTTAGTTTAATTATTTATATATTTAAATTTATTGGTTTTTTGGCTGCGCTGGGTCTTCATGGCTGTGGGTGGGCTTTCTTCTAGTTGTGGCAAGCAGGGTCTACTCTCTAGTTGCAGTGCATGGGCCTCTCATTGCAGCGGCTTCTCTTGTCGTGGAGCACTGGCTCTAGGGCCTGCAGGCTTCAGTAGCTGTGGTACATAGGTTTAGTTGCCCTGCAGTTTGTGGGATCTTCTGAACCAGGGATGGAATCCATGTTCCCCACACTGGCAGATGAGTTCTTAACCTCTGGACCACCAGGGAAGTCCAAGAGGTTCATTTATTTTTGATTTACCAATGGCAGAATAAGTGGAAAGTAAACTCTTGATTATGAACGTTGTGACTTGAAGTTCACATCTCCTGAGTGAAGCTGGAGGAAGGATGCTAGGAAGTAGTGAGCTTATCAGGGGCAATAACTGGTCCAGAGAACAGTGCAGCCATTTGGTGATGAGCTTAATCCTCTTCACGAACACACATCCCCTTCTTGGAATCATCCTTTTTTCAAAAATTTTTTAAAAATAGAAGTATAGTTGATTTACAATACTGTGTTAGTTTCAGGTGTATAGCAAAGTGAATAATATATTTTTAGATTCTTTCATATTATAAGTTATTACAAGTTATTGAATTTAGTTCCCAGTGCTCTACGGTAGGACCTTGTTGTTTATCTATTCGGTATTTTATGTATAATAGTGTGTATCTCTTGATCCCAAACTCTTAATTTATCCCTCCCCTGTTTCCCCTTTGGGAACTGTTGTAAGACTGTGTGAGTCTGTTTCTGGTTTGTAAATAAGTTCATTCACGTCATGTTTTTAGGTCTCGTCTTGCTTGACCCTTCCTTTCTCACGCACTCCACGTGCGGTCTGCCAACAGATCTTGACAGTTCTGCCTTCATCACTAATCCAGAACCTGACTCCTTCTCGCCAGCCCACTGCTCGCACGCCAGAGCTCTCGACCTTCACCTCCTACCAGATGTGCTGTTACTTTGTACCTGGTCTCCCTGCTTTCCCCACTGCCCCTCCTCCCGGCCCCCAAGTGTCTGTTCTCCACACTGTGTCCAGATTGATGGTTCCTGGGTCAGATCCAGGTGCTCCCATCCCCTCTGATGGCTTCCCTCTGCACCCAGAACGAGAGGCACAGTCCTCCCCCAGCTAGCAGAGCTGCAGCCCATCAGATCTGCTCACTGGCCCCTTTGAACTCTGAGCACATCTCTCACTGAGCCCCGTGCTTGCTCTGTTAGGATGGTTTAGCTTCCCTGCTCCTCCTCCAGTCCTCAAGGGAAGCCCTGGCCTCAGGGCCTTTGCAGTGGCCTGCTCCCCTGCCGGGTTTGCTTTTCCCTTCTGGAGACCCACAAGGATCTTTCTTACCTGCTTCCATCTTTGGCCAAATATCACCTGAGGGCTGCCCTTCCTGACAGATCTTTTGGAAACTGCAATTCCATCCTTCACTTTTGTTCCTCTCATCTCCCTTTCCAGCCTTATTCTTCCCCCATAGCACTTGCCACTATCTGATATGTGTACTTAACATTTGAACTGTACATTCTAGTGCCCATTACAAGAATGTTGAAATCCACAAGGGTGGTTTTGCTATAGGTGCTGCCCTAGAGTCGGTACTAGCGAATATTTGCTGAATGAACTCTGATGTCAAGTGTAAGAGGAGGTAGGCTAAAGAAAGAGAGGAGGAGGGAAGGGAAGGTCTGCAAAGGCAGGAAATGGGGCGGTGCATGCTGAGCAATCGAAATGTATTCAACTTGTTGGTCTCAAACAGCAAGAAGCTGCACAGAATCCAAGAAGCACATGCCGAAGATACCGTCCTCTGAGAGCAAACGTGCATGCAATTTCTCTTTTCCCTTCGCCTCCCTTGGTGGGTACCTGGCTCTGCCTCCCATTCCCTCCAACAAGCTCTGGGGCCGGCAGATTCCAGGGGGAGCTTCAAGGCTCTGTTTTGACCCTGAAAGCCTAAACCCATGAGAAAACAGAGGAATGTTCACAAAAGAGATGAAAGGGTGGCCCAAAGTGGCTTGGAAGAGAAAAGAGGGTCCTCTGGTGGGGGGTTCTGAGGCGCTTCCTGCATGCTTTGGCAGGATCTGGGGCCTAGGCATGACTAGGGGAGCGCGAGGGACCAGGGGTGACTGAGGTTGTGTTCCCCACCCTTTAGCTGCCCCTTGCCTTTCCCCTGCCTTCTGGACCACCTGGGTCAGCCTTCACTTCCTTCCTTCATGCTGCTTCTTTCAGCTGATCCGTTTAACTCACTGTAGTTTGACTTCTGCCCTTTTGCCTCCACAGAAATCATGCTCATCAAAACCTCTGGTAAATTTTGAACTCGATTTACGCTCATCTTCTAACTTAATTTTTTTTTATTGTAGTAAAATATATTCATACATAACATAAAATGTGCCATTAAAATTTTTATTGAAGTATATAGTTTATTTACAATGCTGTGTTAGTTTTTGGTATACAAAAAGTGATTCAGTCATATATATATATATATATATATATATATATATATATATTCTTTTTCAGATTCTTTTCCCTTATGGTTTTTTACAGGATACTGACTATAGTTCCCTGTGCTATACAGTAGGACCTTATTGCTTATCCATTTTATATATAGTAGTTTGCATCTACCAGTCCCAAACTCCTAATTTATCCCTTCTCCCTCCCCCTAACTTTCCCCTTTGGTAGCCATAAGTTTGTTTTCTATGTCTGTGAATCTGTTTTGTAAATAAGTTCATTTGTATCTATCTATTTTATTTTTTAAACTTCATGATTCCACTTATTTCTTTTTAAAAATTAATTAATTTAATTAGTTTTAAATTTTTTGGTTGAGCTCGGTCCTCCTTGCTGTGTGCAGCCTTTGTCTAGCGTCAGAGAGCAGGGGCACTCTTTGTTGCAGGCTTCTTGTTGTGTGGCTTCTGCTGTTGGGGAGCACAGGCTCTAGGTGCGAGGATTTCAGGAACTGCAGCACACTAGCTCAGTAGCTGTGGCTCCCTGGCCCTCGAGTGTGCAGGCTTCAGTCGTTGTGCTGCATGGGCTTAGCTGCTCTGTGGCATGTGGAATCTTCCTGGACCAGGGATTGAACCCATCCCCTTCCTGCAATGGCAGGAAGATTCTTGTGCACTGTACTACCAGGGAAGTCCGGTACCATATTTTAGATTCCACATATAAGTGGTATCATGTGGTATTTGTCTTTCTTCTTCTGACTTACTTCACTTAGTATGATAATCATCCATCCGTGTTGCAGCAAATGGCATTATTTCATTCTTTTATATGGTTGAGTAGTATTCCATTGTGTATATATATATATATATATATACACCACATCTTCTTTATCCATTCACCTGTCAATGGACTTTTACGTTGCTTCCTTTTGGTGGGAATATGTTGTGGCAGCCACTATGGAAAGCAGTATGGAGGTTCCTTAAAAAACGAAAAATAGTGTTACCTCATGATCCAGCAGTCTCACTCCTGGGCATATATCCAGAGAAGACTCTAATTCGAAAACACATGCGCTCCAGTGTTCATGGCAGTGCTGTTTACAGTTCACTGTTTTAAGTGTATCGCTCAGTGATATTAAGTGTGATTGCGGTGCAACCATCCCCACCACCCATCCACAGAAACTCTTGCTCTCCCCAGTGAAAACTCTGCACCCATTAGACACTCAGTCCCTATTTCCCCCTCCCCCAACCCCGGCAAACACTGTTCTAGTCTCTGTCTATGCATTTGATTACCCTAGGGACCTCCTATAAGTAGAATTCTAGAATATTTCTCCTTTTGTAACTGTCCTGTTTGTGACTTACCATAATGTCCTCAAGATTCATCCATTAAGCGTTGTCAGAATGTCATTCCTTTTTACAGCTGGATAGTATTCAACTGTATGAATGTATGTTTATCCATTCATCCATGATGGACACTTAGGTTGCTTTTACTTTCTGTCTCTCGCGAATTAGTTCAGTAGCTCAGTCATGTCTGACCCTTTGTAACCCCATGGATTGCAGCATGCCAGGCTTTCCTGCCCATCACCAACTTCTGGAGCTTGCTTAAACTCATGCCCATCGAGTCAGTGATGCCATCCAGCCATCTCATCCTCTGTCATCCCCTTCTCCTCCTGCCTTCAACCTTACATGTACACTAAAAACTTGGATGTAAAAATATCTGTGTATACATCCTCCTTCATCCCTGTACACCCTCTACATCCTTGCTTTCAAGTCTCTGGGGCACATGCCCAGGAGTGGAATTGCTGAATCACATGATCATGTAGGGTGTGCCTTTTGATTTTTTGAAGAAGCTCCATACTATTTTCCAGAGCAACTGCACCATTTTGTATTCCCACCAGCAAAGTATAAGGGTTCCAATTCCTCCACATTCTTGCCAATGCTTGTTGTTCAGTTTTTCTTTTCTCTGTCGTTTGATAATAGGCAATATATTGGATGTGAAGTGGTTTAGCTTGATTTTTCTCTAAGGAGACTTCCTTCTCAAGACCATCTTCCCTCTTTTCCTCCATGTTTTCTGTGTTTTCTACTTTTCTGGTTGCTTTTACCCCCTCAGTTTCCAATCACTTCATTAATGCTAACATTGTCCAGGGCTACATTCAGGGTCTCTCATCCTATATACTCGCATATTCCTAGTAATTCAAAACCTCCAGATACTCATAACCTCTATATACTCATTGTATATTCATTGTAACTTCTTTGACATCCTGACTTCACCTCCTGTTGAATCCGTATCTCTATTCCAGAATTTCCAGAGCTTTGGATTTGTCTGTCCAACCATCTACTAAAAACAAGAATTAAAATACATTTGAAAAAGCTGATATTTGTGTCAGGCGCAGGAGTCTGTGGTTTATAAGCACTTTGTCCTTTAAAATTTGTCTTTAATCCTTTGACACTCTCAGGTCAGTTAAGTTCAGTTCAGTCACAAAGTCGTGTCCAACTCTTTGCGACCCCATGAATCGCAGCACGCCAGGCCTCCCTGTCCATCACCAACTCCCGGAGTTCACCCAAACTCACGTCCATCGAGTCAGTGATGCCATCCAGCCATCTTATCCTCTGTCATCCCCTTCTCCTCCTGCCTCCAATCCCTCCAAGCATGAGAGACTTTTCCAGTGAGTCAGCTCTTCACATGAGGTGGCCAAAGTATTGGAGTTTCAGCTTTAGCATCATTCCTTCCAAAGAAATCCCAGGGTTGATCTCCTTCAGAATGGACTGGTTGGATCTCCTTGCAGTCCAAGGGACTCTCAAGAGTCTTCTCCAACACCACAGTTCAAAAGCATCAATTCTTTGGCGCTCAGCCTTCTTCACAGTCCAACTCTCACATCCATACATGACTACTGGAAAAACCATAGCCTTGACTAGACGGACCTTAGTCAGCAAAGTGATGTCTCTGCTTTTGAATATACTATCTAGGTTGCTCATAACTTTTCTTCCAAAGAGTAAGTGTCTTTTAATTTCATGGCTGCAGTACCATCTGCAGTGATTTTGAAGTGAAGTCGCTCAGTTGTGTCCGACTCTTCACGACCCCATGGACTGTAGCCTCCTCAGTCCATGGGATTTTCCAGGCAAGAGTGCTGGAGTGGATTGCCATTTCCTTCTCCAGGGGATCTTCCCAACCCAGGAATCGAACCTGGGTCTCCCGTATTGCAGGCAGACGCTTTACCGTCTAAGCCACCAGGGAAGCAGTGATTTTGGAGCCCCCCAAAATAAAGTCTGACACTGTTTCCACTGTTTCCCCATCTATTTCCCATGAAGTGATGGGACCGGATGCCATGATCTTCATTTTCTGAATGTTGAGCGTTAAGCCAACTTTTTCACTCTCCTCTTTTACTTTTATCAATAGGCTTTTTAGTTCCTCTTCACTTTCTGCCATAAGGATGGTGAAATCTGCATATCTGAGGTTATTGATATTTCTCCCAGCAATCTTGATTCCAGCTTGTGTTTCTTCCAGTCCAGCGTTTCTCATGAGGTACTCTGCATATACGTTAAATAGGCAGATTAACTCTGTATTGCTATTTGGGAAATGGAGGCTTAGAGAGGCACATGTTTTTCATCCTGGCCTCCAGGTGACCATTCCTGGGTATTCCATACTCCTTAGAGGAAATATTTCTCACCTTGAGATGCAATCATATATTTTCTTCTGTCTCTATCACTGGACTAAAATATGTGAGGACAGGGACAAAATTTCTTATTTAAACTTTCTTTACTTCTGGGGCTTCCCTGGTGGCTCAGTGGTAAAGAATCTGCCTGCCAATGCAAGAGACATGAGTTCGATCCCTTGTCCGGAAAGACTGCACGTGTGTTGAAGCAACTAAGCCCACACACCACAACTTATTGAGCCTGTGCTCTGGAGCTCGGGAGCCGCAACTTCTGAGTCCATGTGTCACAACTACTGAAGTCCTGGCACCTTAGAGCCCATGCATGCTCCATAACAATAGAAGCTACCACAGTGAGAAGCCCACAGCTTGCAGCTAGAAAGTAACTCCTCTAGTGTAGCTTGCCACAACTAGAGAAAAGCCCACACAGCAATGAAAACCCAGCACAGCCATAAAAAAATAAAATTACTAAAATAAAATTTCTTCTGGATTCCCAGGTTCATAGTGCTTGGTGTCAGAGTATGTGCCCAGCTTGTGTTTCCTTGGTATATGAATGAATGAGTGGATGACTTGCGTCTCATACTATCATTATTCATGATGACCAGACACCGATGCTCTTGTTATGTATACGTGTCGCATATGCTTGTACTAAAGTAATTAATATGACTCAATTTTTGTTGTATTAGAGCTAAACTTTCATAATTAAATGTTACTTGTAGACAGAATCTCACAGGATGTGAAATCGGATGCATTTTTTCCTGGATAAGGAAAGAAACAGGAGAGAAATAATTCACAGATGCTAAAGAGAGAGGGAGCATAAATGTTTAAGTTCACTGTTAAATCACTTGATGATATTTAACAATTATTTAAATATATAGATTAATAGTAAGAATTATTTAATAATTTCCAATCATTATTGTCCAGTAATTAGTTTTTCTTCAGAAGATAACTATCATTTGAATGATGATAGTGAATTCATTTTAAAAAAAGAATTGCTGCTTTAAAAAACAATGGGTTTCTATTTGTAGCTTTACTGGAAATGTACTTCCACTGCCTTCTTGAGTTTTACTTAATTGTTGCTGTTGTTGCATTGCTAAGTTGTGTCTGATTCTGGGACCCCATGGACTGCAGCACACAAGGCCCCCCTGTCCTTCACTATCTCCTGGAGTTGGCTCAAATTCATGTCCATCGAGTCAGTGATGCTATCTAACCATCTCATCTTCTGCCACCCCCTTCTCCTTTTGCCTTCAATCTTTCCCAGCATCAGGGCCTTTTCCAATGAGTCAGCCCTTTGCATCATAAAATAATTTATTTTCAAAAAAAGAAAAACAATGTGTTTCAAAAATAGGTAGTGTGTATATGTTGGGGAAAAAAACAGATAGTGTGGAAGGGTTTACGATGAGATGTCTCCTCCTCATCGTGTCTCTGGATCCCAGGCCTTTATCTCAGAGGTAAGCCCGTCAGAAGTTTCCTGGGTATCACTGAGTTGCCATTTGCTCCTCCAGGAGATTTTCTCGACCCAGGGATTGAATCATCTCTCTTTTGCATCTCCTGCGTTGGCAGGTGGATTCTTTACCATTGAGCCATCATGGAAGCCCATGCTTGGCATTCACAAGCATTTATAAATGGCAACCTCCTCCCCCAACCACACATCTTTTTTTTTTAAACAAAGGGAATCACCTTGTTCTGCACCTGGATTCTTTCTCTCTTTAATACATCTTAACAACTGTTCCATATCCATGCACGGAGAGCACCCTCATACATCTTCACCAGCTTAACCAGCATTGCTTAAACTTTTCTTACCCAAGTACCTAGGGTGACAGAAATACCTAGGTGGTGGCAAGACATGAGTTATTTGAAATCTTCAGTTTTATTTGCCTTTCACGCCAATTTGCCATTCTGCTTTCTAGTGCATCTGTGCTTATTTTAACATAAGGATCATATTTTAAAACAGGTGCTCTAGAAAGATGGGTTTGTGTGTCAGGATATGTATAGACGTCTGGAGGCACGTGCACCCAGTTTAACATGGAAACACGACCTCACCGGACCATCACAGTGAGGCTATGAGGCAGGCAGGACAGAAATTATTCAGCCTTTTCTGAGGATGAGGTGACTGGGGGCCCAGCGATGGCAGGTGACCTGCCCCAGGTCATCTTGTCTCTGAGAGCACAGGCTGGGGGACACCAGCACCTGAGAACATGGCCCACCACCTCTCAAAACAGATGAAAAAAGATAGAAAACCAGGATCTTGAAAGACAAAGTGCAGCTGGGTTTACATTGAAGGGATATTTATATAATATGGTTTGCTGAGTGAGTGATGAAAGACTTGGGAAATGCAGCCGTAGTTAACATGGCAGGAAATAGGACTAGTGCTGTTTTTGTTTTTACATTTTGGCTGTATGTGTGGTATGGAGAATCTTCGTTCCCTGAGCTCAAATTCCAACTTCCATCGGATCTTAGAAAAAGCAAGAGAATTCCAGAAAAACATCTACTTCTGCTTCATTGACTACACTATAGCCTTTGACTGTGTGGATCACAACAAACTGTGGAAAATTCTTCAAGAGATGGAAATATCAGACCACCTTACCTGCCAGAAATCTGTATGTAGGTCAAGAAGCAACACTTAGAACCAGACTTGGAACAATGGACTGGTTCCAAATTGGGAAAGGAGTACATCAAGGCTGTATGTTGTCACCCTGCTTATTTAGCTTATATGCAGAGTACATCATGAGAAACACTGGGCTGGAGGAAGCACAAGCTGGAATCAAGGTTGCAGGGAGAAATATCAATAACTTCAGATATGCAGATGACACCACTCTTATGGCAGAAAGTGAAAAGGAACTAAACAGCCTCTTGATGAAAGTGAAAGAGGAGAGTGAAAAAGCTGACTTAAAACTCAACATTCAGAAAACAAAGATCATGACATCTGGTCCCATCACTTCATGGCAAACAGATGGGGGAACAATAGAAACAGTGAGAGACTTTATTTTGGGGGGCTCCAAAATCACTGCAGATGGTGACGACAGCCATGAAATTCAAAGAAGCTTGCTCCTTGGAAGAAAAGCTATGACCAACTTAAACAATATATTAAAAAACAAAGACATTACCGACAAAGGTCTGTCTAGTCAAAGCTATGGTTCTTCCAGTAGTCATGTATGGATGTGAGAACTGGATCATAAAGAAAGCTGAGCACTGAAGAACTGATGCTTTTGCATTGTGGTATTGGAGAAGATTCTTGAGAGTCCCTTGGACTGCAAGGAGATCCAACCAGTCAATCCTAAGGAAATCAGTCCTGAATATTCTTTGGAAGGACTGATGCTGAAGCTGAAGCTCCAATAATTTGGTCACATGATGCGAAGAGCTAACTCATTTGAAAAGACCCTGATGCTGGGAAAGATTGAAGGCAGGAGGACAAAGGGACGACAGAGGATGTGCTGGCTGGATGGCATTACCAACTCAATGACATGAGTTTGAGCAAGCTCCAGAAGATGGTGAAGGACAGGGAAGCCTGGTGTGCTGCAGTCCATGCGGTCACAAAGAGTTGGACATGACTGAATGACTGAACTGAACTGACTTCCCGGAGCGACGACTGAACCTGCACCCTCTCCACTGGAAGCTCAGAGTCTTAACCACGGAACTACCATGGAAATCTCACCAGTGCTTTTTTTTTTTTAAACTGGAGGATAATTGCTTTACAATATTGTGCTGGCTTCTGCCATATGACAACATGAATCACCCATTGTGTTATGTGTTAGTGGCTCAGTCGTGTCTGACTCTTTGGGACCCCATGGACTGTAGCCTGCCAGGCTCCTCTGTCCACAGGATTCTCCAGGCAAGAATACTGGAGTGGGTAGCCGTTTCTTTTTCCAGGGGATCTTCAGTATACATATGTCCTCTGCATCTTGAACCTCCCCCAACTTTCCACCCCATCCCACCACTGGGAGGCTATCACAGAGCACCTCATCAGTGCTCTTTTAAGAAGTACCAAAGTTTGAATGTTAGTGTGACCACAGTCCCTGTAAGTTACGGGTTGAACTGTGCTCCCCTCAACTTTGTTTCTTGAAACCGTAACCTCAGGTACCTCAGAATGTGACTATAAATTTGGAGATGGGGCCTTGAAAGTAGGTGATGATATTAAAGTGTGGTTTTAGGGTGCGCCTTGATCCAGTATAACAGGTATCCTCATAAAGAGAGGAAATCTGGACATGCAGAGAGAAACCATGAATGCTTGGGTCCAAAGGAAAGACCCTTCAAGGACACAGAGAGAAGATGGCCTTCTACAAACCCAGAGGAAAGGTCTTCGGAGAAAGCGAACCTGCTGAGAGACCTTGATTTGACCTTGAACGTCTTGCCTCCAGAACTGTGAGAAAGCACATTCCTGTTGCTCATGCCACTCTAGTCATGGCACTTTGTTATTGCAGCTCAAGTTGATGAATACAGCATCCATTCAAGGGCTCTCTTTAATTCTTCTCTCTGTGAATTTATGCCCTACAATTGGTTCCTTTGGATAGGGCTGGGCTGAGTGTTCACTCCTTCATTCAGTATTTATTGCACAGTGTCCTGTGTATGGTCCAATCTAGGTGCCAGGCATGTAGCACTGTGGCGAAGTCCTTGTCATCCTGAACCTATCATCTGATACCGCACGTCCAAAATGAGCTGTTCTCTGCTGTCCTCCTTGAGAGAAACACTGCAAACATTTACCAGGGGGAAAGGGGCAAAGTGAAAGTGTTAGTCGCTCAGTCCTGTCCAACACTTTGTGACCTCATGGATGGTAGCCCACCAGGCTCCTCTGTGCGTGGGATTTCCCAGGCAAGAATACTGGAGTGGACTTCCTCTTACAAGGGCTTTTCCCGACCTAGGAATCAAATCCAGTTCTCCTGTATTGCAGGCATGTTCTTTACCAGCTGAGCCACTAGCGAAGCCCCCCTATTATCCTGAACCTACCATCTGATACCCCACATCCAAAGTGACCTGTTCTTCACTGTCTTCCCTGAGTGAGACACTGCAAACATTTACCAGGAAAAAAAGGGAAAGAAAGTAAATTAAATGATCCAAATCAGCAGTTCCAAATGTTTGTTTCTGTGTTTTTGCTTTTATATGTAAGCTTTGCTTATGGGTTGCCTTGCTGACATGGACATACAAGAAAAAGTAATGGAGGTGGATTATAATTATGTTTCTCCTCATTATGGAAGTGGTTCAAAGTGCCCAGCACAGCCAATTTGAGCCCGGCGGCTCTGACAGTGCTCAGAGCTATTGATTTCTTTGCCTGTGTTTGTGTGTTTCCAGCGACCACCCAGGCTCAGCGAAGAGTCTGGATGCTACAGGCGCTGTTGAGGTTCGGTTCCTCCTCTTGGCAGGAAAGATGAGGGGTGAGACGGAATGACCAGCATGTGGATGGGCTTCTCTCTCCATCAGCAGCCCTCCCTGCTTCCCCTCCTTTTTGTGCTGCTGGGTGCCAGAAAGAGCTAGAGAATCTGGCTATGGTTCATCTGCTTCCCCAACTTTCCCTCAAAATGTGCTCTCTGGACTTTTTCAGGTGAGCCTGAGTGGCTCATGGCAGGTACCTGGCATTAATGTGCCTTTCACGCTTCTTAATTCCCTCCAGAACTTTCACAATCATCACAGACATGGGCAGGGTATTCTTCCCAGAGCAAGGAATCTATCATGATGGTACCCGGCCTCCAATGGAGGAATCACTCCCATTGCCAGTAGGAAGAGGGAGCCAACAGGTATTTTTAAAGAGGCTCTATCCACTGGAGAATGGAAAAGAAAATATCCCCTTTGAGCATTTAGTCACACACATCAAAGGAAACAACAGTTTCAATCTTCATTTGCATCGTACAGGCATTAGATGTGGTCCAGTTACACTGAGCTTCGCTTGAAAAGGCAGGAGTGCCAGTAGTTTTCAAGCCTTGACGGAGACAGAGAGAAAATGCAGCCAGGCAAATAATATATCACCCTGCCAAGGCATTTTCCATTTTTAAAAGGACAGAACAATTTTACATTATTTCTGGAGCCTCTTTGCAGCAAATATCCCTTGACATTTGTTTCAGCACCCTGGCTAGCCGGCCTAAAAGCACCGGCTGGTCCCAGCCTACTGCCCCTGTGTGTTGGGGACCACATTCTGCCTTTGGGTCTTAATGCACCAGACGTAAGAAGGACAAGTGGGCACTTTTTTTTTTTTTTTTGAGTGCAGGCAGACGGGAGGCTGGCTCTGCAGAAGGGGCCAATTAAGACACCACCCTAGTGGAAAGAACATGGTGTTTCAGGTCACTTGAAGATGCCCAGTGGAAAATCAACACTCAGGGCTTCTAGCCACAGGGGTGAAAATAAAAGGAGGGTTTGGGGTTTTTCAGCAAACTCCCTAGAAGCGCAAGGGGATTCAGAGATAAAAACAATGAGGTGTGCCTGTGTTCCCAAGATGGTGCGGCCTCTTGGGAAAGCAGAAAACGGCCACTAGTTCTGGAATAATTAGCACAAATGACTTCTAGTTAGGGTGACAAATGAACACATTTTCCCAGATCTGGGAATCAAAATCAGTCTATTTGGTTAAAATGTCCCAGACGGTCCTTTCTCAGGTGGTCTCATGTGGACACCTGGACAAGCATGAGGTCTTCCTTTAGAGGGCAAACCCTGGTTTTATTGTTTCTAATCCATAGCCCTGGCTGGCCTGAACAACCTCAGGATGCAAAATGATTAATTCCAACCTGCCCTAGAAAAACGTTAGTCAGCTGGCAAAAGGAAATAGCCTAACAGGAAGGCAAAAAAGAGCAAATTGACTCTATCTGGGAGTGATTATGTGTGACAAGATGAAAAAGAAAGAAATCTTTTGTCATTGAATCAAATTGTACTTTAAGAAATCTTTGCATAAGTCTTAAGGTTCTGCTTTGTGTGCGTGCTAACTTGCATGATGTGTCCAATTCTTTGTGACTCCATGGACTGTAGCCTGCAAGGCTCCTCTGTCCATGGGATTCTCTAGGCAAGAATACTGGATAGGGTTGCCATGCCCTCCTCCAGGGTATATTCCAGACCCAGGGATCGAAACCATATTTCTTATATCCCCTGAGTTGGCAAGCTGGTTCTTTACCACTAGTGCCATCTGGGAAGCCCAGGGCTCTGCTTTACCCAGTTCGAATTAAAATGAAAATAATCCTGACCCCCTCCCCCTCCAAATAAAGAGCAGGGAAACAAAACTGAATTTCCCCACATTGACTACAGCAGAGTTTTGGAAATCAGATCAGGAGTTTCAGATCTACTCCAGAGCAGCACTTTCATTAACTAGCAAATATTCTCTTTCAAGAGACCTATTTTTGAGTTGCTATTTACTACTAAGATTTTCATTTTCCCTTAAGTATTATCACACACACACAGCCTGATTCTTCGTGGGAGGGACTGTGAGGTACTTGGACCTCTCCTCCAATGAAAATGAAGAGCCAATTTTCCTTCTGAAGGGGAAAAGATCAGGACTGTTAAAATTATTCTTCTGATTTCACATTTATCTCGTACTCACGGCATCCGTCTGCTAAGAATTTGAAAGAATGAGTCGTAGCAGGAAAACAAACTGTTTTGACTCAATCTAGGATTTTAATTTTGCTGCTTTTTTCCCTTCACTAATTAAAAATAAAACGAACCTTCTTTTAAAAAAATTCTGAACTCTTTTTAGATTTTCAGCATTTTTCTCTGCAATATTCACAAGGCTAACTCCTTTACCTCTTTTGAGTCTTGGTCCAAATGTCAATTTCTTTGTGCTTTAAAGGTTTTTTTTTCAATGTGGATCATTTTTACAGTCTTTACTGAGCTTGTTACAATATTGCTTCTGTTTATTTTTATTTTTATTTTTTTTGGTCACCTGGCATGTGGGATCTTAGCTCCCCACCCAGGGATCAAACTCCCTTGGGCTAAAAGGCAAAGTCTTAACCACTGGAGATCCAACCAATCCATTCTGAAGGAGATCAGCCCTGGGATTTCTTTGGAGGGGATGATGCTGAAGCTGAAACTCCAGTACTTTGGCCACCTCATTCAAAGAGTTGACTCATTGGAAAAGACTCTGATGCTGGGAGGGATTGGGGGCAGGAGGAGAAGGGGACGACAGCGGATGAGATGGCTGGATGGCATCACTGACTTGATGGACGTGAGTCTGAGCGAACTCCGGGAGCTGATGATGAACAGGGAGGCCTGGTGTGTTGCGATTCATGGGGTTGCAAAGAGTTGGGCATAACTGAGCGACTGAACTAACTAACTAACAAGGGAAGTCCTCAGATATCAATTTCTTAATGATCTACACTGATCAAAAAAATATTTCCAAACATGGGTACTCCTGATCCCCTTCAAACTGCTCCACTTTCTATTTTTTTCCATACCATTGACAACCTTCTCCCATATTACAGAATTTCTTTGTTATGTTTATTGTCTCCTGCTAGAAGAAAAGTACCAAGAGACCAGGAATCTGGGTTTTGTTCAGTGATGTACTCTAATTTTGCAGAATGGTGTGTGTCCTTTAGTAGATGTTCAATAAATGCCAAATGATGCAGCCACTATGGAGAAGAGTATGGAGGTTCCTCAGAAACTAAAACAGAGTTGCCACATGACCCAGCAACTCCACTCCCAGGCATATATCTGGACAAAATCATAATTCAAAGAGATACATGCACACCTATGTTCAGAGCAATACTATTTACAATAGCCAAGACATGGAAACCACCTAAACCTCTATTGATAGATGAGTGGATAAAGAAGATGTGTATATGTACAACAGAATACTAATCCATTCATAAAGAATGAAATACTGTCATTTGCAGCAACATGGACGGACCTAAAGAGGACCACACTAAATGAAATAAGTCAAAAAGAGAAAGATCAACATCATATTATGTTATTTATATGTAGAATCTAAAATATGACACAAATGAACTTATCTACAAAACAGAAACATACCTACTGATATAGAGAATAGATGTGCGTTGCCAAGGGGCACGTGTGGTGAGGGCGGAATGGGATGAGAGTTTGGGATCAGCAGATGCAAACTATTGTATATAGAATAGATGAACAGCAAGGTCCTACTGTGTAACACAGGAAACTGTATTCAGTATTCAGTGATAAACTGTAATGGGAAAGAATATTAAAAAGAATATATATATAAGTGAATCACTTTGCTGTACAGCAGAAATTAACACAACATCGTAAATCAACTACACTTCAATAAAATAAATTTTTAAAATGCTGAATGACAGTGTCAGGAAAAATTTGCCTGTGATTTGGAAATGAGCAGGAGCATTCTTTCAGCCAAGGGTTGGGCATTGCCCAGTGGACCCTCTGGGGAAGAGTTGATTCTTCAGGAGTGAGCATCTTTCTCCTGCCTTTCTATGGACTCAGCACAAGTAGAAAACTGGGAGTATTGCAAATGATTCCTGCCCGTGGATATAAGTCATTCTTGTTCTGTAGAAAAGATAACCCCGATTATGACACTTTTTCTTTCTGATTGCACTAAGTGTTCTTTGCTTTGCCCAGGCTTTCTCTAGTGGTGGCGAGTGGAGACTACTCTCTAGTTGCAGTGCTTCTCATTGCAGTGGTTTCTCTTGTTGCAGAACACAGGCCCTGGTGCTCAGGCTTCAGTAGCTGTGGCACACAGGCTTACTCGCTCCCCAGCATGTGAGATCTTCCTGGACCAGGGATCAAACCTGTGTCCCCTGCACTGGCAGGCATATTCTTATCCACTGGGACCCCAAGGAAGTCCCACATGACACTATTGCCCTATAGGAAATGAACGAATTTTGCATCTTTTAGTAAGCATTCTTCCTTGTCTATACTTATATCTCTGTTCTTCAGATTCTCTTTTGGACTGGTTTCAACACCTTACTTGTTCCCTCACTAATTAAAGAAAATTTTCAATACATGTGCACTATATTTTTATGAGAGTCATGATTCTAAAAAGTTTTTGAAAATTTTGATTGAGTAAAGAGTGGATTATCCACACTCCTGCTACTATGCACATGATTGTTTACAACCTCTCAACCATAAACAGCAGAGACAGTTTGGATTATTTTGAAAGTCTTAGTTAGCATAGGGCTTTTCAGGAAGGGCAGCAGTGAGGAGATATCCCTTATCCAAGGTAAGGAGCAGCAGCTGCACTTTGCTGGAGCAGCAGTGAAGAGATACCCCACGCCCAAGGTAAGAGTAACCCAAGTAAGATGGTAGGTGTTGCAAGAGGGAATCAGAGGGCAGACACACTGAAACCGTACTCACAGAAAACTAGTCAATCTAATCACACTAGGACCACAGCCTTGTCTAACTCAATGAAACTAAGCCATGCCCACAGGGCAACCCAAGACGGGCGGATCATGGTGGAGAGGTCTAACAGAATGTGGTCTACTGGAGAAGGGAATGGCAAACCACTTCAGTTTTCTTGCCTTGAGAAACCCATGAACAGTATGAAAGGGCAAAATGATAGGATACTGAAAGAGGAACTCCCCAGGTCAGTAGGTGTCCAATATGTTATGGGAGATCAGTGGAGAAATAACTCTAGAAAGAATGAAGGGGTGGAGCCAAAGCAAAAACAGTACCCAGCTGTGGATGTGACTGGTGATAGAAGCAAGGTCCGATGCTGTAAAGAGCAATATTGCATAGGAACCTGGAATGTCAGGTCCATGAATCAAGGCAAATTGGAAGTGGTCAAACAGGAGATGGCAAGAGTAAACGTTGACATTCTAGGAATCAGAGAACTAAAATGGACTGGAATGGGTGAATTTAACTCAGATGACCATTATATCTACTACTGCAGGCAGGAATCCCTCAGAAGAAATGGAGTAGCCATCAGAGTCAACAGAAGAGTCCGAAATGCAGTACTTGGATGCAATCTCAAAAACAACAGAATGATCTCTGTTCGTCTCCAAGGCAAACCATTCAATATCACAGTAATCCAAGTCTATGCCCCAACCAGTAATGCTGAAGAAGCTGAAGTTAAATGGTTCTATGAAGACCTACAAGACCTTTTAGAACTAACACCTGAAAAAGATGTCCTTTTCATGATAGGGGACTGGAATGCAAAAGTAGGAAGTCAAGAAACACCTGGAGTAACAGGCAAATTTG
>SJXQ01002248.1:474654-495382 GCA_006408695.1 Aepyceros melampus | reverse complement strand
GCAGAAAAAAATAAATAAACTTACAAAATAAAGAAGGCTTTTATTATGCCCTTGGTCTTTACATTAAATTGCAAGGTATTTTTAACCAACTAAACCAACCAATAAGCAAATCTCATTCCTAATAAAGACTGCTGAAATGAACAAGTAAATTTTAGGAGAAGTGAAAAAAATCTACCTATTGGTTGATTTATTGCTGGTGAACACTGGCCTCTTTGTACACTTAAGTTTGAACTTTTATATGAATATGTCAAGTGCAAAGTACAGATGCCAAGTGTGCAATAGGACTCTGGGATAATGGAACATTAACTGCTTCAAGAGTCAAGAGACCTGAATTCTAGTGTCACCTTACTTGTTAAATGTTGACCTTAAGCAAAACATGCAAATGAAAGTAACTAGATATCAGCTTTTGTAAAATGAGAGGGATTGTACTAGCTGATTTTGTAGATTCCTTGCAGTTTAAATATTCTAGCTTTGGAATGAATGCCTTCCGTCAGTCATTTAGTACAGGCAGCTGACAAAAAATGATAGCCCCATAATAGAGATAGTGCATGCTGCCATGAGGCGAAGGCACTGTTCCATAGGTCTTGTACCCTGAATGGCAGCTTGTGGCATATGTGTGCTGAATCTGAAACACATGCTATATCCCCACCTTTCACCTCCTTTAAAATAAATGTTTGTTTAAACATTAAGCTTAGCCATTATCCCATGTTTTCTGGCCGGAGTCACGATCTGCTCATGATCTGATTTTGACTATTGTCTGTAATTTATATTTCCTCTGTTGCTGTGCTTCTCAGCCTGACAGCTCAGGCTGGGCTCTGGGTGATAAGTACCTAGTGCACATCTGTGTCACTAAAATCATGAGATCAAACCTTGTCCAACCAAAAAACTGTCCTATCCCCATTTTTCCTAAGGATGGAGGTGCTTTGCTGGATTAATCTAGATGTTAACAGCTTAATTAGGTGTTTACCAGAATTGTAAACATTACAGCAAGATTTTTTGATAAGGAAATTTTAGATAGTTTTCTTGGTGGTAAATTTTATTTTAAAAACCTGCCTAGGAAGTGAGCTATTTTAACAATATCCTACCTGAAACTACGTGTCTGTTTTTATTATTGTGTGTGTGTGCTCAGTTGCTTCAGTCACATCCAACTCTTTGCAACTCCATGGACTGTCACCCACCAGGCTCCTCTGTCCATGGGATTCTCCAGGCAAGAATACTGGAGTGGGTTGCCATGCCCTCCTCCAGGGGATCTTCCCAATCCAGGGACTGAACACCCATCTCTCAAGTCTTGGGCAGTGGCAGGTTCTTTACCACTAGCTCCGATCTGGGAAGTCCTTATTGTAGTGTGCTGCTGCTGCTGCTGCTAAGTCGCTTCAGTCGTGTCCGACTTTGTGCGACCCCATAGACGGCAGCCCACCAGGCTCCTCCATACTCAGTTGCTTCAGTCACATCCAACTCTTTGCAACTCCATGGACTGTCACCCACCAGGCTCCTCTGTCCATGGGATTCTCCAGGCAAGAATACTGGAGTGGGTTGCCATGCCCTCCTCCAGGGGATCTTCCCAATCCAGGGACTGAACACCCATCTCTCAAGTCTTGGGCAGTGGCAGGTTCTTTACCACTAGCTCCGATCGGGAAGTCCTTATTGTAGTGTGCTGCTGCTGCTGCTGCTAAGTCGCTTCAGTCGTGTCCGACTTTGTGCGACCCCATAGACGGCAGCCCACCAGGCTCCTCCATCCCTGGGATTCTCCAGGCAAGAACACTGGAGTGGGTTGCCATGTCCTCCAACGCATGAAAGTGAAGAGTGAAAGTGAAGTTGCTCAGTCGTGTCCGACTCTTAGCGACCCCATGGACTATAGCCTACCAGGCTCCTCCACCCATGGGATTTCCCAGGCAAGAATACTGGAGTGGGTCGCCATTGCCTTCTCCGTAATGTAGTGTACTATATATTAAATCAAAATAAATAAAGTTCACAAAGTTTTTCGTTAGTATAATAGGGTTTCAGAAGAGAAGGCTCTTACCATAAGTTTGGTTTGAGGACCTCAAACTTAATTCCTCTGAGCTTCAATAGCAAGATTATAACCACAACACACGGCAGCTGGAGACCAAGGACATTACAAAACATTCACAGAACAGAATGTCTGACATTAAAATCCCCATTAGCACGAAAGCCTGCCTTAGGCACACAGGCCTCCTGTATTGACTTTGGCAATGTGTCTACCTTGTCACACCAATAAGGATAACTGGACTTGAGAAATGATTGATGGCACAACCTAGTTCGCTCTCTCTTTTCACTTGGATTTAGCTGAATGTAGCAGAACCCTCTCTCCCTGTGCCAATATTTGTCTTCTTCTCTGCTCAAGACTCAAGCAGCCCCTTCTCCTGGGAGAGGCAGGCTGCCCAGGGAAATCACTCTTCTGGGTTTCACATGTCCTCAAGCACTAGATGCCTATTTAAAGAAAATTAAACTTTTATTTATTCTGCAAATTGTATTCAATGGAGCTTTAGCTACAGACCTATGTGTGCCTTGTTAATCTAGTTAGGCAAAAAAGAAAAAAAAATTAGCATGTCTCTAGCTAATGGTAGCAGCCACAGGGTAAACATTTCAGCACCTGCTTAGGCAGGCAGCCCAGGGAGGATCCTCCTGATCTTGTAAGCATGGCGATCACAGGACAGGTGTGCCCAAGAGAACCATGGACTGGGGGAGGATAGAGGGGCAAGAATACCTTGAAGGACTAAACCTCTTTAATCCTCCTTAGAGGAAGGGGATGGGTGAGTTCATTAGAAACGAGGATTTTTTTGATCTCAAGGAACCCTCATATAAGGAAGTAAGTGAAGTCGCTCAGTCGTGTCCGACTCTTTGCGACCCCATGGACTGTAGCCTATCACCTATCAGGCTCCTCTGTCCATGGGATTTTCCAGGCAAGAGTGCTGGAGTGGATTGCCATTTCCTTCTCCAGGGGATCTTCCTGACCCAGGAATCGAACCCGGGTCTCCCACATTGCAGGCAGACGCTTTACCATCTGAGCCACCAGGGAAGCCCCGAACCCTCATATATTTTCTTTCTTTTTAAAATGTTTTTGATCTGTACATACCACTATGTTTATCTATGTATTTATTTTTGGCTGCACTGGGTCTTCATTGCTGCCTGTGGGCTTTCTCTAGTTATGCTGACCAGGGGCTCCTCTCTAGTTGCGGTGCACGCACTTCTCACTGCGGTGGCTTCTCTTGCTGTGGAGCACAGTTCTAGGCAGCAGGCTTCAATTGTGGCACAAGAGCTTAGTTGCTCCACCGCACGTGGAATCTTCCCAGACCAGAGATCGAACCTGTGTCCCTTACATTGGCAGATGGATTCTTATCCACTGTTCCAGTAGGAAAGTACAGAGGAAACCTGATATATTTTCTAGGAGCACCATTTCATGTTATAAAGAGGGACAGTCCTTGAAAGGATAGGTACCTGCCAAAGGACACATGGCCAACTGACAAAGCCAAGTCTGAAACTCAGGTTTTCTGACTTGTCAACTAGTCTTTTCACCACATCCCATTGTCTGCTTTACCCGTTAGAGCTCCTGGCACTTGGGAGACAATTCTAATCATAGCCTCACCACTGATTTTTGGCATAACTGGGCAAGCTGTCCTTTCAGAGTTTCAGCTTCCTTCTGTCTTGAAACAGGGACGCACCAGGCTGAGCTGATCTACGTCTATAGCTCAGCCTGTCTGGAGAACAGTGCACTCGAGATGTTTTCATTTTTAACGTCTCCATGAAGAAATGTTCTGAGTGGTCGACTTTCCCAGATGCACTTGTTTTCTTTGTTTTTTCTCTTGGTTAGAGAGATTGCTTTGTTTCCTGATCAAGGTCTGTTAGAGGTAGATGAAATCTGCCTGTTTATGTAGACAAGTTTCAGCTATTCTAGAAACTAACCAAATTCTCTAAGCATGCGAACTCTTCCCTTTGGAGCTGTCCCCAGGACAGCTGAGAAAGTGGTGGCACCCTATATATAAATCAGGAAAGTAAAAACACAACACTGACCTAGGGCTTTCTTAAAATGATTGTGATAAATAATTTGACCAGGATATTACAAAGGAATAATGCTTTGGGTATTTTCTGTTTTAAGCAATACTAAAAATTAAAATGATATGCACTTCCAAGACAGAAACACGTGGCAATTGTTATTAATACAATCAAGTGATTCCTTACCTTTCTTGCAGCTTTTTCTTCTGTTAGCATAATGGAAAGTGCAACCTAATTTATACACACCCATTGCATAAGGTAGCGTGCACCAGATTTTCAGAACTCGTTAACAATTCCATATTTATCACATGTACCATATATGTACCATGTTCCTGATGATCTCTTTTCCCATTATTAATGCACTTTAAAGATTTTGAAATATATATTAATATATAAACATATATTTTTGTGAAAGGCACATGTAATTATTGTGAAAGAGTAGAAAGTTATCCCCATAATCCTACCACAAAGAAATACCTATCCTTATCACCTTGTTGTCGACCCTTACAGACTGTTTATATAATACTGTTACTGCATACTACTAAAAGTTCAGTTCAGTTCAGTCGCTCAGTCGTGTCCAACTCTTTGCGACCCCATGAATCCCAGCGCGGATAATAATACTAATTATGCTCTTGTCTGCATATTTTCTTCAACTTGCTTTTTCTATTAATATGTTGTGAACAGCTTCTATGTTGATCAATATTAATTTATGACATTATTATAATAACTACTGTTTGTATACACATTCATACACATTTCAGTCATGTGCTCCGGTAGACATTAAGTTGCTTCTAGTTTTTAACTATTACGAATGACACTTCAGTTCCGTATGTATCTTTAAATCTTTGTGTGTATCTTCAATTATTTTTTCAGGGTAAATTTCTAAAATGGAATTGCTTGGCCAGAGGGCATCCTTACTTTAAGGCTCATGATATATATCATTAAATTGCTCTGAAGGTTGCACCCAGAAATCTGAAATTATTTTTCTCTGTACCCTAATAGCCATATGTATTATCTGTTTTGAGTTATTATTTTTTTTGAGAAGTTTTAGGTTCACAGCAAAATTAAGAGAAAGGTAGTGGCTCAGTGGTAAAGAACCCACCTGCAATGCAGAAGACACAGTTTTGATCCCTGGATCCAGAAGATCTCCTGGAGAAGGAAATGGTAACCCACTCCAGTATTCTTGCCTGGGAAATCCCATGGCCAGAAGAGCCTGGCATATAGTCCATGGGGTCATAAAAGAGTAGGACACAACTTAGCGACTAATCAGCAACAATGACAACAACAGCTATTTACCCCTTGTCCCAACATGCTAGCCAACATTATCATCATTCCCCACCAGAGCCGTATATTTGTTATAACTGATATAAACTGATGTTCTCATTTCATTTTCTTAATGTTGTCTTTTGTAGAGCAGAAGTTTTTTATTTTAATGAAATCCAATTATCATTTTTTTTTCATGGATCGTGCCTTTGGTGGTGTATGTAATACGTCATCACTACAACCAAGGTCATCTAGGTCTTCTCCCATGTTATTTTCTAGGAGTTCTATCTTTGGGACTACTTTCATTCTGAGTTAATTTTTCTGAAGGGTGCAATATCTTTGTCTAGATTCTTTTTTTTTGCATACGGATGTCCAGTTGTTCTAGCACCATTTGTTGAAAAGACTATCTTTGCTCCGTTGTATTGCCTACGTTCCTTTGTCAAAGAAAGTAGATTCTATCTATGTGGGTCTGTGTTGGACAGGGAGGCCTGGCATGCTGCAGTTCACGGGGTTGCAAAGAGTTGGACACGACTGAGGGACTGAACTGTACTGAACTGATTTACAGGCTCTCTATTTTGTTCAATTGCTCTATTATTCCATCAGTAACACACTGTCTTGATTACTGTAAATATTGTAGATCTTGATGTCAGGTAGCTTCAGTCCTTGAATTTTGTTCTTTAATACTGTGTTGATGATTCTGGGTCTCTTGTCCTTTTATATACACTTTAGACTTATTTTACAGATATACACAAAATAACTTGCTGCAATTTTGATTAGCATTACATTGAATCTACATATGAATTTGGGAAGAACTGACATGTTGACATAAAGAGTCATCCTATCCATGAACATGGAATATATAATTATCATGTTCTTTGATTTCTTCATCAGGATTTTGTGGTTTTCCTCATATAGATCTTGCACATATTTTGTTAAATTTATACCTCAGTATTTTATTTTTTGGGATGAGAATGTTAACGGTATTGTGTTTGTAATTTCAAATTTCATTTTTTCATAGCTGGTATATAGGAAAGTGATTGACTTGTATATTAACTCTATATCCTGCCATCTTGCTATAATCACTTATTAGTTCCAAGAGTGTTTATTTATTTTTTAATTATTTTGGGTTTCATGCATGGATGATCATGTCATCTATAAGCAAACAGTGTTTTATTTCTTCTTATCCCCATCTATATACCTGTTATTTCCTTTTCTTATTTTGTTGCATTAGTTAGTACTTCAATACTGAATGCATTATCTTTTTACTCAACAGTTTATTGAGGTATAACTGACATACTATAAAATTTTCTCATTACAAATAAACACTTTAATGATTTTTATTTATTGTTTTTGTTTTGCAAGTTTCCTTTATTCTTTTTTTAAACTTTTGATTTTATATTAAACTACCGCACAATTGAACTCATCTTACATGCTAGTAAAGTAATGCTCAAAATTCTCCAAGCCAGGCTTCAGCAATACGTGAACCGTGAACTTCCAGATGTTCAAGCTGGTTTTAGAAAAGGCAGAGGAACCAGAGATCAAATTGCCAACATCCACTGGATCATTGAAAAAGCAAGAGAGTTCCAGAAAAACATCTATTTCTGCTTTATTGACTATGACAAAGTCTTTGATTGTGTGGATCACAAGAAACTGTGGAAAATTCTGAAATAGATAGGAATACCAGACCACCTAACCTGCCTCTTGAGAAATCTGTATGCAGGTCAGGAAGCAACAGTTAGAACTGGACATGGAACAACAGACTGGTTCCAAACAGGAAAAAGATTGCGTCAAGGCTGTATATTGTCACCCTGCTTATTTAACTTCTATGCAGAGTACATCATGAGAAATGCTGGACTGGAAGAAACACAAGCTGGAATCAAGATTGCTGGGAGAAATATCAGTAACCTCAGATATGCAGACGACATCACCCTTAAGGCAGAAAGTGAAGAGGAACTAAGAAACTTCTTGATGAAAGTAAAAGAGGAGAGTGAAAAAGTTGGCTTAAAGCTCAACATTCAGAAAACGAAGATCATGGCATTCAGTCCCATCATTTCATGGGAAATAGATGGGGAAACAGTGGAAACAGTGTCAGACTTTATTTTTTTGGGCTCCAAAATCACTGCAGATGAGGATTGCAGCCATGAAATAAAAAGATACTTACTCCTTGGAAGGAAAATTATGACCAACCTAGATAGCATATTCAAAAGCAGAGACATTACTTTGCTGACTAAGATCCGTCCAGTCAAGGCTATGGTTTTTCCAGTAGTCATGTATGGATGTGAGAGTTGGACTGTGAAGAAGGCTGAGTGCCAAAGAATTGATGCTTTTGAACTGTGGTGTTGGAGAAGACTCTTGAGAGTCCCTTGGACTGCAAGGAGATCCAACCAGTCCATTCTGAAGGAGATCAGCCCTGGGATTTCTTTGGAAGGAATGATGCTAAAGCTGAAACTCCAGTACTTTGGCCACCTCATGCGAAGAGTTGACTCATTGGAAAAGACTCTGATGCTGGCAGGGATTGGGGGCAGGAGGAGAAGGGGACAACAGAGGATGAGATGGCTGGATGGCATCACGGACTGGATAGATTTGAGTCTGAGTGAACTCCGGGGGATGGTGATGAACAGGGAGACCTGGCGTGCTACGATTCATGGGGTCGCAGAGAGTTGGACACAACTGAGCAACTGAACTGAACTGATAGTCAATTAACAATGTTGTGATAGTTTCAGGTGTACAGAAAAGTGACTCAGGTATACATATACATGTATATATGTTTTTTCAAATTCTTTTTCCATTTAGGTTGTTACATAATATTAAGCAGAGTTCCCTGTGCTATACAGTAGGTCCTTCCTGATTATCCGTTTTATAGCAGTATGTACATGTCAGTCCCAAACTCTCTAACAATCCCTTCCCTCTACCCTTCTTCTCTGGTAACCATAAGTTCATTCTACAAATTTGTGAGTCTGTTTTTATTTTGTATATAAGTTCATTGTATCATTTCTTTTTAGATTCTGCATACAAGCAAAATTATATGGCATTTCTCTTTCATTGTCTGACTTGACTGAGTATGAAAATCTCTAGGTTCATCTTAGTTGCTGCAAGTGGCATTATTTCTTTAATTTTAATGCTGAATAATATTCCATCATGGGCTTCCCTGATGACTCAGGGTTAAAGAATCTGCCTGCAATGCAGGAGATCGTGTTTGATCCCTGGGTCAGGAAGATCCTCTGGAGAAGAAGATGATAACCCACTCTAGTATTCTTGCCTAGGAAATCCCCTGGACAGAGGTGCCTGATGGGATATAGTCCATGAGTTTGCAAAAGAGTTGGGCACGACTGAGGGAATAAACAACAACAATATTCCATTGTATATATGTACCATATCTTTCATATCCAATTCTCTGTCAATGGACATTTAGGTTGCCTCCAAGTCTTGGCTATTGTAAACAGTTCTGCAACAAACATTGGGGTATGGGTATCCTTTTGGATCATGTTTTTCTCTGGATAAATGCCCAGGAGTGGGATTCCTGGATCACATAGTAGCTCTACTTTAGCTTCTTCAGGGGCCTTCCTTCTGTTTTCTGTAGTGGCTGTACCAGCTAGTTATTTTTAATAAATGCATACAGTTGCAACCACCACCACAATCCAGTTTTAGAGCATTTACATCTCCCAAAATTTCCCTCAGAATTATCTTTTAAAGTTTGTTTGATTTACTGGGATATAATTGAATACAGTGAAATGGTCAAATTTTAAGTGTAGCTATTGCCAATTATGATCAGTGTATAGACACAGGATATTTTAATCTCACTAGAGCATTTCCTTGTACTTCTTTCCAGTCAACTCTCTTCACTGTAGGTTCTAGAATTTCATATAAGTGGGATCGTACACTTTCATTATGCATACTATTTTTGTAACTTTTCTGTGTTGTTTCATGTATCTGTAGTTTGTTACTTTTTTTATTGGTGAGTATTCTTCATTGTATGACATTGCTTATTCATTTTTCTGTTGACAAACATATGGAGTGTTTCCAACTTTCATTATTATAAGTAAATCTGCTACGAACACTTTTACATAAGGCTTTTTGTAGATAATTCTTTTTCGTTTTCTCAAATAGCTAGGAGTGGAATTCCTAGGTCTTAGGGTAGGAACTAACACCCAAAAAAGATGTCCTTTTCATTCTAGGAGACTGGAATGCAAAAGTAGGAAGTCAAGAAACACCGGAGTAACAGGCAAATTTGGCCTTGGAATGCGGAATGAAGCAGGGCAAAAACTAACAGAGTGCAAGAAAATGCACTGGTCATAGCAAACACCATCTTCCAACAACACAAGAGAAGACTCTACTCATGGACATCACCAGATGGTCAACACTGAAATCAGATTGATTATATTCTTTGCAGCCAAAGATGGAGAAGCTCTATACAGTCAACAAAAACAAGACTGGGAGCTGACTGTGGCTCAGATCATGAACTCCTTATTGCCAAATTCAGACTCACATTGAAGAAAGTAGGGAAAACTGCTAGACCATTCAGGTATGACCTAAATAAAATCCCTTATGATTATACAGTGGAAGTGAGAAATAGACTTAAGGGTCTAGATCTGATAGATAGAGTGCCTGATGAACTATGGAATGAGGTTCATGACATTGTACAGGAGACAGGGATCAAGACCATCCCCATGGAAAAGAAATGCAAAAAAGCAACATGGCTGTCTGGGGAGGCCTTACAAATAGCTGTGAAAAGAAGAGAGGCGAAAAGCAAAGGAGAAAAGGAAAGATGTAAGCATCTGAATGCAGAGTTCCAAGAAGAGCAAGAAGATATAAGAAAACCTTCTTCAGCAATCAATGCAAAGAAATAGAGGAAAACAACAGAATGGGAAAGACTAGAGATCTCTTCAAGAAAATTAGAGATACCAAGGGAACATTTCATGCAAAGGTGGGCTCAATAAAATACAGAAATGATCTGGACCTAACAGAAGCAGAAGATATTAAGAAGAGGTGGCAAGAATACACAGAAGAACTATACAAAAAAGAGCTTCATGACCCAGATAATCATGATGGTGTGATCACTAATCTAGAGCCAGACATCCTGGAATGTGAAGGCAAGTGGGCCTTAGAAAGCATCACTACTAACAAAGCTAGTGGAGGTGATGGAATTCCAGTACAGCTGTTTCAAATCCTGAAAGCTGATGCTGTGAAAGTGCTGCACTCAATATGCCAGCAAATCTGGAAAACTCAGCAGTGGCACAGATCTGGTAAAGGTCAGTTTTCATTCCAATTCCAAAGAAAGGCAATGCCAGAAAATGCTCAAACTACCGCACAATTGCACTCATCTCACATGCTAGTAAAGTAATGCTCAAAATTCTCCAAGCCAGGCCTCAGCGGTACGTGAACCGTGAGCTCCCTGATGTTCAAGCTGGTTTTAGAAAAGGCAGAGGAACCAGAGATCAAACTGAACTGAACTGAGGGTAGGAACTTTAACTTATGAAACTGCTAGAACTTCTGCACATTAAAAGCTTGTACCTCATAGTTTTCTCCAAAGTTTTGCCTTCTATGAAGATAATTTGCTCAGTTCAGTTCAGTTCAGTCACTCAGTCGTATCCGACTCTTTGCGACCCCATGAATCGCAGCACACCAGGCTTCCCTGTCCATCACCAACTCCCGGAGTTCACTCAGACTCACGTTCATCGAGTCAGTGATGCCATCCAGCCATCTCATCCTCGGTCGTCCGCTTCTCCTCCTGACCCCAACCCCTCCCAGCATCAGAGTCTTTTCCAATGAGTCAACTCTTCGCATGAGGTGGCCAAAGTACTGGAGTTTCAGCTTTAGCATCATTCCTTCCAAAGAAATCCCAGGGCTGATCTCCTTCAGAATGGACTGGTTGGTCTCCTTGCAGTCCAAGGGACTCTCAAGAGTCTTCTCCAACACCACAGTTCAAAAGCATCAATTCTTCAGCGCTTAGCCTTCTTCACAGTCCAACTCTCACATCCATACATGACTACTGGGAAAATCAAAGCCTTGACTAGACACACCTTAGTCAGCAAAGTAATGTCTCTCCTTTCCAATATGCTACCTAGGTTGGTCATAACTTTTCTTCCAAGCAGGAAGCGTCTTTCAATTTCATGGCTGCATTCCTCATCTGCAGTGATTTTGGAGCCCAAAGAAATAAAGTGACACTGTTTCCGCTGTTTCCCCATCTATTTCCCATGAAGTGATGGGACCAGATGCCATGATCTTTTTCTGAATGTTGAGCTTTAAGCCAACTTTTCACTCTCCTCTTTCACTTTCAACAAGAGGCTTTTTAGCTCCTCCTCACTTTCTGCCATAAGGGTGGTGTCATCTGCATATCTGAGGTTATTGATATTTCTCCCAGCAATCTTGATTCCAGCTTGTGTTTCTTCCAGTCCAGCGTTTCTCATGATGTACTTTGCATAGAAGTTAAATAAGCAGGGTGATAATATACAGCCTTGAGGTCCTCCTTTTCCTATTTGCAACCAGTCTGTTGTTCCATGTCCAGTTCGAACTGTTGCTTCCTGACCTGTATACAGATTTCTCAAGAGGCAGGTTAGGTGGTCTGGTATTCCTATCTATTTCAGAATTTTCCACAGTTTCTTATGATCCACACAGTCAAAGGCTTTGGCATAGTCAAGAAAGCAGATGTTTTTCTGGAACTCTCTTGCTTTTTCCATGATCCAGCGGATGTTGGCAATTTGATCTTTGGTTCCTCTGCCTTTTCTAAAACCAGCTTGAACATCAGGGAGTTCACGGTTCACGTATTGCTGAAGCCTGGCTTGGAGAATTTTGAGCATTTGCTACACAAAATTCAAACTTTTAGAACAAATTAAATGGTTGTTATTTTCTAACCGAAAGTATATTTCACAAATGTCTTTTTTTTTTTAAGATTTTTTTAATGTGGTCTGTTTTTTAAAAGTCTTTATTGAATTTGTTAAAATATTGCTTCTGTTTTATGTTTTGGTTTTCTAGCCAGGAGGCATTTGGATCTTAGCTCCATGACCAGGGACTGGACCTACACTGCCTGCACTGAAAGAAGTCTTAAAAACTGGACCATGAGGGAAGTCCTCACATATGTCTTAAAAGCATGGCTGAGGGTAACACTGGAGCCATTATAACTCAGCATTTCTGTAGAGAATTTCTCCAGGCAACAATACTGGAGTGGGTTGCCATTTCCTTCTCCAGGGGATCTTCCCAACACAGGGATTGAACCCGGGTCTCTGCATTGCAGGCAGATTCTTTACCAGTGAACTACGAGAGAAGCCACTTCTATGGAGAGGGGAGGTTTCTACTTTTGCAAAGCATTTACATGTGCATTATCTCAGGTGATTCCAGAACTTACTGTTATAGATAAGAAAATTGATAAAGAGATAAACAATGTTGCCCAAGGTCACAAAGATAAAAATATACGAAGCCAGAGCATTATTTAAATAAAAGATTAAATTTATCAAAATTGAACAGAGAACATTTCTGGAATTATTATCTAATAGGAAAACAGGTTTCAATTTTAAAACATGCAAAGGCAGAACATTTCTGACAAATGCAACATTTGTGGGAAGAAATCTTCCCCTGGGACACTCTTTGAGGTTTTGTCATTTTTTTCCCCTGACTTTTTTTGCTGATAATGACTAAAATACCACCATCATTAACACCACCACTTTTTTTCCTGGCCTATTACAAATCCTATCGCTTTTAATAATATTGATGGCTATTATTTCTTTCTGGCTTATCACAAATTTGACCACTAATGTGATAATACTGACATTTATTGAGGGCTTGCTGTGTATAAGCTCATTTCCTATCACCTCATATATTTCCTTTGAAGACCCTGTAGGGAGGGCTATGCTTATGATTACTATGATTATTATGTCCATTTTACAAAATGGAAAACCTGAGGCTTAGCGAGAGAGATCAAGAACCTCGGCCAAGTTGACATAGCTAAGAATTGGGGCAGCCAGGAATCGAATCCAGCTTTGTGTTACTGGAGAGTCCCAACCATTGAGAAATAAGCCTAAGGCACTTCTCGAGTTTCGTATCCTGGGAAGCTCCTGGACACTCTGTCAAAAGCCAGGGAGTGTCCTGTTGTTCTTGAGTCTCTTCATCTCCGGTGAGTGACAAGACTTGAGCAGCTCAGCCAGCAGCCCATCCTCAGGGGAGAGCTGGTATTTCATTCAGCCTGTTCTGTGTGTTTTTTGTCCCCTTCTCTTGGCCAATATATGTTAGTGCCAATAAAAGATCATTGGATTGTGAAAGAGATGCCAATAATGCTGCTGTAGGAAAACGTCCTTGATAATAACACCTGTGCTTGGCGATTGGAATCTGAAAACTTCCCAACACATTGCAGCCTGCAGGTACCTGCATCAGAGGTTCATCCCAACAAATATCATGTGTCAGGGGAGGAGGGTGAAAGAGAGAGGGATTCTAAGTCTTTCTGAGGCTGTAAACTGAGGCTAACCAGGAATATATCATTGTCAGCCTTACCTTTATAACAGGCAAGATCACCCCAAAGGGTTAGTCCCTGGGGAGACCCTGAAGAGCAAACCTCCCTTTGCCACACACTGCCAAGCTGGACACAGAGAGAGGCAGTGGAAAAGCTAGCTAAAAGCATAGATTCTAGAGGCAGATTTATTGGCAAAGTTAACAAATAATTCTATGCTTCAAATTCTTCATTTGCAAGATGGGCTTAATACAAGCAAGCACCTGTTTTGCAGGATTATTGTGAGGATGGTGAGATAGTGTGAGAAAGGTGCTAAGCAAAGTGACACATAAGTTCTCAGTTAGCAGTAAATATATGTATATAGCTCCAGAGGGAAACAACCTCTTTTAACAGAGGCTGTTGTTTACTAGGAGGAATCAGAAATAATACAAAAATGAGGGGCATCCTGTTGCTACTGGGGAGACATATTAAGGAGCCCCTATGCTGTGGTAGTAGGTGTTTCAGATGGAGTTACATATTATTGTTGCCAGTTTATAAGGGAGAATCTGAAACTTCAAGTCATGTGCTCAAGGTCAGCTGGGAAAGCCCTGATTTTAACTCAGGTCTGTCTGACTTTCAAGGGTTTCCACTCTATGGTATCATTTCTCAGGCACAATTTTCAGACATGAGATGTAAAGAACGAAGAAATTTCCATGAGTTAACATCTCAGCATGACTGAACTCTGTTCCTATCCTGCTTTGCTGATGTCAGGAATCTGAGTTAATAAAAGTGAAAAATTAAATGCCCTACATGGCCCAGGCAGGAGACTCTCACTGGATGTAAGAAAATGAGCAGGGCGGGCTGGATAATAAATAGCAGAGAATCCTGAGCCTAGGTGATAGGGAGTGATAGGCAGTGGTGGGGACTATGGTGGCCTGGTAAGTGCATGCCCAAGCTTGAGCTGCAGCTTACTTCACATCAGCCAGCCCATTTTAGCCACATGCCAATTTTAATGTGAAGTTACACTGAAACCTTTTTCAAAAATTCAACTTTTCATTTTGAAATAATTATAGGTTCACGTGCAGTTGTAAGAAATAACACAGAGACCTCTAGTATCTTTTTAACCATTTTCTTTCCCTGCCTCGGTGGTTAACATTTTGCAATATTACAACCCAGATTGATACTGCTAGAGTCTATATGTAGAACATCTTCTCATATTGTCCTTTTACAGCCACATATCTGTATAGTCTTGGTAGCTCAGATGGTAAAGAATCCGCCTACAACTGGTTCAGTTCTTGGGTTGGGAAGACCTCCTGGAGAAGGGACTGGCAACCCACTCCAGTATTCTTGCCTGGAGAATCCCATTGACAGGGGAGTGGGGAGGGCTAGAGCCCATGAGGTTGCAAAGAGTGGGACATGACTGAGTGACTAACACTTTCACTTTCATTTGTATAGTCAAAGCTATGGTTCTTCCAGTAGTTAGGTACAGATGTAAGAGTTGGACCATAAAGATGGCTGAGCACCAAAGAATTGATGCTTTTGAATTGTGGCGCTGGGGAAGACTCTTGAGAGTCCCTTGGACTGTAAGAAGATCAAGCCAGTCAATTCTAAAGGAAATCAACCCTTAATATTCATTGGAAGGGCTGTTGCTAAAGCTGAATCTCCAATACTTTGGCCATCTGATGTGAAGAGCTGATTCATTTTAAAGGACTCAGCTTACTGGAGAAAACAGATGCTGGGAAAGATTGAAGGCAAAAGGAGAAGGGAGTGGCAGAATATGAGATGTTTGTATAGCATCACTGACTCAATGGACATGAGTTTGAGCAAACTCCAGGAGATAGAGAAGGACAGAGGAAGCTGGTGTGCTGAAGTCCATGGAGTCGCAAAGAGTCAGACACAACTGAGAAAGACTGAACAACAGTAACAGTCTTCCTTCCCACATCCATCACCTCTTTAACCTTTGGCAACCACACATCTGTCCTCCATTTCTGTAATTTTGACTTTTATAGAATGCTAGATAAGTCAAGTAACACAGTATTTGGGGACTGACTTTTTTCATTCAGCATGATTATCTGGAGATTTATCCAGACTGTTGCATGTATAAATATTTTGTTTCTTTTTGTTGCTGAGTAGTATTCAGTGAAGTGTGGTTTAACCACTCATTGAAGGATATTTGGGTTATTTCTAGTTTGGTGCTTCTATGAACAAAATACTTGAAATCCTTCTGTACAGCTTTTTTGTGTGAACACAAGTCTTCATTTCTTTGCAGTAAATGCCCAAGAATCCAATTACTGGGTCATATGGTAGTCCCATGTTTAGTTTTTTTAAGGAACTGCCAAACTGTATACCAGAGTGCCTTTAGCATTTTATATTTGCATTGCATGAGTGACCCAGTTTTCCCACATCTTTACCAACATATGGTGTTGTCACTATTTTTTACTTTAGTCATCCTGATGGGTTTGTAGTGATATCTCTTTATGGTTTTAAATTGTACTTTCCTGGTGGCTAATGATGTTGAACACCTTTCCATGTACTTATTTATCATCTGTACATCCTCTTTGGTGAAAAATCTGTTCATGACCTACAGCTGACCAACAGGCATGTGAAAGGTGCTCAATATTGCTAATTATTAGAAAAATGCAAATCAAAACTACAGTGAGGTATCACCTCACACTGATTAGAA
The DNA here is from genome assembly GCA_006408695.1 of Aepyceros melampus. NCBI lineage: Eukaryota > Metazoa > Chordata > Mammalia > Artiodactyla > Bovidae > Aepyceros > Aepyceros melampus. The sequence goes on along the minus strand of SJXQ01002248.1, from coordinate 479,009 downwards.
TGGCCATTATCAAAAAGTCTACAAATAATAAATACTGGAGAGGATGTGGAGAAAAGGGAACTGTTACATACTGCTGGTGGGAATGCAAATTGGTATAGTCACTATGAAAACCAGTAAGGAGTTTCCTTAAAAAAATAAAAATAGAATTACCATATAATCCAGCAGTCTGACTCCTGGTGATAGATTTGGAAAAGAACAGAACTCTAATTTAAAAAGATAGTGTTCATTCAGTGTTCAGAGCAGCACTATTTACAATAGCCAAGATATGAAGCAGCCTAAATGCTCACTGACAGGTGAATGCATAAAGAAGATATGATACACACACACACACACACACACACACACACACAAGAATATGATTCAGCCATGAAAAAGAATGAAATAATGCTTATTGGAAAAGACCCTGATGCTGGGAGGGATTGAAGGCAGGAGGAGAAGGGGACGACAGAAGATGAGATGGCTGGATGGCATCACCAACTCGATGGAAGTGAGTCTGAGTGAACTCTGGGAGTTGGTGATGGACAGGGAGGCCTGGCGTGCTGTGATTCATGGGATCACAAAGAGTCGGACACGACTGAGCAACTGAACTGAACTGAATGTCATTTTCAGCAATATGGATGGGCCTAAAGATTATCCTCGGAGAAGGCAATGGCACTCCACTCCAGTACTCTTGCCTGGAAAATCCCATGGACGACGGAGCCTAGTGGGCTGCCATCTATGGGGTCACACAGAGTCAGACACGACTGAAGCGACTTAGCAGCAGCAGCAAAGATTATCCTATTCAGTGAAATAAATCAGAGAAAGACAAATATCACTCATAGGTAGAATCTAGAAAAATGATACAAATGACTTATATACAAAACAGAAATAAACTCACAGACATATAAAACAAACTATAGCTACCAAAAGGGAAAGTGTGGGAAGAGGGGATAAATTAGGCATCTGGGACTAGCATATACACACTACTATAAATAAAATAGATAATCAACAAGGACCTACTGTAAAAAATGGGATTTTATTCAATATTTAATAACACATAAGGAAAAGAATCTGAAAAAGAATATATATATTATATATATTTAATATATATATGAATCACTTTGCTGTAGACTTGAAACTTATATAACATTGTAAATCAACTACACTTCAATAAAAAAAGAAAAGGGACTGAACACTGATGCATATAAGACTGTTCTAGCAATATGTTAAGAAAAAAAATCATGTTTTAAAATAGATTGCATGAAATGTTAAAAAGACAAATCTATTCATATCTTTTGGCCATTTTCTAATAGATTTTTTAAACTGAGTATTGAGAGTTCTTTTTTCATTCTAAATACTAGTTCTTAGTCAGATGTGTGATTTGTGAACATTTTCTCCCTCTGTATAGCTTATCTTTTCACCCTCTTAACAGGGTCTATAGCAAAGCAATTAAGTATTTTTTGATAAAGTAAATTTATTAAGTTTTTCTCTTATGAATCACACTTTTGTTATCAAATTTAAGAACTTTCTGTCAAGTGTTATATCCTAAATATTTTCAATAATTTTATAGTTTTACATTTAAATCTGTGATCCATTTTGAGCTACTTTTAGTCCAAGCACTCTAGCATCATTTGTTGAAATGGTATCTTTCCTCCATTGAGTTGCTTTTGCATATACCTTATCAAAAAGTTATTCCTTGGGTCTAGTTCTAAATTCTGAATTCTTCATTCTGTTCATCTAGTCTATGTGTTTATCCCTTTGCCAACTCTGTTTATATAGGTCTTCTTTGATATCTTCCATCAGCATTAAATACTTTTAAGCATACAAGTCCTATACATGCTTTGTAAAATTTACACCTAGGTACTCCTTTTTTTTTTTTTGAACAATTTAAAATGATACTGTATTTTTAATTTCAGAGTTCACATGTCCATTGCTAGTATATTGAAATATAATTGATTTTTTTAACATTTATATTGAATCTTTATGCCTTGTTGAACTCACTGATGAGCAGTTTTTTGTCTCAGTAGACTCCTTGGAATTTTCTATGGCAATCATGTCATCTGCTAAAAGAGATAGTTTTAGTTCTTACTTTCTAATCTAAGTAAGTTTATGTATTTCTTTTTTCCTTTCTTTTTTTCTTTGCCTGATTGCACTGGCTAGAATGTTCAACACACTGATGCGTAAATGTGGCGAGAATGAACATCCTTCCTTGATCCTGATCTTAGGGGGAAAGCTTTCAGTCTTTCACTATCAGGAATAATGTTAGTTGTAATTTTGTACAGAGAGCCTTTTATCAAGCTGAGGAGATTCCTTTCTATTGCTATTTTTCTGAAGTTTTTGTCAAAAATGAGTGTTGAACTTTGCCACATACATCTTTTGCATCAATTAATATGACCTTTCTTTTTAACCTGTTAATATGGTGGATATCATTGATTATCAAATAATGAACTAGGCTAGCATCCTGGGAATGAAACCCACTTGACCTTACTTTAGAGTTCTTTTATATTACTGAATTCTATTTGTTAATATTTTGTTAAGAATTTTTACATTTATATTTATGAGGCATATTTGATATTTGTCTGTAGTTTTTTTTTTTTTCTTATACTATCTTTCTATAGTTTTGGTATTAGGGTAACACTAGCTTTAGAAAATGAGTTAAGAGATGGTCCCTCCTCTCCTTCTATCTTTAGGAAAAGTTTGTATAGAATAGATGTTAATTCCTCTTTAAATGTTTGTGACAATTATCCAGTGATAGCATTTGAGCTTGGAAAATTTTTTTATTATGTGCTATTTCATTTTTTTAAACAGTTATAGAGCTATTGGACAACCCCCCACCTCCCAATTCTACAGATATGATATAGGATTAAACTATTCAGCTGCAAATAAGTGCTGCCTTTCAGAAGAAAGAAAGGTTAACTTCAAGGGTGAAACTTTATACATAGAAAATGGAGCCTTAAGCCACAGAAGCCTTGAAACCAAATGAAATTTGCCCAGCTGGATTTCAAAATTGCTTGGGACTGATAAATGTTTTTCCTGTCCCAGTTTCCCTTTTGAATGGGAATGTCTATAGCTGCTCTTCTATGCCTGTCAATCACTGCATTATAGGAGCTGATAACTTGTTTTCTAGTTTATGAGTTCATGGATGCAGAGGAATTTTTCTCATACCTATTTAAAGTGACTTAGATGATGGCATTTGGGACTTGTAAACTGATGTGGATTTTGAGTTGAGGCAGTAATCTATTAAAACTTTTGACAGCATTAGGATGTGGTGAATCAATTTTGTATGTGGGACGGGCATGAATATTTGGGAGCAGATTGTGGTGGTCAGAATATTTCCCCCTCAAAGATTACCACTCCTAATCTTTAAAACTTGTGACTATGTTACTTCAGTTGAAGACCTTGGGATGGGGAGATTATACTGTATTCTTCCAGTGGGCCCACTATAACCTTAAGGATCTTTATAGGTGCAAGAGAAAGGCAGATATACTAAATGTCTGAGTAATGTGATGTGAGAAAGATTCAATGGACATTGCTGGTTTTGAAGATGGAAAGGATTCACAAGTCAAGGAATGAGGGCAGCCTTGAGAAGCTGGAAAAGGCAAGGAAACAGACTCCCCATTGGAGTCTCAATGAAGTATACAGGTTTGATACACCTTGGTTTTAGCTAGTGAGACCAACTTTGGAATTCTAACATCCAGAACTGTAAGAAATAGGTTGGTATTGTTTTAAGCTCCTAAGTTGTGATAATTTATCACATCAGCAATAGGGAATATATACGAGCCCATATACTGAGATCTTATTTTGATTACTGTATTTTTCTATTCTGAAATTTCCATTTAGTTCTTTTATATAACTCCTACTTCTTTGCTGAGGCCTCCTATTTTAAAAAAAAATTGTTTCAACCACATTCACAAGTGCTGTTAAAGCAATTTCATCATTGGCTGCTTTAAAATCTTTGTCAGATAAGTCTAATATCTATGTCATCTTAGTGTTAGCATCTATGAATATCTTTTTGCATTGAGTTTAAGATCCTCCTGGTTTTGGGGATGATCAGTGATTTTTTATTGGAATGTAAGCTTTTTGTATTGTGTTCTGAGGCTGTGGATCTTATTTGAACCTACGTTTTTAGTGGATCTTGGCTGACACCACTCTGACAGGGGAAGTGAGGCTGACACTCTATGATATTCAGGCAGGGTGGAAAGCCAGCTTCACCACTTGGCCCCCAGTAACACTCAAGTGGTGGGAGTTAGGGAAGCTCCTTATTACTGCTGTTGGGAATCTGAGTTCCAGTAGTGGGGTGTCTTCATGGGCACTGAGTGGTGGTGAAATTTTCCCATTCTCCCCTAGGTCTCCTCTGACGTCTCCCCTCTGGGAGG
>SJXQ01002248.1:432644-474266 GCA_006408695.1 Aepyceros melampus | reverse complement strand
CATTACAACTTCTCAATGGTGGAGTTGAAGTTCCCTACTCAGATTTGCTGCTTTGGGCAGGGGTGGGCCATAGTTCTTTTCAGTGATATTTGGTTGCAGCAGGACAGTTAGTGTCTAAATGTTTTTTGTGTTGTTGGCTGCCCTAGACTGTAAACTTTTCTGGGGGATGATAGACTTTATTTTCTTGGGCTCCAAAATCACTGTAGATGGTGAATGCAACCATGAAATCAAAAGATGCTTGCTCCTTGGAAGAAAAGCTATGTCCAACTTAGGCAGCATATTAAAAAGCAGAGACATTACCTTGCCAACAAAGGTCCATCTAGTCAGAGCTATGGTTTTTCCACTAGTCATGTACTGTGGTATTGAAGAAGACTCTTGAGAGTTCCTTGGACATCAAGGAGATCAAACCAGTCAATCCTAAAGGAAATCAGTCTTGAATATTCATTGGAAGGACTGATGCTGAAGCTGAAACTCCAAAACTTTGGCCACCTGATGGGAAGAACAGACTCATTTGAAAAGACCCTGATGCTGGGAAAGATTAAAGGCAGGAGGAGAAGGGGATGTTAGAGGATGAGATAGTTGGATGGTATCACCAACTCGATGGACATGAGTTTGAGCAAGCTCCAGGAGTTGGTGATGGACAGGGAGGCCTGGAGTGCTGCAGTCCTTGGGGTCGCAAAGAGTTAGACATGACTGAGAGACTGAACTGAACTGATGAATTTCATAGGCTAATGACAGAGAGGATTATTCCAACTGTTTCAGGGAAGGGGTGGGAATTTATAGGAATCGCCCACTTTCTGATCTTTGCTGGTCATACTTGGAACTGTCATGGCACTGGTAAGTGTATAGCATTGATTATGCTAATTTATTACAATGAGTGTATAATAAGGCTCAAGATCCACCAGAAGTCAAATTGTCTGCCATCTTGGACCTAGCTGTTTGTGACTAGTTTGTTATGTCCTGTGACTATGTCATTCTTTGAAATCTTGTGCCTTGCCCTCTTCCCTCCTTTTTCAGTAGGAAGGGGAGGTGGGACAGGGGGAGAATGATAGATAACTTTGGAGTTTGGGTATCCATGGGGCATGGTCTAGTATCAGGCCTCTCCAAAACACAAACCATAGCAAGCTTCTGGAGGAGGAGCCCCTGGCTTCTGAGAAGGTTCTTCATACTTGAAAGTTCCTGTGTTCAAGTTTGCCAGAAGTAACTACTTCAGAATTTTTTCTTTAATTATCTACTTAAAAGAACATTTTTTCTGATTATAAAATTGGTGCAGTTCTGTGTTGGAAAATTAGAAAAATTCAGACAAGGAAAAAGAGAATAATATCTCTCTAAACCCTTCATCCTAGAGAAGGCAATGGCACCCCACTCCAGTACTTTTGCCTGGAAAATCCTATGGACAGAGGAGCCTGGTAGGCTGCAGTCCATGGGGTTGCTAAGAGTCAGACACGACTGAGCGACTTCACTTTCACTTTTCACTTTCATGCATTGGAAAAGGAAATGGCAACCCACTCCAGTGTTCTTGCCTGGAGAATCCCAGGGATGGCGGAGCCTGGTGGGCTGCCGTCTTTGGGGTCGCACAGAGTCGGACACGACCGAAGCAACTTAGCAGCAGTAGCAGCAAACCCTTCATCCAGGGATCTTCTGGATCCCCTGTTGATATTTTTGTTTGTTCCCATTTAATATATTTTATTTGTCTATTCATCCTTCTATGTAAATAAAGTTGCAGCTCTTCTCTTTTGTATGCTTTTAATTACATTTTCCTCTTCAGTTTAAGTCAATTATAAATGTATTCTCCTGCCATTGAATATTTTGGAAAGTATGCTTTTTGATAACTCCATTGTATTCAATTATTTGAAACAGCAATAATTCTCTTACTGTTGGAATGTTTTAGTGTTTATTATTTCTCATTATTATAAATGGTGCTGTGGTGAGAATGCTTGACTACATGTCTCTTTAATTCTTAGAAGTTGAAATACTTGAGCAAAGGTCATTTGAGGTTTTTGATTCATATCAAAGGCTTGTTCTCCTGAAAGACTACCAATTTACATTCTCACCACAAGTACTGGAAATTCTTGCTTCACTCTAGTCTTGCAGGCATTGGCTATTATCATCTAATAAAGTCTTTGTGAGGTTGAAGGCAAAAAAGGTATTTTAATGTCATTTAATTTGCATTCATTTTATTACTAATGTGTTAAACACCTCTTTTCTGACTTTTTAATTTTTTTAGATAACTTCTTTTTGTTATCTGCATATTTTTTCCTATTGCAATTTTCTTCTTAAAGATCTGTCAGAAATGTTACAAGGCTATTTTCCCAGTTTTCCATTGCCTTTTAATTTTGTATATGATGGTAATTGACACAGAATAGTTTACAATTTCAAATCTGCTGTTCTTTTCTTTGTTGTTTTTCTCCCTTTCTTTTCTTTATTCCTACCACACTTTCAGGGCTTCCCTGATAGCTCAGTGGTAAAAGAACCTGCCTATGTAGAAGAGGACGGTTAAATCCCTGAGACGGGAAGACCCTCTGGAGAAGGAAATGGCAACTCATTCAGTATTCTTACCCGGGAAATCCCATAGACAGAAGAACCTGGCAGACCACAGTCCATAGGGTCACAAAACAGCTGCATATGATTCAGTGACAAAATAACAAACCAAGCTTCCATGCGTAGAAGGCCATTCTCTACACATTCATCTACTGCAGCATAACTAATGACGCCAAAAATTAATAACTTAAAACAGTAACCATTTCATTATATTTTATCATATTTTGTCGGTCAGTGATTTGGGCAGGCCCAGTTGGTGACTTTTCTGCTCTACCTGATATCCACAGTAGTCTTTCAGTGCTCATCAACTGGCTGAGTAAGAGGATCCAAGATGGTGTCACCCACATGTCTGGAGTCTTGGGGGATGGCTGGAAAGCTGTGTTCAACAGGAACTGTCCCCTACGTGCTTCCATATGGACTTTCTGACATGGCAACATTGGAGTTGTTTGAATTCTTACCATGGCAGCTCAAGGCTCTAAAAGAGAGCATTTGAGCAAACAACTGTAAGGTCTTTTATGACACAGCCCTAGACTCTGTCAACGACTCTACAGTGAAAGCAGTCTCAAGCCTGCCGGGGTTCAGGTGATCTTCAGAGAAGATGTATCATAGAAGTTGAGGCCATATCTGTAGCAACTCTACCCTAAGATAAATTAAATGCACTCTGGTATTAACTTCTGCTTTGTTTACTCTACTTTTGCCACTGCAGCTGCTTTTTCTTTTTCTTTATAAACACAAATTCTCAATCCATTGAGAAAATGTTTTTTATAAAGGTTTATAATGAAGTTCAAATTTGAATATTTCCACCTAATAAATCATTTTTCATAAAACATTTTCTTGAATAACCATCTTTTTACTGATGGCTAACTATTATAGACACTAGGGCCTAAGTATTTTGTTAATGGAAGAAAAACATCCTTCCCACTTTTCTCTTGACTTTTCCAGTACTTTCTTTCACAAGATAAAAGTGGTTAAGTCTATTCTCCTGGTGAAGTCTAGCTTTCAGTCTGAGGGGCAACTAACCACACCACTGACGCCAGGCTGGCCAGCAAGCATCTTGCCAGCAGGTCTTGCTGGGCTGGAAGGGCTCTGTGTTGTTGACCTAACTCAGAGGGGCTCCTACTTTTCAGTCTACATTTCCGATAGCAGGCTGTCCCCCTGCAACAGCACTGTGTGCCTTGGGCTGCTGCCCCGGGTGTGTCTGAGGTGCTTTTGTTGTTGTGATTCCAAGTGCAATAGTTCCTGGGGAAGATTGCTTCTGAGGTGAAGTAACTTGACTGCTTCTAATGGGAGAAGCATCGGTTCACTTTTGTTAAGGTACTTGGCTTTGCTAAGCAAGGAGGGAAACTCCAGAACCATGAGGCTGCTTTTTCACAATCTCCCCCTCTATGGCTAGTTCTTGTCTCATGCTGGCTCCACCCTACATTCCTCCACCCCAGAGGGACCTCTGATCTGGCCTCCAGCTTCCTCACCGGCATCGCTGCTTCCTTCTCTCTACCACACAGAAATGCAGAGCTAAGCCCTGTGTCACCGGTCTCACAATGCTCTATTCTTCTGCCTGGTCATCCAGTTATAACAGCCACCCACACTGTCGCTGCAGTTGCTATTGTTACCCACATCCCTTCTACAGCTGATACTTTGGCAGCTTTATTATCTTATTCCACCTCACACTTCGATGATGTAGCTATTAGGGAAACCATTGACCAAAACTGCTCACCCTGGTCAGGTACCACAGTAACCATTTATGTGAGTTATCTTATGACAGGAGGTCCTGGTAAAGAACATGGAACTAATGAGCCAAGATCAACTGGAATAATTCAGGAAAGGTCAAAAGGAGAGAGGAAGTGCCAGTCCATGTGTTCTACCAATCTCCCAGAATCTTTCTCGCTGGAATCTATCTTGGCTGAGTGATGCGGGACCACCAGGAAGGACCCGGAGTCAGAATGATTGGCCAGAGACCACCTGAAAACTAATCCCATCACCATAAAACCTGAGACTGTGAGCCACAGGGCAGAGCAGTCTTCCTGGGTTCCCTTACCCTGCTGCTTTCTGCCTGGATGTCCCGTCTCAATAAAGTCTCTTGCTTTGCCAGAATGTGTATCTCTTTGGACAATTCATTTCCAAGTGTTAGACAAGGGTCCACTCTTGAGCCCTGGGAAAGGTCCCCCTTCCTGCAACATATTACTATTGTTCCCACTTTATAGGTAAGTGAAGGCTAGAGATAAGAACACATTTAATCCTAAGGGAAATCAGCCCTGAATATTTATTGGAAGAACTGATGGTGAAGTTGAAACTCCATTACTTTGGCCACCTGATGCAAAGAACTGACTCAATGGAAAAGACCCTGATGCTTGGCAAGATCGAAGGCAGAAGGAGAAGTGGATGACAGAGGATGAGATGGTTGGATGGTATCACCGATTTGATGGACATGAGTTTGAGCAAGATCCAGGAGTTGGTGATGGACAGGGAAGCTTGGTGTGCTGCAGTCCATGGTGTCACAAATAATTGGACACAATTGAGCGACTGAACTGGACTGAACTAAAGAACGCACTCAGGCTTTCCAGGTGGTGCTAGAGGGAAAGAAGCCCCCTGCCGTGCAGGAGATGCTGGTTTGATCCCTGGGTGGGGAAGGTCCCCTGGAGGAGGGCAGAGTAACCCACTCCAGTATTCTTGCCTGGAGAATCCCATGGACAGAGGAGCTTGTGGGCTACAGTCCACGGGGTTGCAAAAAGTGAGACACGACTGAAGTGACTTAGCATGCATGCATGCAGGAATGCACTCAGACACGTAGTTAGTAAATGGTGAAGCATGAATTTTAACCTTGGTAGTTTGTTTAATTTTTAAATACTGTGTGATACTCTCCCTCTTGTTTCATCTTAATCCCCAGCTCCTAACTGTGGATCCATGTTTTCACTGCTCCCTGAAAAAGGGCACACATAGCTGATATGAAGCGCCACAGGAGAAAGACACCAGCTTGAGGACATATAATCCTGTCTGGCAGGAACATTTGAAACTTAGTCCTCCTCAAAGTTTACTTGGTTCATCCCTCTGCTTTAAGCCAGCTCTTTCTGAAGGTAGAAGCCTCCCTCTCTTAGACAAGGCACAGCAGAGATCACCATGCTTTAGGTAGTTGATCTGCCCTCTAAAACTGTCTGGCTGTTTCCTCAGGGGAGTTTTCTGTGTAACTTCACTCTGTGGCTTCATGACTCATTTCTTCTTTTCGAGGCTGTACCAGAGTAAATCTGCTTCTGTGATCTGAGCCCAGGGCATGCTCTGGCCCTCTCTGGAGAGAAGCAGAATCAGAGAAGGAAGAGATTTCATAATGTGGGCATTCTGGTTGTTCACTGTTGAGGAATCTGTGTTGGTTTGCTTTTATCGTTGGGTGGAGCGCCCAGCAGCTGGGGAAGTCCTGCTGTGGAGAGAAGAAGGACGCAATGGGAAGGGTTTCCGGGGAAGGAGGTGGCTGTCAGAGGCTGTGTCTTTTGCTCTCCTTTAGCCTTTCTGAGAATTCCAAAACTGGGTCTTGAAATTTCAGCACCTGCAGTCCTGCCAGATTTTGGAGAGTATGAATAGGAGAGAGACCAGCCAACCTAAAGTCAAGTGAATGAATAATGAGCACTTGATCATCGCATTTAATACTTAATATAAATCTTTGAGAGGAAAACTCCCAGTCACATCTTCAGAATCAAACATTTCCTTGAGCTATTTCAGTTTGTAGAGCTACTTTTTCTTTCCATAAAGACTAGAAAATTTCAAAATTTTACCAAAGAACCTTTGTAAAACCCACAGAAGAGTCTCAAGAAAAGTTGTGAGCTGTATTTTTTGACCATGAATAAAAGCATGGTATTCTTCAGAGGAAGGCATTGATCAATTCTTTAAGAGAGACTGAAACCGCGGCCTGAGAAAGGAAGAGAATGTCCTGCAGTTTCTGAGACATGATAGACAGATTTGCCTGAAGGGAAGGAGTGATGTGAAGTGTGATTACAGAGGTGTAGCAGTATGGTTCCTAGTTGGGGGTAAGAATTGTTTATAGAGTTTTGTCTGGAGAAACAGAAAGGAAGCCTACTGTTGCAGAAGAATGTCAGAAATGGAGAGTATTAAGGAGCAGTAACCAGGCTAGATCAGAAGGTGGGCTTGGGATAGTAATAGAGGCTTTGAATTTTGAGAGAAGGTGTCTCCCAAGAATAGAAGTGGGGCAGTTTGGGAGTATGAGAAAAGAATAGGAAAATGGGGTATCTTGAAGTGTGTAAGTTAGAGGCTTGGTTATTCATGGCATAGATATTAAACTGTCAACTCTCATAACAGACCTGAGAGACCTTGGTTTTTCTGGAGTAGGCGGGCATAGCAGATTAGGTGGCCCCTGTGTCAATGAGAAAGGAGATTGGCTTCCCTGCCACTGTGAGAGTTACCCTGGGCTCCGTAGAGGTGATGAGAGTTGGGCAATGGGCCCTGGGCACCTTCAGTCTTTAGTGGCGAGGCCGAGGAGGCTGGGCAGAGCTGGATTGGAGGACTCCTTCTCAGGACCAGGAGGGGATGTCCAGATCCCTGGAGAGGGATTTGGACAGTCGACTTTCCAATGTCCCTTTATGCCACAGCTGGGAGTTGGACCTGGAGGAGGCCTTGGCTTTAGGCATGAGTGGCCCAGTGATCTTTGCCGTATTTGAAGCAGGGCCCAGGTGGCTTCCTTTCTTTGCTGGTTGATGGAGGCTTGGAGCCTTTTGGGACGGTGGCTAAAAGATGGCATTTGACCTGATCTTGTTGGGCCTTCTCTAGCTTTGCCTCTTCTTCCCGTTACTGAAAATCTCAAAGGCTAAATTTAAAAGGTCTCATTGAGGGGTTTGAGGGTCTTCTTCTACCTTTTTTAGTTTCTTTTGGATATCTGGGGATGACTGGGAGATAAAATGGGTGTTATGGACAATGGTGCCCTCTGCTGAAGTGGGGTCTAATTTTGTATATTTTTGTAGTGTTTTCATTAACCTGGCTAGAAATTGTGCCAGGTTTTCATCTAGTCTTTGAGTTATTTCCCAGAGCTTATCAAAGTTGATGGTTCTATGCCCTGCCTTTTGAAGGCCCACAATGAGGCAAGTAACCATATGATTACTGGCAACCATATGATTTCAGGTCTCTCTGCCTGATAAACCCAGTTGGGATCTTCTCAGGGGACAGCCTTTGCCCCTAAGGGCTCAGTGTCGTCTGTCCATCAGCAATAACCTGAGAGGCTTGCCATACTCATTCCTTCTCTTCTGGAAGAAGGGTGAAGAAAAGTATGATGTAAATATCATGCCAGGTTAAGTCGTAGGACTGGGTGAGATACTCTAATTCTTTCAGATAATTATCAGGTCTGAGGATGAGTCAAGACAATTTTCAATCTGAGATAGACGGGTGAGGGAGAATGGGACTTGCATCCTAACAACGCCTCCTGCTCGGCTACTTCCCGTAAAGGGCGGAGTGGTCCAGGGGAAGGAACAGGGTGCTGAGGTGAAGTGCCAGGTACGGGGAGGGGATATAGGGGCTGGGGTGAAGCCTTGGGGCCCTCGGGGTAGAGGTGGGGGGCTAGGGTCTCAGAGTTTATCTCAGGCACAGGCTGGGGAGGGGCATTGGGAGCTGCAGCGGCGGCGGGGGTCTGCGCCTGAGGAGGGAGGGAGGAGGGGGCGTAAGGTGGAGGTTGTGGAACTGGATCTGGAGCAGCTGCAGGGGGATTGGGAGCGATAGCGGGTGGGCTATGGGCGGAAGGGTCGAAGGAAGAAGAATAGTCTCAGCAGGGATCGGGACACACTGTGTTAGGAGGATGTGGCCCAGAGTGGGCTGAGAGTGTTTGAGAAGTAGAACAGGGTTCACAGAGAGAGGGTCGAGAGCGGACAGCGAAGAAAGCCTGAACAGAAGGGATTTTTAGCCTCTTGCCTTTGCGGCGGCAGAAGTTATCGAGGTCCCGCAGAGTATTGTAATCGAGAGTTCCTTTTTTTGGCCACTGGGACCTGTTATCAAGTCTGTATTGCCATCAGAGAGTGTTAGAATACTGAAGAAGTCTTTTTGGTCTTATCTCCCCTTGGAAGCCCAAAGCTTTTAGGTTTTAGAGAAGGCATCCTGGAGGAGTAGATTTTGAGGGCTGGGATTGAGAATTTACCATTGTGGCCAAATAGGGAGGTTAGACAAGGGCGAGAGGAAGCGAGGAGAAAGGTCGGAGAGAAAAGGCGTCCCTGTTCTAAGGACTTTCTCAGAGAGTAATAATAGTCTGCTTTGAAATGGGCATCCCCTATTTCAAAGTCAGACGGGGCGCAAGGCCGAGGGCCGTGGGCTGTGGGGACCCTCGGGCTTAGCGCTAGGACTTGGAAATGAGGCGGGAGAGAGAGGATCCAGGGGAATGGGATTTCACTCACCCTGTAACTGATGGATGAAATGTGGGCCCGTGTGTGAATGTCAGTCCTGCAAGGCAAGTGGAGAGTCCTTCCCTGGAGCAAGGTCCAAGGGAGGAAACCACCAGAGGTGGACTCGTGAGAGGAGCCCACCCACTTGCGGTGGATCTTCTCTCTCGGGTTTCTGCATCAGAATGTTAGGCGAGTGCAGAGAAAAAGAGAGCAAGCCAGGCAGTCAGGCAAGAAAAGGGACATTTATTAAAGGGGAAAAGAGGGTGACTGGCCCTTAATAACCAGCATCCTCCCTTTCTGATGGAGTCCTTCTTATATCCCACTGATGAATAATTCTCTGAAGGGATGGTCACATATCCGGAGGTCTGGAATCTGGTGGTTTTGCAGCTTTGAGAAGATAGGTGCCAGTGACACAACAGGATGCCATTTGGGCGATTTGGTCAGCTTCACAGATGACTGTGACTTATTCTTTGGGAGGTCGACATAATGAGCCATCTTATCAATGAGATCCTGTGTGGGACCTATCAACATTTATCTGGAATCCGGATGTGTGTACTCACATGTGTGACTCAGTGTGGCCTACAAGAAGACTGTTTTGTTTGGGAAGGTGATCCTACTTTTGTATTTGCATACTAGAATATTTCAACCAGCTTTGTTACTGTTTCATCCCACACAGATGATAATGATGGAGCCAATCTGAGTTAATGCTTTGAGAAGCCTATCTCTTCAACCAGATTGCAGCTCTGAGTAAGCAGGATCCTTGTCTTACAGAGGTTTGATTTCCCCAGGCTTAAAATGACAGTAATTTTAACTCATTTCCTTCAGAGAGGTCAAGGGACCAAACTTCTCTGTCGCAGACACTGTTGGTTGCCTGCCAGGGAGCAGTTTTCTTTTCTCTACTTTGCTATCAAGCTCTGGTTTTGGTTGCCATCCTTAAGGGTTGTGTCCTTTTTAGGAACTTCGACAACCTAATCACTGAGGGTGGGATGTCATTGGTCGAGGCCAGCTGTGGCAGCCTCAGGCTCAGTGGTAAAAGATCCTCCTGCAGATACAGGAGACACAGGTTCAATCCCTGGGCCCAGAAAATTCCCTGGAGGAGGGAATGGCAACCTTCTCCAGTATTCTTGCCTGGAGAATTCCATGGACAGAGGAGCCTGGCAGGCTACAGTCCATGGGTTGCAAGAGTCAGACATGACTGAGCGACAGCATGCACTCATGTACACTTTGAATAATGATTGTTTAAGCACGGGTGGATTGGGCTGCTCAGTGAGACAAGGAGGATATCAGATGGTGGGACCAGGATTGGGACATTCTCTCTCTGTGTATCTGAATATTTTTGACAGCATGTAAGGCCTGGCCTATTGCAGATCTTAGAACTGTGGGGGAAAGTTGCAAAAAAGCCAAGCTAGATCTATGATGTTTCTATGTCAATGAATTGGCCTGCTCTGAAACTGTCCAGACTTCACATGTAATGTGAGATAATCAATATCCTTGTTTGCTTTTAGTCTGTTGTAATTAGAGCTTCTATCCTTTGCTGTCCAGTCTTTGTTTCGAAAGGGGATGTTGGGCAAGTCAAGGCAAACATCTCATTCCTCTTTCAAAGATGATGAAAATGGAGGGAGCTATGTTTGACTGGCAGTTCTGGCTGGTCTGTCTGTTAAGGCAGAGAATCTGCTAATAATCTTCAAAGACCTGATACTGGTAGGAAAACTAATTCCTAAGGCTGAACTGGTTCAAAAAGAGAATACAATCAAGAAGTAGCAAAGAAAGGTTTTCTCCTTTATGAGAGGAGGCAGAACTCATTGTCGATACCTTTCTGCATACCAAGAAGAGATTCCAGCCAAGTGGGCATAACTGCTTGTGGCTAAATTTGCACAAATGTGATTTCAAAATGTGACCCTCCTCTTGCCAAGCTGAGACTCAGGTGAGGATCTAGAGAGGGATGGAGATTAGGTGGTAGTGGAGATGGAGTGGGACAGGAGCTCTGTAGCTTGGTGCAGAGCCAGGCTAATAAGCATACATCGGACGATGGGAGGGAGCAATGGCAGCTTCCTAAATTGAGTTTAAAGTGTGAATACATTTGTCAATTTAACTGACATTCATTGAGTGCATGATACAGGTCAGGCACTTTATAAAGTATCTGAGAAAGAAGAAAAAATGTTCCTTGCCTCCAAGGAACATACAGCGTAATGTACAGTCCGGTATTTAGGTAACCACCCCCAGCCCTCTCTTGCCTGTTGGCCTTAATCTTAGTGCTCTGGTGGTTTGAACATCTCTTCCCACTCATAAGTTATGTCATCACTGGAGTGTAAATGCATGCATACCAGCTGCTCTTGCAAGTGTCCCACATGATTTCCTTGTTATCAGGATTAAGAAATGCAGCATTTTAAGTCTGTGAAGAGTTATCAGTTCTTCAAAGAAGACACACAGACAAAAGGCACATGAAAAGCTGCCTAACATTGCTAATTACTGGAAAAATGCAAATCAAAACTACAGTGAGTTTGACCACATTAGTCAGAATGGCCATCATCAAAAAGTCTACAAATAATAAATGCTGGAGAGGGTATGGAGAAAAGTGAACCCTCCTACACTGGTGGTGGGAATGTAAGTTGGTGCAGTCACTATGGAAACAGTATGGAGGTTCCTTAAAAGCTAAAACTAGAGCTACTATATGACCCTGCAATCCCACTCCTGGGTATGTATCTGGAGAAAAACATAATTCAAAAGACACATGCACCTCTATTTTCATAGCAACACTATTAACAAAAATCAAGATAAGGAAGCAACCTAAATGTCCATTCACAGATGAATGGATAGAGAAGATGTGGTATACACGCACACACTCACACACACACACACACAATGAGATAAATCAGGAGTTAAATGAGTTAAATTAGGAGTTTGGGATTAAAACGTATACACTACAACATGTAAAATAGATAACCAAGAAAGACCTACTATATAGCACATAGAAATATATCCAGTATCTTGTAATAACCTATAATGAAAAAGAATCTGATCAGTTATCTATTTTATATATAGTAGGTTTGACATATATACTTCACCATGTATAAAACAGATACTAATGAGAAACTATAGTGCAAGGGAAAAAAAAGAAGGTACAATCTGTTTGCAGGACATATTATATTAACCCTATTAAGTTAACCATATTAAGTTAACCTTAAAAGCTTTCCAACATATAGTAGGTGCAGACAAATACTGTTTGATTCCACTTATACGAGATACCTAGAATAGTCAAACTCATAGAGTCAGAAAGTACGTTGGTAGATGCCAGGGGTTGGGGGTGGGCAGGAGAGGGGGAATGAGGAGTTAGTGTTTAGTGAGGACAGAATTTCGGTTTAGGAAGATAAAAAACTGGGGAGGCAGATGATGGTGAGAGTTTCACAACAATGTGAATGTACTTAGTACCACTGAACTGTACAGTTAAATATGGTTAAAACAGTATGCTTTATATTTTGTGACTTTTACCACAATAAAAAACATTAAAAAAAGAAAAAAGAATCGGAAAAACTATACATAACTGAATCACTGTGCTGTATACCTGAAACATTATAAATCAATTACATTTCAATAAAAATTATAAAAATAGTTGTCAGGCACCCCTACGATATGAGCCCGATGGTATGAGGCATACAAAGGTATTCATAAATGAGAAATCCTGTACTTCCAGGAAACCACATATTGGAATATATAATTTTCACAGTGAAAGTCAGAGCAAACATTAGGTGAAGAGCAAGGATTGGAAAGGTGCAGATAATAAGCGCTAGGGAAGTTGAACTCAATGCCACATGAGCACTTCAGTGTGCTGAGTACTGAGTCAGGCCCCTGGGACCTAAGAATGAATAAGGTCAATTCCTTCTCTTCCAGGAGCTAATGTACAATAATAATGGTACAGTACTGTTAGTCATATTGACTACCATTTATGAAGCCCCAGTTATTATGATGGGAAGCCCTGGTGGCCCAGTGATAAAGAAGCTGCCTGCAATGTAGGAGATGCGGGATCAGTCCCTGGGATGAGAAGATCTCCTGGAGAAGGAAATGGCAATCTACGCCAGCATTCTTGCCTGGGAAATCCTGTAGACGAGAAGCCTGGTAGGCTACAGTCCATGGGGTCCCAAACAGTCATGCTTAGTAACAAAACAACGATAATTATTATTATGCATTTCTATGGGATTTCCATATAATGGCTCATTTATTTATTGGTTAATCCTGTGAAGAATTAACACTATCCTCATTTTAGAGACAAGAAGACTGAGGCAGGGACAGTAACTTTCCCAAGATGAATGAAGAATCTAGCAATTTATCAATTTTACCTGTAAGATTCAGATATGGAAAAACTAGGGTCTTAAGGCAGAGGAGACATGGTAGCAAGTGGTCTGCTGGCCCACCCTGGGATTGTTAGCAGGTTAGAAAGCTGCCCTGGTGGCTCACTGGTAGAGAATCTGCCTGCCAATGCAGGAGCCATGGGAGACGAGAGCTCCATCCCTGGAGAAAGAAATGGCAGCCCACTCCAGTATTCTTGCCTGGAAATTCCAAGGACAGAGGAGCCTAGCGGGCTACAATCCAAAGAGGCAGACATGACCGAGCATGAGACAGTGAGTAGCTGCTTAGATTGCCTGCACATTCCCCCAGCACTGCTGGAACCACTGAGCCCCAGGGATGTCGCTGGCCCACAGCTGGGCCTGCCACTATGGAAAAAGAGAACTCAGGAAAGAAAACTGTTGCAGAGCTTTCTTCCATGCACAGGCACTGAGCTGAACTGAGGTTTATTGAGGACATTTGGTTCTGGGATGCCTGGAGTTAGAATCCCATGGAAAATTACAGTTGAACCAGGGGGTAAATCTCCCTAAGTATGTAGTCTAATTAAAGCCATCAATACCAGCCAATGAATGATAGGAGGGCTGCTTGGCATCCTACATCCAGCTCAGCCTCCCATGGACCTTGGGTAGACTGAGAAGTTTGGGGAAGGCAGATGTCAGCCTGCATTATCTTCCTCTCCTTACAGACTCAATACTCCCTCCTGACCCTACATCAGCTTTTAAAAATAACACAATCAATTATCAGTTTTATCTAGAGGTGGCTGTGATATTGTGATTTATAATAAAAATATATGTTCAGTCTTCATCCTCTTTCCTGGCAGAGTTCCTAAAACCCTTGGAATTTCCCAAGTGATGAGAGTCATAAAGGTGAAAAAAAAGAGTATTTTAATATTCACCACAAGGTTCTTTCAAACACAGCTGAATTTGTTAATGAGATGAGTTTTGGGAAAGCCCCTAGATAACCACTCATTTGTTCCTCTTCAGTTGCTCAGTTGTGTCCCACTCTTTGTGACCCCATGATTGCAGCACACCAGGCTTCCCTGTCCTTCACTATCTCCCGGAGTTTGCTCAAACTCATGTCCATTGAGTCGGTGATGCCATCCAACCATCTCATCTTCTGTCACCCTCTCCTCTTGCCCTCAATCTTTTCCAGCATCAGGGTCTTTTCCAATGAGTTGACTCTTTGCATTAGGTGGCCAAAATATTGGAGCTTTAGTTTCAGCCCTTCCAATGAATATTCAGGTCTGATTTCCTTTAGGATTGACTGGTTTGGTCTCTTTGCTGTCTAAGGGACTCTTAAGAATCTTCTCCAACATCATAATTCCAAAACACCAATTCTTCAGCACTCAGCTTTCTTTATGGTCCAGCTCTCACATCTATACATGACTACTGGAAAAACCGTAGCTTTGCCTATATGGACCTTTGCTGGCAAAGTGATGTCTCTGCTTTTCAATACACAGTCTATGTTTGTCATAGCTTTTCTTCTAAAGAGCAAGAGTCTTTTAATTTCATGGCTGCAGTCACTGTCCACAATGATTTTGGAGCCCAAGAAAATAAAATCTGTCACTATTACATTTCTTCCTCATCTATTTGTCATGAAATGATGACATCCAGTCCTATCTCTTAGCTTTTTGAATGCTGAGTTTTAAGCCAGCTTTTTCACTCTCCTCTTTCACTTTCATCAAGAGGCTCTTTAGTCCCTCTTTGATTTCGGCCATTAGGGTGGTTATCATCTGCGTATCTGAGGTTATTGATATTTCTCCTCTTAATCCTGATTCTGGCTTGTGCTACATTCAGCCCTGCATTTGCATGATGTAGTCTGCATTTAAGTTACATAAGCGGAGTAACAATATACAGCCTTGACGTACTCCTTTCCCAATTTGGAACCAGTCTTTTTTTCCATGTCAGTTCTAACTGTTGCTTCTTGACCTGCATACAGGTTTCTCAACAGGCAGGTAAGATGGTCTGGTATTCCCATCTCTTTCAGAATTTTCCATAGTTTGATCCACACAGTCAAAGGCTTTAGCATAGTCAATGAAGCAGAAGTAGATGTTTTTCTGGAATTTCCTTGCTTTCTTATATTCCAACAGATGTTGGCACTCATAGGGGGTGCTGTCAGGAGAACCAACCACCTGATTAGAACGTTGGGACTTTTAGCCCCTTCTCCACCTCTGCAAAGAGGAGGGGGTCTGGACATTGAATCAGTCACCAGTGGCCAATGATTTAATCCATTATATCTATATAATGAAGCCTCCATAAAACCCCCTAAGCATGAGATTCAGAGAGCTTCCAGGTTGGTGACCAAAAATGAATCCACATTCAGGGAGCGTGGCACAAACCAGACTCCCAGAGGATAGACGCTCCTGTGCTGGGAATCCTTTTGGACCTATTCCTGCATCTCTTTATATTATAATATCAGAAATAGTAAACATTTTCCTGAATTCAGTTAATCTAGTAAATTATCAAACCCAGGGTTGGGGGGTGGATAGATTGGTCAGAGTCAAGGTAATAACCTGGACTTGGGACTGGCATCTGAAGTGGGTGCAGTCCTGTGGGGTTGAGCTCCTAATCAGTAAGATTTGATGCTGTCTCTAGGTAGATAGTCTCAGAATTGAGTTAAATTATAGGACACCAGGCTAGTGTTGGAGAGTCACTTAGTGTGGGAAAGAACCCCTACATATTTGAAGTACAGAAGTTTTCTGTGAGTAGAGAAGAAAAATGTAGCATATGACCTACATTTGCTAGAGGTTTCAGTTTGTCACCTACTAAACCATGGACAGTTCTAAAATGATCCTTTAGGCTATAGGGATCTATTTTAGCCCTAGGAACGGACTCTTGAATTCAGCATGATGCCCAATCTGCATGCTGTACATTTCTCTTCATTCCTAGTAAATTTCATACCTCCTGCTGGAAGAAACAAATTGACTCCCTACTCCTACATTATCACACACACTCACACCCCAAAAGTAACTTATCTCGTCTCTACATGGCAACCCACTCCAATACTCTTGCCTGGAAACGCCCATGGACGGAGGAGCCTGGTAGGCTGCAGTCCATGGGGTCGTGAAGAGTCGGACCCGACTGAGTGACTTCACTTTCACTTTTCACTTTCATGCATTGGAGAAAGAAATGGCAACCCACTCCAGTGTTCTTGCCTGGAGAGTCCCAGGGAGGGGGGAGCCTGGTGGGCTGCCGTCTATGGGGTCGCACAGAGTCGGACACGACTGAAGCGACTTAGCAGTGGCAGTAGCAGCAGATATTTCTAGAATCTTCTGATTAGAAGAAAATGTTCCTCAGCTTTCTGGAAGGGCCTGAGATGGACAAATAGGAAGGAGATTCAGAAAGAAAAGGATAAATTTCTCTCAAAGAATCTATCTTTTTCTTCCTTTTTTCTTTCCTTCTTTCCTTTCCTCCTTTCTCTCGCTCTCTCTTTCTTGCTTTCTTTCTTTAACAAGTGTTTAGTGAGTCCCTGCTTGGTGTGAAGCTCTGAGCCAGGCACTAGAGACATAGAGAAGAATAAGACTAACATGGTCTGTGCTCTTAGGGGTTTGTAGTCCACTGGCAGCAACAAAGTATTCAATTATAAATTAAAGTGAGTGCTGCAAAGGATATAGATAATTCAACAGAGACAATGGGCAGAGGGCAAACCTACCATACTTTTGTGGCCAAGGGAAGAGATCACATTTAAAGCAAAACCTAAGGCCCAAGGAATCAGTCCTGGAAAATCTTCCAGGCTGAGGAAACACTTTCCTTTGGGACACCGTGATTAAGAGAGACTTAAGTGTTGAGGAAGTTAATTAAGATGGGTCCTATTGCTGGGACATTGAGGGGAAGGAGAGAATGAGGAAGTGGAATGAAACAGTGGGCAGGGACCCTGGAAAGGATTTTGCATGTTATTCCAAGTGCAGTGAGAAGTCACAGGAAGGCAACATATAATGACAATTCCTCCTTCTCAGAAACTATGTCATGTCACTCCTAGAGCAGAGGGGAGGATGGTCGCGGGGAGAGAGATAAGGGAAGAGTATCTGGTTTTCTCTGGAACCTCTAAGCTTTAGAAAGAACTGTGCCTGACTATAAATTATGCTGTCACGTGTGGTGTTGACAATTCTAATATTAGCACTAGATGGTTTTCAAAGAAGAACTTGAAGAAAGAAAGCTTTAAGAGGAAGTTCTGAATAGAATAATTGTGACATCTTCAGGTATGACTCATTTTGCACTGAACTTCCTCTACAGATATAGCCTGAGTGAGACAGGGTCAAAATAAAGACATTTATTGAGCAATTATCCCTTGCTTAGCACTAAGGTAGGTACTGTGATGGCTGCAATAATCAGTCGCTATCCTCAAGGACTTTAAAGTTATAGTAGGGGTGGTAGAAAGAGGACATCAGAACAGTCCCATAATAACGAGCCCAAACATGCATAACCTCCATTCTGGGTGTCTAGTTGACATCTCCCAACATGGAATTCAAAGAGGTAGAGGGATAAGGACTCGGAGGAGAAGCTTACAATCATTAGTGAGGCTTAGCAAGGCAAACGACCTTCCCAGGGGGCTCAGTGGTAAAGAATCCACCTGCAATGCAGATGTGACTTTGGATCCCTGGGTCTGGGAGATCCCCTGGAGGAGGAAATGGCAATCCACTCAAGTATTCTTGCCTGGGAATCCCATGGACAGAGGAGCCTGGAGGGCTACAGTCCATGGGGTAGAGAAGAGTTGGACACGACTTAATGACTAAACGACAGCAACGTATGTATATGAAATTTAGAAAGACGGTACCGGCAATCCTAGATGCAGGGCAGCAAAGGAGACACAGGTGTAAAGAACAGACTTTTGGACCCAGTGGGAGAAGGCGAGGGTGGGATGATTTGAGAGAATGCCTTGAAACATGTATATTACCATTTGTAAAATAGATGACCAGAGCAAGTCCGATGCATGAAGCAGGGCAGCCGAAACCGGTGCTCTGGGAAAACCCAGAGGGGTGAGGTGGGGAGGGAGATGGGAGGGGGGTTCAGAATGAGGGGGACACGAGTATCCCTGTGGTTGATTCATTTGATATATGGCAAAAACCATCACAATATTGTAAAATAATTATCCTCCAATTAAAATAAATAAATAAGTTAAACAACAGCAACAACAAGCCAAGCAAACAGGTAAGGGAGAATGCTAAGATTCTCCTCACATGCTGTAATTTCTTCCCACAGGATTATTACAAACATCTGGAATAAAATAGCTAGCTGGAATCTCTTTTCCCTACTCATCCTACACCTTTACCTTTGGTGGAAAACTTGTTGAAACATCAGGGATCCTGCCTGTCATATCATTTCCCAAACTTTGAAAGACCAAAGGGAGCAGTCACTTTAGTTTTATCATAGGGATAGGGGCCTGTCTCCAGTGTCATATTGGCCCTTTTTGATACCAACCAGGGGTTAGGAAGGAAAACAGGTTGCACAGAGCTTGTGTAGAGAAAATTTGGGTGTTAAGGCTTAAATGCCACTGAGGTTGTATGCTGGCATAGTAGAATTCAGAGTCTGGGCCTGTCACCTCAAGTAAGACATTTGGAGGGGCTTCCCTGGTGGCTCAGTAGTAAAGTATCCATCTAGCGATGCAGGAGACACAGGTTCAGTCCCTGATCCAGAAAGATCCCAAAAGCCTTGGGGCAGCTAAGCCTGTTCACCACAAATGTTGAGCCTGTGTTCTAGAGCCTGGGAGCTGCAACTACTGAGTCAGCGTGCTGCAGCTACTACAGCCTGTTTGCCTAGAGCCTGTGCTACACAGCAAGAGAAGCGATGAGAAGTTTGCGTAATGTAACTAGAGAGTGGCCCTCACTCTCCACAAAAAGAGAAAAGTCCATGTAGCAACGAAGAGCAAGTACAGCCAAAAATGAATAAAGGCATTTGTCTTATTCAAATGAACACATTTCACCAATTGATAAATTCCAACCAATGACATCTTTTACTCTTACTAGTTCTAGATTCCAGGACAAGTAGGGTCAACTAGTTTTTCCCTCTCCTGGTCATGAGGTAGAAAACTCAGGTGATGGCTGTTAACAAGGACTTCAGACTGTGACCCAAAGCACACAGTTGAGTGTTAAGACCTCTCTTTGAATCTGGGTTCCTTCACATACTAGTAGTATGATGCTGAACAAGTTAACGCCTTTGAACCAAAGTTTCCTGATCAGTAGAATTAATTTAGTGTCCATACACTAGGCTGTTGAAGAGGAAAAAGTGAAATAAAATACATGAAAGATCTGAATGAGGCCTGAGGTACTACACAGATATGAATTAGTCCAATTACACAGAGCACTGAGGTCAGTAATGAGCACAACCGCTGCCTCCCCCAGCTCAGGTACCACCAGCTGTCGCGTGGAGGTCAGGGGTCTAAAGAGCCGCAGTTTCACCTTTCATCCATCCGATGCTATAGGTCTAGAGCCTTAGAAGTGCTTAGAGTGCTTAGAAGTTTTCAAAGCTCTATTAAACTATTTGAGACATGAGACGTGGAAAGAAACATACCTTTGAAACATGAAAACTGTTATGTTGAAAAAAAGAGAAGGAGTGTTCAAGGAAATGTCTACAAAATGTTTCTTTGAATTAGTTAACTTCAGTAGAACTTAACTGAAACCGAGTTACATATCAATTGTTTAGTGTGTGATAAGGGTGCATCTTAATATACTTAATTTGCTGCAAGGTAGGACCTCTAAAAGGAAGTTCCTAGAGCCTGAGTGATATCCCGGCAGCTCTGTCTATGTCAGTGGAGCATGTGAGCCAGGAACAAAGGCCTTTTCTCTTTCTCCTACTTAAACCCACATTCATCTGTTACAATCTGGCATCACATCTAATTTTAACAGCATCATAAATGCTCTTTTTATTACTTTTCTTCCTCTAGTGTCCTGCAACTTACCCATAGGAGCTACAGAAGATGACTGGCTCCAGTTTTATTCAAACTGAGATGAGATATGCCCAGTTGCTGTATGTTTTGAGGAAGGTTTGTACTTCAGGGTCACCTTCGGTTCCCTTCTTCCTGTCACTCCCTCTTGTCTTATTCTTATGGTGTGTGGTATCCATGGGGCTCTGGTTATTTGCAAGTATTTATTGAATTGTAAGAAGGCTCATTGGTCAGGGTGGCCTGAGTGGGAGCTAAGAGGTTTTGTGAAAACAGGTGGACCACATACCAGGCTCCCTTCTTGCCTCTGACACTTCACTGTCTGACCTCGGGCAAGCCATTTTCCTGTCTGCTCTGCCACTGGCTTATCTGTGCAATGAGATGTGTAACATACAGGAGAGTGAGTGCTCAATCACTCAGTTGTGTCTGACTCTTTGCAATCCCTTGAACTGTGTAGCCCACCAGGCTTCTCTGTCCATGGGATTCTCCAGGCAAGAATACTGGAATGGGTTGCCATTTTTTCTCCAGGGGATCTTCCCGACCTAGGGATTGAACCTGGGTCTTTGGCATTGCAGGTAGATCCTTTACCACTGAGCCACCAGGGAAGCCCTATATAGGAGAGTAGATGACCAGTAAATCCAGCTTTCATGTACTATGCTTCTGACTGTAATTCTGAATGACTCTGTCATCCATTCGAGTGCCAAAGACCCTCAGTAGGTAGACACTTCCATAATCTACTCCATGGAGAGAGGTCAGGCTTCCACTCACCTTGGCTTCTTCTTTTCTTCCAAGTTGGCAAAACCCTCTAAGTTTGGAAAGCAGTCTGATGGACTTGCCTGATGAAGTGTTGCTTAAAGTGTATGATTAAACTCCAAATGTAATGGAACTCTTTCATCTCAGGAATAGAAAGCCGCTTGACATTTTATTTTCCCCCAGTTAATCACCCACCTTCCCCTCAGGGCTATCTGCGATGGGGGATGAGGAAGATGAGAGTGCTGAGTTACCCACACTGTTGGCTACCCCGCTGCTGGCACCCGCCAGCTACCTGTGCTCTGCCTTGCCCCTGATTTGGTTCAGGTATTGGTGCCCACACTATTCAGAGGAAGACAGAGCCCTGCCTAGCCACAGGAGGGGAGAGAATATGGATTAGATAATCCAATCATAGTAATTCCATTCCTTTTGTCTTTAATTTTGTGCTCCATCCAATGTGATGCGAAGTGAAACTGCTAAACTGAGGAAATCTGCTAAAACTTTCCCCTACAGGGAAAGTTTTTCTTGTTTTGTAAAAAGGATGCAAGGAACTTCCCTGGTGGGTCCAGGGGTTAAGGATCTGCCTTCCAATTCAGGGGATGGGAGTTTGATCCCTGGTCAGGGAGCTAAAATCCCACATAACAACTACTGAGCCCACACGCTCTAGAACACCTGCTTTGCATCAGGAGAAGCCCTGATACCACAACAAGAGAAGCTTAGGCCCCTGGAGAAGCCCCTGTGCCCTGCAACCAGAGATACCCTGTGCCCCACAATGAAGAGCTGTGCAACCACACTGAAAAAAAGTTGAGGGAAATGTAAGGTAGGCATGCTCCTTCTTTTCCTGCCTCCTCATGTCACTGTGTGAGTTTACAGAGCTTGAAAGTGTAGCAGTTATCTGGATTCCAGGAGCAGAAATATCTACAAGCTGGTAGAGAGAAAATGAAACGAACATCTTGAAGCTGTTCATTCATGTAACCTTGGGACTTCTCTGCTTTGGAAGGTCTGATGGTGAGAGAATAATTTGTCCTATTGCTTGGAGCCACATCTGGTTGGTTTTGCTGTTACAAAAGCCTGCTGGGCTTTTCCAGTGGTCCAGTGGCATAAGAATCTGTCTGTCAATGCAGGGGACATGGGTTTGATCCCTGGTCTGAGAAGATCCCACATGCTACCAAAGTAGTTAAGCCTGTGTGCCCAACTACTGAACCTGGGCACCCTAGAGCTTGTGCTCCACAAGAGAAGCCTCTGCCGTGAGAAGCTAGCTCACTGCAATGAGGAGGAGCCTTACTTACTGCAACTAGAGAAACCCTGTGCACACCAATGAAGACTCGGTGCAGCATAAATAAATAAGTAAACGCTGAAAAACAAAAGAGCTGCTTGCCGCTGAATGAAGCTGCCTCTTTGGTGTCCACATTTGCCTTTCTGCTTGGAGCAGGTTTGGGAGAAACTATCCCAAAGGTCAAGGAGCCTCAGAGGGCGGCCTCATAATAGAGCTTTTCAAACTAGTCCACAATGTAGGACTGAGGGGAGGAAGTCCAAACCTCCTACAGGATTGGGAAGTAAATCCTAAACCTGCAACCAAAAAGCTGAAATTTATTTGACCTCTTATGTCTTTAACTTTGAAATCCATCTGAAATTCTCATTGTTTCCTAATATCTTTTTTGCACACATTAATAGTTTGCCTACTTACCGATTAAATTATTTAATTTCTCTTAATCCTGCAAATTTTCAATGTGAATTAATGCTGAACTGACCCCCGGCAATGTATCTCACATG
Organism: Aepyceros melampus; assembly: GCA_006408695.1. NCBI lineage: Eukaryota > Metazoa > Chordata > Mammalia > Artiodactyla > Bovidae > Aepyceros > Aepyceros melampus. Next base: position 451,623 of record SJXQ01002248.1, on the reverse strand, counting down.
ATGCGAGCAAACAGAGCACCTTCTTCCAGAGGTGTATGTAGACAGAACCTGCAAAGGCCCGTGGGATTGTTATTGCAAAAATGGAAGAGGTTGAAGGAAGAGGAAGTATCGGAGGGAGGTTTAGCAACTTTCCCTTCCCCTCAGGCCTCAGCTTAGAGATTCTAGGCAGATGATGGTGACACAAGCCTTGCACAGACCACATTCCTGCCTGGGATGAGGTCTGTGCAGGTGAATTTTCAGGCTATACAGGTGACTCCTGAAAGTCTTGAGTCATTAAATCAAGAACCCAAATGATTTGCCCCAGGCCATTGCTCAATGTCAGGGACAGGGTCTCACTTCCACGGTGCCTCACCTACCCTGACAGGCTGCCCCTTCAATCAGATGTCAAAGGGCAAATTACTAACATCATTTTGGGTAAGTCATTTCTGTATCCCTTTCATCTAAACCCATCCTCTTCTTTTGTGAAAGCCTCCTAGAATATCAGCTCAGGGAATCCAGAAAGCTTGCTTCTCGTGTTCTCTTTTGGATCCTCACTGCCTTCTACTGTGTCTGGCACATAGTATAGGCTTCATAAATATTTTCTAATGACTGACTTTGAAGAGAGCAAATTGGGAATACTTTGAAGGCCATTCCATGGTAGGAGAGATGCAAGTGCTTTGCGAGTTGAGATGATAGAAAATGAGAGGAACAAATGAAGATGGGACCTTGGGAACCCATAAAATCTCAGAAGGCACCCAAAGAAGGAGCTACTGGAGGAGGCAGGTGTGGCTCTAAGGATGGCATACTGGATGAGATGCTGTGCAAGTGCTCATGAAGCTCGTGGGAGAAGCCAATTCATTTATTGTGAGAAGACCTGTGGGCCTGGGTGGAAGGTCTAGGACAGGCCATGTTCTTTTGGCCTGGGACAGAACTGTGGTTCACCCCCTTAGTACCCCACCCATGGCCTGGCCAGTAAGACTGATGACAAGATTTTCCTTGGTCCCAGCACAATGTTGTCTTCCTTGTCAATTACCCAACAAATTCTCAGAACACTAGTCAACACAGAGTGGGTGGCTTCCACACCCTGGAGGAAAGGTTGTGGGGAAGCCCCTGAATTATTATTACAGATTGTTTGCAGGCCCTCTGTGCCAGCCCCCCACTGTGCATAGCCTTTGCTTCCTGGGCTCTCTCTATGTCTGTGACAGGCTGGCCTCTCTTTCTGGGTTTGAGAACCTCTTGAATTCTTTGGTTCTGTTCGATCTGCTCCTTCAGATACCTTATCTCTCCAATTATATTAACCAAAGTAGGGGGAAATGAAGTCAAAGATTGTTATGCTGTGCTTAGTCGGTCTGTCCTGTCCAACCCTTTGTAACCCCATGGAGTGTAGTCCACCAGTCTTGTCTGTGTCCATGGGGATTCTTCAGGCAAGAACACTGAAGTGGGTTCCATCCCTCCTCCAGGGCATCTTCCCAACCCAGGGATTGAATCCAAGTCTCCTGCATTGCAGGCAAATTCTTTATTGTCTGAGCCACCAGGTAATCTCAAAAATACTGGAGGGGGTAGCTGATCCCTTCTCCAGGGAATCTTCTCAACCCAGGAATTGAACCAGGGTCTCCTGCTTTACACCGGATTCTTAACCAGCTGAACTACCAGGAAGCCCAAAGTTAAAGATTGTCAGCTATCAAAAATATAATGGGAGAAATTATAAAATATAATGAAGAAATATAATATAATGAAGAAAATATATAATGAAGAAAATAAATAATGAAGAAAATGCTTCATTAGAGTTTCCCCTAGCAGAACCTTCCTTTTCCATAGACCATGATCTTGCACCATTTCTAAATTTATTTGACCCAGAGTTATTTTTGAAAGTTCTTATGAATGAAATGCTTATGTTTATTGAGATAGGTGGTTATTGACAAATATTTATTACCGTAATCCAGAAATAACTGTTTTAACTACCTTACTTCAGGATGCTTATTTCTGAAATAATAAAGGTTCTATCTAGAAAAAAAAAGTGTTCTCAGCTGATTGGGCTTCTCAGGTGGTGCTACTGGTTAAGAACCCACCTGCCAATGCAGGAAACATAAGACTCAGGGTTGATCCTTGGGTTGGGAAGATCCCCTGGAGGAGGACATGGCAACCCAGTCCAGTGTTCTTGCCTGGAGAATCCCATGGACAGAGGAGCCTGGCGGGCTACAGTTCATGGGGTTGCAAAGAATTGGACACAAGGTGGGAGACAAAACCCCATGATTGCTAGAAGAACTGCTGGGACAGGCAGAATGGCTGGAGAACCTAGACTCTTCTCATGAAGTGTGCACTTGTGCTAGTTTGTCAATCCCCAGGCTGGAGAGAGCCTTGCACCAGTGGCACCCCACCCCAATTCCTGAAGCCACAATGCCCTGCCTGCCCCCCACCCCCAGCCTACTCCACACCACAGCCACGCACTTGATCTAGGACTAACCACAGGAGAAAGCACACAACCCTGGGCTACTTCTGAGCTGAACCCTGGATGCCTGTATGGGTGGCATACAGGTCCTCTGTGAGTGTGTGGACTTGACTTGCTTCAGCAGCTACTACCTTCGGAGAAGGCACATGCTCAAGGGCAACAGAGCCTGATTAAGCCTGACCCTCAGGGCTTCTGCATCACAACCGGGGAGCAGCTCTGGCCCTGACAGGACAGCGATGCTACAGAGCAGGGAGGGATCCCCCCTCATACTGCACACAGGTTTTAGAACCCTCACACCAATCATACCTTGTACAAAGGACATAACAGCCAGCATATCCTGAGGAAGGATGTGGCTGTCATGTGCACTGAAACCAGCCCTTGCACCAAAGACACTGAACACACACAGTCTACACAGATACACTGCCACCTAAAAACACCCGCTCGAAACCACAGTGGTTAACTGCTTCTCCTAAATTCATACAGATAGAGAAAGGTAATTAAGATGAAAAGGCAAAGGAAGCCATCAGTATTAATAAAGCAAAAATAAAACCTTATAATAGGAGTAAATATTTACAAAAGCTGTGACAAATATATCCAAAATATACAAACAGCTCATGCATCTCATTATCGAAAAAAACAAGTGATCCAATCACAAAATGGGCACAAGACCTAGGTAGACATTTTTCCAAAGAAGAACTATGATGGCCAACAGACGCATGAAAAGATGCTTAGCATCACTACATAACAGAGAAATGCAAATCAAAACCACAGTGATGTATCTCCTCACACCAGTCAAAATGGCCATCATTAAAAGTCTGTACATGTTAAATGCTGGAGAGGTTGTGGAGAAGAGGGAACCCTCCTACTGTTGGTGGGAATATAACTGGTGTGGCCACTATGGAGAAGAGTATGGACGTTCTTTAGAAAACTAAAAGTAGAGATACCATATGTACCTGGGAGCAATCACACTCCCAGGTACATATCCAGAAAAAATGAAAGATCTAATTGAAATGACATGTGCACCCCGATATTCATGCTGCTGCTAAGTCGCTTCAGTCGTGTCCGACTCTGTGCGACCCCATAGACGGTAGCCCACCAGGCTCCCTCGTCCCTGGGATTCTCCAGGCAAGAACACTGGAGCGGGTTGCCATTTCCTTCTCCAATGCATGAAAGTGAGAAGTAAAAGTGAAGTTGCTCAGTCGTGTCCGACTCTTAGCGACCCATGGACTGCAGCCTAGCAGGCTCCTCTGCCCATGGGATTTTCCAGGCAAGAGTACTGGAGTGGGGTGCCATTCATAGCAACACTATTTACAATAACCAAGACATGGATACAACCCAAGTACTCAACAACAGATGATTGACTTAAGATGAAAGGTGTGTGTATGTGTATGTATACGTGTGTGAGTATTTATGTATGTACATATCAGTCAGTTCAGTTCAGTTCAGTCGCTCAGTCATGTCTGACTCTTTGCGACCCCGTGAATCTCAGCACGCCAGGCCTCCCTGTCCATCACCAGCTCCCCGGGGTTCACTCAGACTCATGTCCATCAAGTCGGTGATGCCATCCAGCCATCTTATCCTCTGTTGTCCTCTTCTCCTCCTGCCCCTAATCCCTCCCATCAGAATCTTTTCCATTGAGTCAACTCTTCGCATGAGCTGGCCAAAGTATTGGAGTTTCAGCTTTAGCATCATTCCTTCCAAAGAAATCCCAGGACTGGTCTCCTTTAGAATGGACTGGTTGGATCTCCTTTCAGTCCAAGGGACTCTCGTGAGTCTTCTCCAGCACCACAGCTCAAAAGCATCAATTCTTTGGCACTCAGCCTTCTTCACAGTTCAACTCTCACATCCATACATGACTACTGAAAAAACCATAGCCCTGACTAGATGGACCTTTGTTGGCAGAGTAATGTCTCTGCTTTTGAATATGCCATCTAGGTTGGTCATAACTTTCCTCCCAAGGAGAAAGCATCGTTTAATTTCATGGCTGCAATCACCATCTGTAGTGATTTTGGAGCCCCCCAAAATAAAATCTGACACTGTTTCCACTGTTTCCCCATCTATTTCCCATGAAGTGATGGGGCCAGATGCCATGCTCTTCATTTTCTGAATGTTGAGCTTTAAGCCAACGTTTTCACTCTCCACTTTCACTTTCATCAAGAGGCTTTTTAGTTCCTCTTCACTTTCTGCCATAAGAGTGGTGCCATCTGCATATCTGAGATGTTTGATATTTTTCCCAGCAATCTGATTCCAGCTTGTGTTTCTTCCAGCCCAGCGTTTCTCATGTATATTCATATAGGTATATGAAATAGAATATTGCTCAGCCATAAGAAAAAAAATAGTGCCATTTGCAGCAACATGGATAGACTTAGAGAATATTATGGTGTTCAGTTGCCCAGTTGTGTCTAACTCTTTGTGACCCCATGGACTGCAGCATGCCAGGCCTCACTGTCCCTCACCATCTCCTGCAGTTTGCCAGAATTATGTCCATTGCATCAGTGCTTGGACAGCATGGAGATCAAACCAGACAATCTTAATGGAAATCAAGCCTGAATACTCATTGGAAGGACTGATGCTGAAGCTGAAGCTCCAATATTTTGGTCACCTGATGTGAACAGTCTACTCACTGGAAAAGTCCCTGATCCTGGGAAAGATTGAGGGCAGAAGGAGAAGAGGGTGTTAGAAGATGAGATGGTTAGAGAATATTATACTTTGTGAAATAAGTCAGAGAAGACAAATACTGTATAATATCACTTATATGTGGAATCTAAAACAGAATACAAATGAAAGTACATGCAAAACAGAAACAGACTCACAGACACAGAAAACAAATTTCTGATTATTGAAAGGTGGGAGGGACAAATTAGGAATATAAGATTAACAAATACAGGCTACTACATATAAAATAGATAAGCAACAAAGATTTACTGCATAGTATAAGGAATTATGTGTAATATCTTATAATAACCTATTATGGAATATAATCTACAAAATCCCCCTGAATCACTATGCTGTATATCCGAAATTAACAAAATACTGTAAATCGACTATACTTCAATAAAAACAAAATAAAAATTGTCACCGTTTATTGAAGATCAGGCATTTCATAAGCTGTAGTGTTTTTTAAAGCATATCCACAATTTTTGACACTCCTTCTAAAGGAAGAGGGGTCTAATTCATCTCCTGTTGATGATGGTTGGCAGTGGCCGCTCCCTTCTAGTGAATAGAAGGCAGTGAGAAGTGATGCTATGTGACTTTCAAGGCCAGATAGTAAAACTGATACAGATGCATCTGTTTCTCTCTCAGGACATGTGCCTTTAGAGCCCTGATCTACCATGGGAGAAATACAGGTATGCAGGAGGGCCACGTGGGGAGGGCCCTTGTGGTGGGAGGAGCTTGGTCACTTCTTAAGTTCCTTACCTGCAAAACCCACTAGACTACCAGATATTGCTGTTTTAAGCCACTAACTTTTGAGCTGATTTGTCATGCATCGATACACGATACATGTGGTATCAACTAACAACGCTGAGTAATAGATATTGGAATCTCAGTTTTACAAATGAAGAAACTTGTGGTAGTACTGTTAGTTGCTCAGTCGTGTCTGACTCTTTGCGATCCCATGGACTGTAGCCCGCCAGGCTCCTCTGTCCATGTGATTCTCCAGGCAAGAATACTGGAGTGGATTGCCATTACCTTCTCCAGAGAATCTTCCCGCCCCAGGAAATGAACTCAGGTCTCCTGCACTGCAAACAGATTCTTTACCATCTGAGCTAAAGGAAGGTTTAGAGAATTTAAGAAGCACATGTATCACTTCCTGCCTGGTCCAGAGGTTAAGAATCCATGCTTCCAGTGCAGGGGAAGGGCTTAATCCCTGGTCTGGGAAGATCCCACATGCCGTGGAGACAACTAAGCCTGTGCACCACAGCTATTAAAGACAAGCACCTAAAGCCGAGGCTCTTCAACAAGAGAACCCACTTCACTGAGAAACCCATGCACCACAATGAAGACCCAGTGCAGCCAAATAACTAGCTAACTAAATATAAATTTAATTAAAAAAAAAAAACACACGTAAGTCACCACTTGGAAGATGCAGAGCAGGGACACAAACGTGTGCCCACATGACTCTAGAGTCCATGCTTGATCTGCTGCACTGGGGCGGCGGCCTCATCTGATTGATCCTGGAGGAGTAAAAAAGCCTTTTCCTGTATCTGCCCTATAAGCTTCTCAATATTCTAGGATGAGACACATGACTTTGTTGTGTTTGGAAGATCACCACCTGCTCCACCCTCTTTGGCTCATCAAAGGTAACTGGCAAAGTGAGTTCCCGAAGTGAACTCTCTCAGTGTCATGAGTCTCCTTAGGGATGGCATTGACGTTTACGTAAACTTCAGAGCGGGGCTGCTAGCAGGAGGGGGTAGTCAGCTGATCCAGAGGGCCCAGGTTGCTCTGGGGAAGCTTGTGGAGGCTAGCAAGCCTGAACGCAGGGCAAGCGAGGCAGAGCCATATGGTGTGTGGTGGAAAGGGGGTGGAGGAAGACAGAACAAATAGGGTGAGGAGTAGGAGAACAGCTGAGAGGGAAAAGAGAAGTGGCACGCTGTGATAGAAGTTCCAAAGAGAAACGAGAAAAATGTTCATGGAGAGGACGGCTGAGTGTTCCCCAGAGACAAACAGCAAGGGCCCCTGCAGCTGCTGAGGGGATGTGACTGGATTGATTCGAGCCCCACGGGGATGTACGTGCCACAGTCCGCTTTAGAATCAGTTCTCTAACCCTCAGGCCTCTAAGATGCTGCACCTCTAAGAAACAAAGGTTTCTGAGAAGACAGGGTCTGTTCAATCAGGTTAATGTCTGTCAAGTATCTTTTGCGTGTTAGGGATCAGTTAATGATGGGATGTACATAATATAAATAAAACATGTTTGCTGCCCTGGAAGAACCTGAGGTCTAGAGGGGAATAATACTTTTTCAATATCTATTATGTACCTGTTCCTATATTAAGTGATTTACTTGTTATCTCCTGGAGAAGGAAATGGCAACCCATTCCAGTATTCTTACCTGGAGAATCCCATGGACAGAGGGGCTAGAGTCCACAGTGTTGCAAAGAGTCGGACATGACTGAGAAACATATCTCCTGTAAGCTTGACACCAATCCTATAAAACAGATATTAATACCTTTATAAGAAACTGAGTGTAGAAAAATTAAATAACATGTTTAAAGTTACATGGGACTTTCCCGGTGGCTCAGTCAGTAAAGAATCCTCCTGCAATGCAGGAGATCCAGTTTGATCCTTGGGTTGGGAAGATCCCTTGGAGTAGGAATGGTAACCTACTCCAGTATTCTTGCCTGGAACATCCCATGGACAGAGGAGCCTGGTGGGCTACAGTCCATGGGGTCACAAGAGTCAGACATGACTTAGCAACTAAACCACCACCACCTTTCTAAGAAACTGAGTGTAGAAAATTAAATAACATGCTTAAAGTTATATACAATAAACACGTGCTTAGGTTTTAACTTAGGTTAGTCAGATTCTAAAGCCCATGGTCATTGCACCATAGACCCTGCCTGCCTCTCAGACCTATGAACCAACAGGTTAATTTTGCCTCAGAGGCCAAGAGAGACCCAAGGAGAGGGTGCAGAGGTTTCAAGGAAGTTATTATTAAATAGATCTAGACTGTGAGGACGAGGAGTTAAGTATTTAGAGAGGGGCATTATGGGCAGAGGAAAAAGTGTGCCAAGGAAGGAATGGAGGGAAGATACCTGCAAATATAGGCCAGGGCTAGACTGTGAGGGACTGACTCTGTGTCTTGTTAAAGGCATATGGCCTTACTCTGTAGGCAATGGGAAGCACGGCAGAGGTTTGGAAGCAGGAAAGTTCCTTGATCAGATTTGCCTTTTAGAAAGATCAGCCCCTGTAGCTCTGTGGAATATTGTTTGGAATATGGAGTACCTGACCATTTTTACTTGGATATTGCAATGATCCCTGAACTTCAAAATTCTCACAATGAGACACATGGTTCTCTTTCTCTAGCTTGCAAACCCTCACCTTCTCCTGGGTCCCCAACTTAGTGAACAGATCATATCATTTCTCTGCTCAAAACCCTCACAACCGTCATCAAAAAGTCTACAAACAATAAATACTGGAGGGGGTGTTTAGAAGAGGGAACCCTCCTACACTGTTGGTGGAAATGTAAATTGGTACAGCTACTGTGGAAAATAGTCTGGAGGTTCTTTAAAAAGCTAAAAATAGAGATCCAGCAATCCCATTGCTGGGCATGTATCTAGAGAAAAGTATAATTGGAAAATACACATTTACCCCAACGTTCACTGCAGCACCACTATAAGAGTCTGGACATGGATGCAGCCTAAATGTCTGTGAATCAATAAAGAAGATGTGACAAATTTATACAATGGAATACTACTCAGCCATTAAAAAGAGTGAAATAATTCCATTTGTAGCAACATGGATGGACCTACAAATTATCATACTAAATGAAGTAAGCCAGACAAAGACGAATATTATATGATATCTTTTATATGTGGAATCTAAAAAAATGACACAAAAATCTAAAAATGACACTTATATACAAACATAGGAAACAAATTTATGCTTACAAATGGGCAAAGAGAGGGTAGAGGGATAAATTAGAAGTTGGGATTAACATATACACACTGCTAAATCACTTCAGTCGTGTCCAACTCTGTGCGACCCCATAGACGGCAGCCCACCAGGCTCCCTTGTCCCTGGAATTCTCCGGGCAAGAACACTGGAGTGGGTTGCCATTTCCTTCTCCAATGCATGAAAGTGAAAAGTGAAAGTGAAGTCGCTCAGTCGTGTCCGACCCTCAGCGACCCCATGGACTGCACTAACCCTTCCAGGCTCCACCGTTCATGGGATTTTCCAGGCAGGAGTACTGGAGTGGGGTGCCATTGCCTTCTCCAATATACACACTACTAAATATAAAATAGATAACCAATAGGGACTCACTACATCACACAGGGAACTATACTCAATGTATTGTAATCACCTGTAATGGAAAAGAATCTAAACACACATATGTACATAAATATATACTTTTACAAGTATGTAAGTATACTTCTGCATTTATAACACAAATTTATATTTTTAATTATAAATTTATAATTTATAACTTTACATATGTGTAACTCTGTGCTATACACCTGAAACTAACAGAACGTATCCCTCGCTCCTCTCACTAGAATGTAGGCTCATGAGAACAGGCATCTATTTGTCATCACTATACACTGATGCAGGCATTAACCTTGATTCTTCCCATTTTCTCTCTCCCTCTATCCAGTTCATTAGCGTGTCTATGGATTTGTTCTCAAGAGTCTGGAACAAGCTTGATATGTGACCATCTTGCTTGCAGTTTTGTTAGCAATTTTTATCTTATTCCGTTACAAAAGGATACCCACTCAGCAAGTGGACGGTTAACCCTCGGGGCCAGCAGTGAAATGAAAAGGAGAAACTGGTCCAGTGAGGTTCAGCTCTCAACCTTGGTCTGAGAGGTACAGGAGTTCATGGTCATACACAAAGCAATCTGACAGGAATGCCCTTCTTCCCACTTGCATCTGTACCCATCCTCCACCTTTCCTTCCCGCGGTGTATACAGCATCCTCATTCTCATCAAGCGCCAGCCTCTCTTTGCTGCTCTGCTTCCTCAGGAAATGACTCCTACAACCACTCTTTATCTGTCTTCGGTGTGGAATGTCTTCCTTTCATGGGGCTTGTGACCATATCAGAATGAAAATTCTATTTCCATTTCAAGTGTGTATCTCATATACCACCCATATACTTTTGGGCAAGACATCAGAAAAAAAAAAAAAAACCCACAAATACTGACTTTAATTCCTGTGTCCATGTCCTCACCTCCTTGTATCTTCTTAACCAGCTCCAATAAAGCTTCATCTTCCCCGCTGCACTGGAATTGCCCTTGTCAAGGTCACCAGCACCCTTTATCCTGCCAAATGCAATAATCACTATTCTATTCTTTTTTTTTTTTCCATTTTATACTATGTCTTTTTATTTTTTATTTTTATTATTTATTTATTTATTTTTATTTTACTTTACAATGCTGTATTGGTTTTGCCATACATTGACATGAATCTGCCATGGGTGTACATAAAAAATATTTATTTATTTGGCTGTGTTGGGTTTTAGTTGCAGCACACAGGATCTGTCCTGGTGGTGCAGAGACTCAGGAGTTGTGGTACAGAGGTCTCACTGCCCCATGGCATGTGGGATCTTAATTTCCTGAGAACCAGGGATTGAACCTGTGTCCCTTGTATTGCAAGGTGGATTCTTAGCCACTGGATGACAAGGAAAGTCTGTTTATCCTTATTTTATTTGACCTTTTGGCAGCTCCTACACAGTTGTCCTTCATTCTCAACAAACTGTCTTCCTTTGCTTTCAGTAAATTTATTGACTGAGTTTTCTCCCTGAACATGGCCATTCTTTTTCACTGGACCCACTCCCCCTTCCTTTCATTAGACTTCTAAATATTAACCTCCTCTCCCTTTTCTTCCCTCTGTTTTCTCACTTTTACCCTTTAGTTCCCTTGTTTCCACCCTCCCCATCTCTTCTTTATCAATATCTTCTCCTTTAGTAATCTTATCTAGTTTGGATCTTTAAATATCTTCTCTATGTTTTTAACTCTCTGGCCATGCCATTGATCTCCAGAGCAGTATATCCAATTGTGGTTTTGATCTATCTACTAGGTTGTTTTATAAGCATTTTAAGCTTTTCTTCAGCACCTTAACTTTTCTATTTAACCTGCTTTTTCCTCCCATTTTTCCTCCATATCAGGGAATTGATTCTACCATGCACTAAAATGTTATTCAGTTGCTCAGTTGTGTCTGATTCTTTACAACTCCTTAGACTGCAGCACACCAGACTTCCTAGTCCTTCACCATCTCCAAATTGCTCAAACTCATGTCTATTGAGTCAATGATGCCATCCAACCATCTCACCCTCTATCATCTCCTTCTCCTCCTGCCTTCAATTTTTGAAGCCTGGACAATAAAAAAGTCCTGAAGAACTGATGCCTTCAAACTGTGGTGCTGGAGAAGACTTTTGAGAGTCCCTTGGACAGCATAGGACTTCCCTGGTGGCTCAGACAGTAAAGCGTCTGCCTATAATGCGGGAGACCTGGGTTCAATCCCTGGGTTGGGAAGATCTCCTGGAGCAGTAAAGGCAACCCACTATAGTATTCTTGCCTGGAAAAATCCCATGGATGGAAGAGCCTGGTAGGCTACAGTCCCTGGGGTCGCAAAGAGTCAGACACAACTGAGAAACTTCACTTTCACTTTCACCTTTGGACAGCATGGAGATCAAACTAGTCAATCCTAAAGGAAAGCAACCCTGAATACTCACTGGAAATACTGAGCTGAAGCTGAAGCTCCAATACTTTGGCCACCGATGTGAAGAACTGACTCATTGGAAAAGACCCCAATGCTGGGAAAGATTGAAGGCAGGGAAAGATTGAAAGCACTAAAATGAATAAGCCCCAAATCTTGAGAATCAAGGTGTTATTTTTGGTTCCTCTCATTTCCTCTCTCCCTGTATTCAATCCATCAGCAAGTTGAGTTGTGTCTACCTCCAAAATATTACCTAAATCTCTCTGCTTCTCCCCAACTTCACTGCTGCCACCCTGAACCGCCTTCCACCTCTCTGCTGTGCTGGGCTCTATTTAATTGCTCAGTCATGTCCAACTCCTTGCGACCATCTCTGCTAGATGACTCCAATGAAGGTTGAAACTCCAGTAAGGATTGATCCTTGGTTTCTCTTTTGCCCCACTTGACTAAGATGCTAAAGTATCATCTACGAACTTAAATCAGGTTCCACCACTCACTGCTTCAAAATACACGGATGGCATCCAACAGCACAGTGAATAACATATAGACCTGTCGCATGGCCTACAAAGCTGCATGAACTGTCCCTGCCTCTCCCTGAGCTCATATCACTCACATGTCCCTGAGCTCTGAGATGCAGTCATCTGGGCTTCTTGTTCCTTAAACAGAAACAGGTTTATTGAAGCCTTAAGCCTTCAAGCTTGCTGTCCCCCCTTCCAGAAACTGCCAACTCCTTTTCAGAGTTCAGACCTCAGCCTATCTTTACCTCCTTGGGGGAAATTTCCCTCAACACTGCAAACAAAGTAGCATATCACCAGCTCCTCAACCCTTGGAACTCCGTTTTTTATCCTGTTTTATTGTCTTTAGTGCACTTGCTGCTGTCTGAATTTGTCTTCTGCATTTATTTATTTATTTACTGTCTCTTTCAAAGAGTAGAAGACAATAAAAGCTTTGCGAAAGCAGGAACTTTGTCTGCCTTGTTCACTTATATGTTTTCAGTCCAAAAAACAGTGCTTGGCACTGATTAGGGCCTCAATGGCTTATATGTTGAATGAAGAATGAATGAAAACAGAGTTGGAAGAATATATAGCTGCTGATATGCATGCTTTGAAGGATGGTGAAAAGGTCTTTGTTTCTCCATGAATCTTTCCATATTGCAACCTGCTAATACTTGAAGTTCAATTTTTAAAGAATAACAACTGACTTTTATTTCTAGTTATGACTTAGTATAGGACTCTCATGCCCAAAACAATAAAACCTAAGTAAAATTTATAAAGCAATTTTTCTCTCTCCTCTTTGGTATTCTTTTGTATCCAGAATCAGAGGATTCTTGCTTTTCACCAGGGAAAAATCCTTGGCCATTTTCTATTAGACATTGTCTTTGCCATTCTCCCTGTCCTTCTCTTATCAGACACATTCCAAATCTTCACATTCTAGTATTATGACATTTTCCTTCCCTTTCATATTTTTCAGCTCTTTCTCTGTTCTGAATTATGGATTTTTTTTCTTCAGCTCTATTTTGGTTGACTTATTCTTCCCACAGATGTATTTAATCTGCTCTTTATTTTAGCTTTAAATTTAATCACACCACCACAAGACCAGAAATCAAAATTGTAATTAAAAAAACCTTCCAACAAACAAAAGCCCAGGACCAGATGGCTTCACAGGTAAATTCTACCAAAAAGTTAGAGAAGAGCTAAAACCTATCCTACTCAAACTCTTCCAGAAAATTGCAAAGGAAGCTAAATTGCCAAACCCATTCTATGAGGCCTCTATCACTCCAATACTAAAACCAAACGTGAACGTGAAGTTGCTCAGTCATGTCTGACTCTTTGCAACCCCATGGACTGTAGCCTACCAGGCTCCTCTGTCCATGGGATTTTCCAGGCAATAGTACTGGAGTGGATTGCCATTTCCTTCTCCAAGGGATATTCCCAACCCAGGGATCGAACCTGGGTCTCCTGCATTGTAGACAGACGCTTTACCATCTGAGCCACCAGAGAAGTCAAAGATACCACAAAAAAATAAAACTACAGGCCAATATAACTGATGAACATAGATGCAAAAATCCTTAATAAATTCTAGCAAACAGAATCTAACAACATATTAAAAAGATCATAATCATGACAAAGTGGGCTTTATCCCAGGGATGCAAGGATTCTTCAATATTCACAAATCAATCAATGCAATAAACCACATTAATGAAATGAAAGATAAAACCCATATGACTATCTCAATAGATGCAGAGAAAGACTTTGACAAAATTCAGCATCTTTTTATGATAAAAAACCCTCCAGAAAGCAGGCATACCTCAATGTAGTAAAAGCCATATATGATAAAACCACAGCAAACACTATCCTCAATGGTGAAACACTGAAAGCATTTCTCCTAAAGTCAGGAACAAGACAAGAAAGCCCACTCTTACCACTACTATTCAACATAGTTTTGGATGTTTTAGCTACAGCATTCAGATAAGAAAAAGAAATAAAAGGAATCCAGATTGGAAAAGAAGAAATAAAACTCTCACTGTTTGCAGATGACATGATCCTCTACATGGAAAACCCTAAAGACTTCACCAGAAAATTACTAGAGCTAATCAATGAATATAGTAAAATTGCAGGATATAAAATTAATACACAGAAATCCTTTGCATTCCTATACACTAACAATGAAAAAACAGAAAGAAAATTTAAGGAAGCAATTCCATTCACCATTGTGATGAAAAGAATAAAATACTTAGGAATAAATCTACCTAATGAAGCAAAAGACCTATATATAGAAAACTATAAAACACTGATGAAAGAAATTAAAAATGACACAAATAGATGAAGAAATATACCAAGTTCATGGATCAGAAGAATCAATATAGTGAAAATGAGTATACTACCCAAAGCAATCTTTAGATTCAATGCAATCCTTATGGTTCCAAATAGGAAAAGGAATACATCAAAGCTATATATTGTCACCCTGCTTATTTAACTTTTATGCAGAGTCATCATGAAAAATGCTGGGCTGGAAGAAACACAAGCTAGAATCAAGATTGCTGGGAGAAATATCAATAACCTCAGATATGCAGATGACACCACCCTTATGGCAGAAATGAAAAGGAACTAAAAAGCCTCTTGATGAAAGTGAGAGGAGAGTGAAAAAGTTGGCTTAAAGCTCAACATTCAGAAAATGAAGATCATGGCATCCAGTCCCATCACTTCATGGGAAATAGATGGGGTAACAGTGGAAACAGTGTCAGAATTTATTTTTTGGGAGGCTCCAAAATCACTGTAGATGGTGACTGCAGCCATGAAATTAAAAGATGCTTACTCCTTGGAAGAAAAGTGATGACCAACCTAGATAGCATATTCAAAAGCAGAGACATTACTTTGCTGACTAAGATCCGCATAGTCAAGGCTATGGTTTTTCCAGTAGTCATGTATGGATGTGAGAGTTGGACTGTGAAGAAGGCTGAGCACCAAAGAATTGATGCTTTTGAACTGTGGTGTTGGAGAAGACTCTTGAGAGTCCCTTGGACTGCAAGGAGATCCAGCCAGTCCACTCTGAAGGAGATCAGTCCTGGGATATCTTTGGAAGGAGTGATCCTAAAGCTGAAGCTCCAGTACTTTGGCCACCTCATGTGAAGAGTTGACTCACTGGAAAAGACTCTGACACTGGAAGGGATTGGGGGCAGGAGGAGAAGGGGATGACAGAGGATGAGATGGCTGTATGGCATCACTGACTCGACAGGCATGAGTCTGAGTGAACTCCGGGAGTTGATGATGGACAGGGAGGCCTGGCATGCTGCGGTTCATGGGGTAGCAAAGAGTCAGACATGACTGAGTGACTGAACTGAACTGAATCCTTATCAAGCTACCAATGATATTTTTCACAGCACTAGAACAAATAATTTCACAATTTGTATGGATATTTGTATAAATACAAAAAAACCTCAAATAGCCAAAGCAATCTTGAGAAAGAAGGATGGAACTGGAGGAATCAATGTGCCTGACTTCAGACTATGCTACAAAGCTACAGTCATCAAGACAATATGGTACTGACAGATAAACCCAGACACCTATGGAAACCTTATCTTTGCCAAAGGAGGCAAGAATATACAATGGAAAAAAGACATCTCTTTAACAAGTGGTGCTGGGAAAACTGGTCAGCCACCTGTAAAAGAATGAAACTAGAACACTTTCTAACACCATACACAAAAATAAACTCAAAATGGATTAAAAATCTAAATGTAAGACCAGAAAATATAAAACTCCTAGAGGAAAACACTCTCTGACATAAATCGCAGCAGAATCTTCTATGACCCACCTCGCAGAGTAATGGAAATAAAAGCAAAAATAAACAAATGGGATCTAATTAAACTTAAAAGCTTTTGCACAGTGAAGGAAACTATAAGCAAGGTGAAAAGATAGCCTTCAGAATGGGAGAAAATAATAGCAAATGAAGCAACTGACAAAGAATTAATCTCAAAAATATACAAGCAGCTCATGCAGCTTAATTACAGAAAAATAAACGACCCAATCATACAGATGGCTAACAAACACATGAAAAGATGCTCAACATCATCCATTATCAGAGAAATGTAAATCAAAACCTCAATGAGGTACCATCTCACGCCAGTCAGAATGGTTGCTATCAAAAAGTCTACAATCAATCAATTCTGGAGAGGATGCGGAGAAAAGGAAACCCTCTTACACTGTTGGTGAGAAGGCAAACTAGTACAGCCACTATGAAGAACACTGTGGAAATTCCTTAAAAAACTGGAAACAGAACTCCCATATGACACAGCAATCCCACTGCTGGGCATACACACTGAGGGAACCACAATTGAAAGAGACATGTGTACCCCAATGTTCATCACAGCACTATTTACAATAGCTAGGACATGGAACCAACCTAGATGTCCATTGGTGGACAAATGGATAAGAAAATTGTGGTACATATACACAGTGGAATATCACTCAGTTGTTAGAAAGAACGCATTTGAATCGGTTATAATGAGGTGGCTAAGTTCAGTTCAGTTCAGTTGCTCAGTTGTGTCCAACTCTTTGCAACCCCATGAACCACAGCGCGCCAGGCCTCCCTGTCCATCACTAACTCCTGGAGTCCATCCAAACTCATGTCCATTGAGATGCCATCAGGCATCTCATCCTATGTTGTCCCCTTCTCCTCCTGCCCCCAATCCCTCCCAGCATCAGGGTCTTCTCAAATGAGTCAGCTCTTCGCATCGGGTGGCCAAAGTATTGGAGTTTCAGCTTCAGCATCAGTCCTTCCAATGAACACCCAGGACTGATCTCCTTTAGGATAGACTGGTTGGATCTTCTTGCAGTCCAAAGGACTCTCAAGAGTCTTCTCCAATATCACAGTTCAAAAGTATCAATTCTTATTGCTCAGCTTTCTTCACAGTCCAACTCTCACATCCATACATGACTATTGGACAAACCATAGCCTTGACTAGATGGACCTTTGTTGAAAAAGTAACATCTCTGCTTTTTAATATGCTGTCTAGGTTGGTCATAACTTCCCTTCCAAGGAGTAAGCGTCGTTTAATTTCATGGCTGCAGTCACCATCTGCAGTGATTTTGGAGCCCCCCAAAATAAAGTCTGACACTGTTTCCCCATCTATTTGCCATGAGGTGGATAAAACTGGAGCCTATTATACAGAGTGAAGTCAGAAAGAAAAACACCAATACAGTATACTAGTGCATATATATGGAATTTAGAAAAATGGTAATGATGACCCTATATGTAAGACAGCAAAAGAGACACAGATATAAAAAAAGACTCTGTGGGAGAAGGCGAGGGTGGGATGATTTGAGAAAACATCAATATACATTGAAACATATATATTATCATATGTGAAATAGATCACCAGTCCAAGTTTAATACATCAAACAGGGCATTCAAAGCTGGTGCACAGGGACAATCCTGAGGGATGGGATGGGGAGGGAGGTGGGAGGGGGTTCAAAATGGGGGACACATGTATACCTGTGGCTGGTTCATGTTAATGTATGGCAAAATCTATCACAATATTGTAAAGTATTTATCCTCTAATTAAAATAATTAATTAAAAAAATTTTAAACTTAAAAAAATATTTAATCACACCATTTTTCCCTTCTAGGAGTTAAATTTTTCCAAAATTGCTTACTTCTTGATAGCATCTTATTTTTTCATGTTTTAAATATTTAACATCCTTAATTTATTAATTTATAAACACATTTTTATAATTTAACCAATAATTGTATTATCTGAATTCTTAGGAATCAGGCTGAGCTCTTTTTGTTTTTGCTGACTCTTGCTCATGGTGGCTTAGTCACTCATGCTCTTTATAGTTTTTACTTTTGAGCTCATGTTCAACTTGGCTTTGTCTATGGGTTGCCTGTGGGAGCTGTGTTGTATATCTGCCCCTCCAGAATGATTTATTTTGGCAATTGCTAAAATTTTATTTTGTCCATACCCTAGGGTCATCTTATGTTCCTTTCTTCTCTTGGGGTTTCTGAGACTATACAGATAATGTAAACATGAACCTCTAATCCACATGAGGGCAGGTTGGGGTTGTGAATTCTCATAGGACACTTCTTTCCAAAGAGTCCTGGAGAATATATCAAGTACTATTCTATGTACCCTTTGTCAGTGGGCAGATGCTTTCTTTGTTCCCTTTCACTGAGGATATTTCAATGTTCCTGATTTTATGTAGAGGTCTTAGATTCATTCCTTTACCTTGTGAGTTTCAAGAAACTGTGTCCTGTTCTCATGTTTTTCCATGGGTAAAGAGAATGAAAGTTATCCTCAGGACACTCTTATCTTAAACACTCTCTGGGGAATTCCTTTATTTCCATGTACGTTCAGCCATACATTTGAGAGGCCTGCCATATCTAATCCAGAAATTTTAAGAGTTTTTGTTGGGAAGATTTATATGTTATTTAGCTTACCACATTTTCAGCGATAGGAGTCATACAGTTTTATATAACCCATGTATTAGTTAATGCCTAATGTCTTATATAATTTCTTCTGATTATTGATAATAAATTTAAATATTTAGAGAATTGCAAAGCTCAGAAATTCTTTTCATACCTATTCTCCCATAGGAACCATTATTTCTTTTTCTAAATAAGAAAACTAGGTTCAGAGTTAAATGACTCATCTAATAATAACCACTATCTTTTTTTTAATGGCACCAT
>SJXQ01002248.1:414780-432436 GCA_006408695.1 Aepyceros melampus | reverse complement strand
CTCTCTCTCTCTCTATATATATATATATATATATATATATATATATATATGTGTGTGTGTGTGTATATATATATATATATATATATATAATGGAAAATGCTTATAATAGACCCATGAAGTGATTACTGTTTTCCATGTCTTGTGGTTGAAAAAATTGTGTTCAATGTTTATGTAACTGGACTAAGGTCCCATAGCTGGTCATACTCAAACCTGTCCTATTCTAGAGCCCATTCTCTTCCCTGTGCTGTCTGTTCATTCTATTTCCCCAGGCTTCTCTCCTAGTGTAGACTTAATGAGGCTATTTTTCATTTTAGTAAGAATTTTACTTAAGACAGTTCTTTACCAGTAAATTGTGTTTGTTAGTAACAATGGTTCATTGGTTGTTGTAAATCTGCACTACATACTTTTCAATCTCAGTTACATCTGGTGAGGGGGGCATGAAGCTCTTTCAGAGTAAAAAATGACTATTGTTAACTCCTCATGGTGTAGCTATCTTGCCTAAAGATTATTAACTTGTATCTGAAGCTGTGATTTTTAATCCTTTTCTTTTTGAGGCATGAATTTATTTTTCAAATGATGTTTTATACGGAATCTGAATATAAACCAGCAAATTAGTGACCCTTCCTAAGGAGTATATAGGCCTCCTACCATCAACGTTCACTTCTTAAAAAATTAGTCACCTTGTAAAAAGATGTATAAACAAGTAAAAAGAAATAAGAATCATGAGCTTTGACAAATAAGTTCCACTAGCTGCTAATACAACTCTTAATTCTTAGTTTTCACTTTCCATTATTTTTGTCCATATAATTATGGGAGCTTGCATCATTGAGAAACCGTGTCTCTAAGAAAGAAAAAAGAAATTGCACACTGAATCTGATATGCTGTACCAGCTCTCTTCAATTTGGTCCAACATTCTTAATTTGGCAGTTTCAGTGAAACAACAAATGTCCATTAGCCAAAGTCAAAGGTAGGAAACTTGAGGCTTCCAAAGAAATTTCTCTTCCCAGTAGCCACTTTGTATTCTCCTGGGGAATGCATCTTTTTTCTGCAAATCTTGGTACTTTCACATACAAGCTCTGGGACACCCTGATTCAGACCGGAGATGATTTGCGCTCTAAAACCAGGGTTTTTAACTCTAAAATCAGGGTTCTTTCCACTATAAAACAGCCTTCCCTGGTCCTTCCTCTTTTCCTCACCTGGCCAAAATCATTCTATTTTTTAATTTGAGACACAAGTCAAGTTTCATTTTCCTTCACAGGCAATCTTGGTTGTGTCTGTTCATATAGATTTTTCTGTCCTTTGAATTAGAGCTGATATATAATTGCAATTCCAGTCAAGATATATGTCTTGGATACTTTTATCTATCTACCACATTCTTTAAAAGGCTATATGATATTTTATTATTTGTATAGTATACTTTGCTTAGTTTCATAAAGCGAAAGTTGCTCAGTCATGTTGGACTCTTTTTCGACACCATGGACTATACAGTCCATTGAATTCTCCAGGCCAGGTTACTGGAGTGGGTAGCCGTTCCTTTCTCCAGGGGGTCTTCCTAACCCAGGGAGTGAACACAGGTCTCGCACATTGCAGGTGGATTTTTTACCAGCTGAGCCACCAGGGAAGCTCTTGCTACTGCTAAGTAGCTTCAGTTGTGTCCAACTCTGTGCAGCCCCAGAGACGGCAGCCCACCAGGCTCCCCCGTCCCTCGGATTCTCCAGGCAAGAAGACTGGAGTGGGTTGCCATTTCCTTCTCCAATGCATGAAAGTGAAAAGGGAAAGTGAAGGCGCTCAGTCGTGTCTGACTCCTAGTGACCCCATGGACTGCAGCCTACCAGGCCCCTCTGTCCATGGGATTTGCCAGGCAAGAGTACTGGAGTGGGTTGCCATTTTAGTTCCATATAAAAAGCCTTTTATTTTGGTATCATCTTTTGATATTATGAACAATGTAAAGATTGTAAAGATTTCATGGTACTTTCATCATGACACATTTGCTCCAATAAACATGTAAGGTATATTCTTATCATCAAAGCTGTTTGGGTTAAAAAGCATAGACATGTTTTTGATAGTTATTAGCAATTGTATGAGAATGACTCTGCACACCCTCACCAACATTGGCTATCATAAAGGTTTAGATGAGAATATATTTAGTTGCTATATGTTATGTTAGGTAAGTATGTAGCTCGTGAGGTACTCAACAAACATATATGCACCCTTTTCTTTTTTTCTCTAGAGAAAGGACTATTCAGGTGTTGTGACACTGGAAAAATTTCATCTAAATCTGTTTTCTTATCTGAAAAATGGGGATAACAAAAGCTTAAGAATTTGTTAGAGTTGTTGTCAGGATTAAATCATTCAATGTAAGTAAAGGACTTGACCCAATACTTGACAATGCTCAGTACACATCAGGAACTTTCTCTTTGTGTTCTCTGTAGTACTGGGTACATATGACATCCAATGAAAACAAGAGGAAAATTAGTTCATCACCCATCATATCCAGCATCTGCTGAATATTGACCACAACTTGCTACTGTTGTACTTCTTGGCTCTGTTGATGCTCACCACTACATTATTATTTTACACCAACTTAAAGGTACAAGTCAGCTCGATGTGGATGGAACAGTCTGAAGATAGAAAGTGTTCCACCTTTTGGAAATCAGATGTCATATACAACAGGTTGCTCACCTCTTGTTCTCTTAGGCCAATGTGCTGCTCCTGGAACTGCCTTCTTGCTAGAGCTGGTTGGCTTCCTTGACTGGCTTTACCATTCCTCCCCTGGGCATGATAACACATTTATAAGGGCCACCTGTTGTGGTTCAATGAAACACTGTAATTAAAGAGGACAGCCAGAGAAAAACAATAAGCATGTTTATTTCAACAAAGGGGGAAAAAATCACAATTTACTTATCCAGAGACTGGTGTGATTTATACTGAATACTATATAAAGCCCTATACTCAGAGATGAAGACCAGATGGCTCTCCAACAGCTAAAATTTTTACACTGGGGCTCTATCAGCATGCCTTTAATAAGTAATGGGTTTCTGTTTCCAGGTATTTAAAAAGATAATTTGAAATGATAAGCAGTCATTGTTTAGCTTCACTTTTTAATCATTTCTATGTCCATATCAGCAGGATAGGACCGTAGTAAGAATTGTACACCTTAATTTTGAAACAGAAAACATCCCCTAAATCCCAAAGGATATAGGTACTTTTGTTTTAAATAAAAGCAGGGCAAGAAGAGATAAGAAAGCCTTCTTCAGCGATCAATGCAAAGAAATAGAGGACAACAACAGAATGGGAAAGACTAGAGATCTCTTCAAGAAAATTAGAGATACCAAGGGAACATTTCATCAAAGATAGGCTCGATAAAGGACAGAAATGGTATGGACCTAACAGAAGCAGAAGATATTAAGAAGAGGTGGCAAGAATACACAGAAGAATTGTACAAAAAATATCTTCACGACCCAGATAATCATGATGATGTGATCACTCACCTAGAGCCAGACATCTTGGAATGTGAAGTCAAGTGGGCCTTAGAAAGCATCACTACGAACAAAACTAGTGGAGGTGATGGAATTCCAGTTGAGCTGTTTCAAATCCTGAAAGATGATGCTGTGAAAGTGCTGCACTCAATATGCCGGCAAATTTGGAAAACTCAGCAGTGGCCACAGGACTGGAAAAGGTCCGTTTTCATTCCAATCCCAAAGAAAGGCAATGCCAAAGAATGCTCAAACTACCACACAATTGCACTCATCTCACATGCTGGTAAAGTAATGCTCAAAATTCTCCAAGCCAGGCTTCAGCAATACGTGAACCATGAACTCCCTTATGTTCAAGCTGGTTTTAGAAATGGCAGAGGAACCAGAGATCAAATTGCCAACATCCGCTGGATCATGAAAAAAGCAAGAGAATTCCAGAAAAACATCTACTTCTGCTTTATTGACTATGCCAAATCCTTTGACTGTGTGGATCACAAGAAACTGTGGAAAATTCTGAAAGAGATGGGAATACCAGACCACCTAACCTGCCTCTTGAGAAATCTGTATGCAGATCAGGAAGCAACAGTTAGAACTGGACATGGAAGAACAGACTGGTTCCAAACAGGAAAAGGAGTATGTCAAGGCTGTATATTGTCACCCTGCTTATTTAACTTATATGCAGAGTACATCATGAGAAATGCTGGACTGGAAGAAACACAAGCTGGAATAACCTCAGATATGCAGATGACACCACCCTTATGGCAGAAAGTGAAAAGGAACTAAAAAGCCTCTTGATGAAAGTAAAAGAGGAGAGTGAAAAACTTGGCTTAAAGCTCAACATTCAGAAAACGAAGATCATGGCATCCAGTCCCATCATTTCATGGGAAATAGATGGGAAACAGTGGAAACAGTGTCAGACTTTATTTTGGGGGGCTCCAAAATAACTGCAGATGGTGACTGCAGCCATGAAATTAAAAGACACTTACTCCTTGGAAGAAAAGTGATGACCAACCTAGATAGCATATTCAAAAGCAGAGACATTACTTTGCCAACTAAGGTCCGTCTAGTGATGGCTATGGTTTTTCCTGTGGTCATGTATGGATGTGAGAGTTGGACTGTGAAGAAGGCTGAGCGCCGAAGAATTGATGCTTTTGAACTGTGGTGTTGGAGAAGACTCTTGAGAGTCCCTTGGACTGCAAGGAGATCCAACCAGTCCATTCTGAAGGAGATCAGCCCTGGGATTTCTTTGGATGGAATGATGCTAAAGCTTTGGCCACCTCATGTGAAGAGTTGACTCATTGGAAAAGACTCTGATGCTGGGAAGGATTGGGGCAGGAGGAGAAGGGGAAGGCAGAGGATGAGATGGCTGGATGGCATCACGGACTCAATGGACGTGAGTCTGAGTGAACTCTGGGAGTTGGTGATGGACAGGGAGGCCTGGCGTGCTGCGATTCATGGGGTCGTGGAGAGTCGGACACGACTGAGCGACTGAACTGAACTGGAGTGATAGACTATAGTGATCTTCTCATTTTACAAATGAACAGTGAAACTAAGTGTCAGAAATCAGGTTTCAACATTTGTTGTGCTATTAGGACAAACAGGGGCAGGTTTGTAGGTGCAGCCTCAGGCTTTCAAAAGGGGTCTTGCTTTGTGAATTTTAAAAAGTGTATATAATCACACAGAGGAAAAAAAATCTCGAAGGTTATATGGCACAATATTAAATCCATGTGGTGGGATTAAGGAGTATTTTTACATTTAAAAAATGTCTGACTAGCCTGAAATTTAAAAAATGAGAATCTGTTTCTATTATTATCAGGAAAATGAAGAAGCCATTAATTAATGAGAAAACAAACCCAATGGAAAGCATTGTCCCTCTACAAGTGAATCTTGGGAGTCTGCCAGGCTCCCCTCTCTCCATCAGTCCTTCCAGATCTCATCTTGGACTAGCTGGCACACTCGGAGTCTCCCACTTTGGCTCAGATGTGGTGTCTTGTGCTTCTCCTTCATGAACTGGGGGACGGCTCCTGGAATTATCATTCAGAGTTCCACTTAGGTGACCTTTGCTGTCTGACCTTAGTCCATCTCTTGGGTTTTCAGCACAACACCTCAGATGAATGATTACCTTTTCACCCTATTGTATGGAGTTGTGGAGAAGGAAGCTTTTAGAATTGGATAGATGGGTGTTTCGATTATCTAACCAGCCTGAGTTTGGGTTTTCTTATCTATGTGTGTTTGTGCTCAGTCATGTCTGACGTTTTTGCAACCCCATCGACTACAGCCTGCCACGCCCCTCTGTCCATGGAATTTTCCAGGCAAGTATATTGGAGTGGTTTTCCATTCCTCCTTCAAGGAATCTTTCCAGCACATGGATAGAATCTATGTCTTCTTCACTGCAGGCAAATCCTTTACCACTGCACCACCAGGGAAGACCCTTCTTTATCTACACTGGGGAAGACCCTTCCTTATCTACAGACAGCAGATAATTATCCTACCCTTTGTTTGCTTTAAGAGATGATATACAAAGAGTATTCACCAAAGTACCTGTCATTCACTCATTCAACGAAAGCTACTTATTGTACATCTATGTCATGGACTCCTCTGGACACTGATACACAGAGTCTAAATTTTTTTAGATGAATATGTATTTTTCATCTCTTTATTTTAGTAAAGAACATCCTCTATGTATGACCTTTAAACATTAATTTAGGGGATAAAAAGCTATGCATATAAGCTCTGCCACCAACAGGTGTTGTTGGCAGTCACCTGTAGCCATTATAGTTTTGCTGTCAGTCATGACTTAAGCTGCATTTGCTGGGTTTTGCTTATTTGAAAGGCAAAGCAAAACAAAAAAAGTGACCTAAAAAACTGTAGTATCCAATACCACTTTGATATTATAGCCATTTATGAAAAGGATACTTTCATTGTTCAGACATAAGTACCTAACTTAGAGAAATTTATGAAAATGCCCATACTTGTTGAAGACCTAGTCTCTTATATATTTTATATGCAGTGAACATAAAGATAAAATAACATCTTTTTAAGAGGTCTAAAAGAGCTGGAACTGAAGCCATCAATATCTATAGTTCTCTGGAGAAATTTAAGTTTGTACAGCTTACTAATAGTATTGATGAGTTTTGAATCATCCTTTTTGTCTCTGGTACATGTATGAATGAATTTAATTCTCACATC
The DNA here is from genome assembly GCA_006408695.1 of Aepyceros melampus. Taxonomy (NCBI): domain Eukaryota; kingdom Metazoa; phylum Chordata; class Mammalia; order Artiodactyla; family Bovidae; genus Aepyceros; species Aepyceros melampus. The sequence continues at coordinate 425,771 of SJXQ01002248.1, read as the reverse complement.
AAGGAGATATTATCATTCCCTCCCCCACATCTTAAACATGAGAAAAACTGAGGCACAGAGAGTTTGTACCGCCAGGTTGCAGGTAATAAATAGCAGAATTGGGATTTGAACCCAGGAAGTTGGGCTCCACTGTATGCACAATGGTTATTAGGTACCCTCACTATAGATTTATGTACAAATGGACTTACTAACAACTTTTAAAATCTAATCTGCTCAGTAGTAGATGAACTGACTAGATACCAACAACTAACTATGGTTGTGCAGATGCCAGAGATGGAATTTGCTGGGCCATAATCATTCACCGAACACTCGATATTCTACTTTTTAAAAAGATCTTCTGATATTTAGAAAATCTGAGGAAGAAAAGAGAAGAATTTGCTCTCAGCATGGAGTTTATTTTGTACTTCTGTTAAATTTTTTGTTGTTGTTAGCAGACATTGGCTGATATTCAAACTGAACTAAAATGATTAAACTAAAAAGAGCAAAGACCTTTTAGGATGCCTGGAAGGAACTAGTAGTTACTGAGCTAACTGGCAGTCTGGGACTGAGAAAGATATCAAAGGAGTGAGAAAAAATACATAAACTAAGTTACCATGAGTAGACTTTCTCACGGCTGAGATAATCAAGGGCAAGGGATGCCTATCTGACTCCAGGTCTTTGCTTTTCCTCCATAGCTTGAAACACGAGGGAATTTTTCTAATACTGATAGTTTATCCAATACTGGTACCTTAATTCTAGTGATGCCTGTGTGCTAAGTCCCTCAGTTGTTTCAACTCTTTTGTGACCCCGCGGACTGGAGCCCACCAGCTTTCTCTGTCCATGAGGTTCTCCAAGAAAGAATACTGGAGTGGGTTGCCATTTCCTTCTCCAAGGGACCTTCCCTACCCAGGGATTGAACTCAAGTTTCCTGTGTCTCCTGCATTGACAGGCAGATTCTTTACCACTGAGCCACCTGGGGAATCCTTCATTCTAGTGACAGTAAACAGCTTTAGAGCTAACATAATTGTGGCCAGTGGTCAAAACCTTTGTGATCCTCAAGCAAAAACAACCCTTGATGGCCCAGCAGATTTGCAGGGCTTCTGCACAACTAGGTTTAGGCTCAATACCCAACTCAGGCTTACTGAATTGTGGGTAAATGAGAAAATCTAGTGACAGAAGGCATTTGACTCAGGTGTTTGTATTTCTTTAGTTCATTTTCCAGGTTTGATCTTATGCTTTTATTTTGGGAATAAATAACTCACTCCCTTAGATAAAAATAGAGGAAATCTGAATAAAACACAGACTTCAGTTAATAGTAATGTAACAACATTGGTTAATGTATGATATTAACATTATAGGAAACAGTATAGGCTATCTGGGGATCTCTGCATTGTTTTTCCAAGTTCTCTGTAAATTACACATTGTCATAAAATAAAAAGTTTACCTCTTAAAACTAAAACAAAAAACCTCATTGCCTTATCCTGTATGTGAACAGTGAGTTGTATTTCAAAAAACAGTGGCATTTTTATTAAAAATGTTAACTTCAAAGTAATAATCACCAAGCTTAAGAAGAATATACTTAGAGAACATGACTTATTTTAAGATAACTTCTAACCATGGCTTTACAGTGGTAAAGAATCCCCCTGTCCCGGGTTTCGTCTCTGGGTAGGAAAGATCCATTGGAGGAAGAAATGGCAACCCACTCCGGTATTCTTGCCTGGGAAATCCCACGGACAGAGGAGCCTGGTGGGCTATAGTCCACAGGGTTGAAAAGAGTCGGACATGACACAGCGACTAAGCAATAATTCCAACTAAATTAAGTACTCCCTCCCCACCCCACAAATCCTCAATCTAATGATTCTAAATTATCTCTTCTTTCTTCCTTCCTTAATGTCAGCCATCCACTTTGGAAGCTTCTGAGACTATGAAGTCAAATCCATCGTGGTTCAAAGTGGTTCCATTAAAACACTGGTGACCTTGCTGTACACTGCACTGCATAATTATCCACCCTCAGATCTTTCTCTCCCATCACTGTGGGAATTTCCTTCTCTAGATCCTGGGTATGGACTCTCCTTCTTCCCACACTTGCTGTGATGCTGCTTCATACCTATTATCTTTTCTGGATTGTCCGTCTCTCCTTTTTTATTGATGTATTGCCCTGCTTTCATGCAGGCATCTCCACTCTACTCTGAGCAACTTGACAGAAATGAAGTGCATCATTTAATTCTATCTCCTGGCCCACCTGGAACACTGTAGGAGATCCAAATAAAGTTACTTTTAGAATTAAGATGTAATAATAAAGGCAGTAACCCTTGGTATATTTTTCTTCTTACTCTGACTTGATGAAGAAAGAGCAGACCTTAAGCAGAGCTTGACTCTGCCATTCACTGAGTGTTCAAGTCCCTTCAGAACAGTAGTTATGACCTAGTTTTAGCTCTTTTGCTACCAGAGGAATGACAGTGCAGGGATGGAAGTCAGGAGAGGCGAGTAGACCAACCATATCATTCCTTTCTGTCAATCTTGTGTCTAAATTTTCCCCTGAGGCAGAAGCAGAAAGAGAACTACCATCTCTGCATAATCCATCCCCAGATTGGCCATATGAAATCCCACGCTCTTATCAGTCAGATTGCTCTGTCCTTTCGCCTTCTCAGGTCCTCTGTTAACATTTACTGTACCACTGTGCTCCCTGCAATGTAGTTTTCCTTTGCGAGGAGATATTATCTCAGGAGCCAGGCAGTTGGTAACTGAGCAAGAACTCCAAGGACTGAGAAATAAAACGTAACTTGAGTTACCATGAGTAGTCTCTTTCTCATTGGCGAGATAATCAAGTGCAAGTCCGCCTATCTGATTCTAGGTTCTTTGCCCTTCCCCTGCAGCTTGAACCATGAGGAGGGAGTGTTTCTAATACCAATAGTTCTGAAGTTCATTGATATCTTTATTCTGATGATGGTAAACTCTTTCAAGTCCTTGGAGTTAAACAATCTTAGCATATACCAGCCTCTGTTCCCTAGGACAGTTGGCATCTCTTCCACAACAAACCATTTAAGCTAACTGGAAAACAGACTTTCTAAAACTGCTGTTTAATGTATCACACATAAAATCCCACATATGCCATGAATTGTTAAAGCAGAACTTGAAGGCGATTAACTCTGACTAAGAAAAGCAAGAAGGGGACAGCTTGAACCTGAGCCCTGACTCTGGAAAGACAAAATGGGGACTGTATTTGGTTCACTTGAGAGAGAGGCAGGGGAATAAAATAAAATTATCTAACAGTGTTCCTCAAGGCCATGCCTGTGCAGAGATTTTTTCTTTTTTAATTCAACAGAACTATTCAACACTTTTTGCTCCCTAGTGTCTTACTGAGGCTATCTCCCTAGTCTACTCTCCCCCAGGCTTTTAAGTCACAATGAAACGGGCTATAGTCATGAGATCAGGTTCAAAGGAGCTGAGCTGACCAGAGACACACAGTGCCAGATTGCTGGGGTTTCCAAGAGATGATATCCATGCCTGCAGGCGATAAATGAAGGAAGGGAAAATGTGTCCCGAGGGACACTGAAATCTGAGCAGTGTCCTGCTCTGGTGACCCCCTAAGTGGGTGGTTGATGGGTGCTGGTTATTCATAGCAGTGCTAACCTCTTTTCTTGCTCCTGCCTAAACATCAAAAGAATAAAAGAGAAATGCCAGAGAATGTCAACTTAAATCCCATTATCTTAGCATACCTCATGTCACTTAATTAATACATTTTTATATATTCTCTTCCTGAACTCATCTTTTAATCTATGAATATGCCTGCAGTGAAGGAGACCCAGTTTCGATTCCTGCATTGGGAGGATCCACTGGAGAAGGGAATGCCAACCCCTCCAGTATTCTTGCCTGGAGAATCTCATGGACAGAAAAGCCTGACAGGTTATAGTCCATGGAGTCACAAAAAGTCAGACACAACTGAGCGACTTTCAGAGAACACATTAGTTAATGATCAAGAAAGGAGCAGAATCCCTTATTTGAATTTTCTTATTTAGTCAGAGATGAAGGAGATATTTTCACGTGAGCAGAATTTTGAAACTTCGAGGGTGTCCAAATCTTTGGTTTTCTGGTTTATGCTTATTTGACACTTTATTTAACACTTTTCTTTGTGACCTTGAGAAAGTTACCTCATCCTGCTGAGCCTTGCCAAAAATGGATAGTAAAAAGCTTTGCTTCAGCCTGCAGAAAGGATGCCCTAACATATTTGGGGGAGTGTTGATGTGAATAATTAACATGTTACATGTTACTTATTCTTTATAGTTGTGAATATTTTCCCTAACCCTTTTATAAAATAATTCAAACCTACAGAAAATTTGTAGGAATAGTACAATGAATGGCCATTTTTCCTTTATCTAGATTTACTAATTAACATTTTGCCACATTTACTTTATTTTTCTTTCCACAAATATGCATATCTACACAGTAATTTTTTTTTCCTTTTGCAAGCCATTTAAAAGTTTTTCACAGAGAATTCAATTACTATTATTCTAAATATCTTAACATGTCTTCTAAAAACAAGGAGATTCTCCTAGATAGCAACAGTGAAAGTATCACATTTAGGAAACCTAATATTGAAAACATAATATCTAATATATGAACCAAAATGAAATGTCCTCAGTTGTCTCAATATTTAGAAAAGATACATGAACCCCTATGTTCATTGCACTTATATTCACAATATCCAAGATATGGAAGTAACCTAAGTACCCACCAACAGATGAAGAACGGGAAAAGATGTGGTGGCTAGATCTACACATGCTTAGTTGTTCAGTTGTGTCTGACTCTTTGTGACCCCATGGACTGGTCCACCAGGCTCCTCTGTCCATGGGGATTCTCCAGGCAAGAATACAGGAGTCGTTGCCCTGCCCTCCTCCAGGGGATCTTGCAACCCAGGGACTGAACCCAGTTCTCCTGCATTGCAGGCAGATTCTTTACCATTTGAGCCACCAGGGAAGCCCAGATATATCTACATACACACACACACACACACACACACACACACACACACACACACAATGGAATATTACTCAGCCATCAAAAGCTCAATCTTGCCATTTTTGCCAATATGGTTGGACCTAGGAGTTATTGTGCTAAGTGAAATAAGTCAGAGAAAGATAGATATTATATTATTTCACTTATATATGGGATATAAAAAAAACAAATGAACAAACATAACAAAACAGAAACAGAGTTCTAGATACAGAGAACAAACAGGTGGCTGCCAGAGGGAAGGGCAGTGGGGAGGAGGGAAGAAGAAGGGGAGAGAGCTTAAGAAGCACAAACTTCCAGTTGCAGAATGAATGAGCCATGGCTATGAAATATACAGTGTAGAGAATATAATTGATAACTAGTATTTTTGTATGATGACATATCATAGCTAGTCTTATTGTGGTGATCATTTTGAAATGTACAGAAATACCAATTCATCATTTTGTGTAACAGGGACTAACGTAGTTAGTGCTGTAGGTCAGTTATGTTTCAGAAGCAAACAAACTCGTAGCAAAAGAGATCATACTTGTGGTTACCAGAAGTGAGGTGTGGAGGGAAGGGAAATTGGATGAAGGCAGTCAAAAGGCACAAACTTCAAGTTATAAGATAAATAAGCGCTAAGGATGCAATGGACAAGTTTCATTATATTTCATTATATAACTTACTGCTGTAATTTGTTAAGAGTGGAAATCCTGAGTTTTCAACACACACAAAAAATTTATTTCTTTAATTTTGTATCTGTGTAAAATGATGAATGTTGACCATGATTACTGTGATACATTTCATGTGTATGTAAGTCAAATCATTATGCTGTATACCTTAAATTTATACAGTGCCGCATGTCAATTTTATCTTAATAAAACTGGAAGAAAATTTTTTAAATTATTTTTCAGTCCAGGACAGAATCAAGAATCATTCATTCTATTAGTTGTCCTGGGTTATTTGTTTGTTTTAATCTAGATCAGTTTCTGGATTTAAAAATTCTCTTATCATCTTGATAATTTTGAAGAATTCAAGCCAGTTGCTTTGTAAAATGTCCCTCAATTTGGATTTACCTATTTTTTCCTCATGCTTAGATTCAGAAATTTGAGAAGGGGGCAGGAATACTGCATATGCAAGACTGTATCTTTCTCAATAATCATATCAGGAGGCATAAGATGTCAGGCAGTTCCATTATCAAGGCTGTAAACTTGGTATCCATCACATTTCTCCATTTAGAGATATTTTTTCCTGTTTTTAAAGCATCTGCCTCCAATGCAGGAGACCCAGGTTCGATCCCTGGGTCTGGAAGATCCCCTGGAGAAGGAAATGGCAATCCAATCCAGTATTCTTGCCTGGAGAATCCCATGGATGGAGAAGCCTAGTAAGTTACCGTCCACAGGGTCGCAAAGAGTTGGGCACGACTGAGCGACTTCACCTTTCCTGTTTTTAATAAATAAGCAACTTGTGGAGTGATAGTTCAAAATTGTTCATGGCTGGTGTATTTTTGTATACTCATCTGTCATTGGAGCCAATATTTCAATAAATATTTTATTCATAACAATACTATTTTCTTCATATGACCATTCCAATTGCAATTCATGGGCGTCTACATCTTTCCTCACTAGTGGCATGGCTTCTTGTGTGCTTGGTCACCTTCATCAGTCTACCTGAGCTTAAGGATAAGCGAGTCCTATGGTCTCACTTGGTGAAATTTTCCTTCGAAGAGGGTTTGACTTTGCCTCCTGCCCACAGGAGTACCCCTTCCAGCCCTCGTGGTTTTTGACTTTGAATGAAAATGTGGGCTCAACTCTTCCAAGAACCCTTACTGCAGGGAAGTTCTTAGAACCTTGCATTTTTCTCTGTTTTAACAACATGGCTTAAAAGAGTCATAAGGGTGTTGCCCCATGGCAGCTTCACGGGGAGCTGAAGTCGAGAAAAGCCTATCTGCAAGGGACTTGTGGCTGTGGCTTTTTGTTTAATGGAGTAAGTTGTAAATCAACTCCCAAAAGTTCACAGAGTTTTAAAAAGAATTGTATCAGCTTGGATTGAAAGTGACAAAAACAGAATGAAATGAAAGGTGACCTTTGGACCTCTCAACCACTACAGACAGGGAGCTGGTTGAGAAAACTACTCAGCTGCCAACTCAGGCCATTCTTATAGCAAAGGCATGGTGACTCTCAGGGCAGAACCAAGAACCTGAGAGAAGAGCTAAGTGCAAAGAACGAAGCAGCAGAGCTGAACTCTCATCAAAAACTGGCCCCCCGTGCCCAGCCGGTGTTGAGGATGGCTTACAGACCTGCAATTGCTGTGTGCCTCCTGTTTTCTCCCTTTTTGAACAGTTGTGTCCATATTGTGCCCAAATCAATTGTATATAGATTGTATAGGGGCTCAAGTGAATTTGCTGGTATTTAAACTGGAGAAGTAGAGCCTAAATTGCTGCACCTGGGGAATTCATACACCCCTGGATCTGACTGAAATGACTTGAGCCAGTGGCATGATGGGCTGGGACATGGTGGTCTTGGGAGAGGGTTTTAGTATATTTTGCAGGTGGAAAGGATGTGAAGCACTGTGGCCTGAATATGTGCTGGGAGGACTGTATTTTTCAACAATGATCACAACAATATTTGTCTTCCTGCAATGTGATCCTGACATTTCTTCCATTGTGGCAGGGTCTATGTTCCTTTTTTTTTTTTTGGTCATGATGTATAGCATGTGGGGTCTTAGTTACCTGACCAGGGATTCAATCCATGCCACCTGCATGGGAAGCACAGAGTCCTAGCTACTGGACCTGCAGAGAAGTCCCAAGGTCCCCTTTCCTTGAATTTGGGCAGATTTATGACCACAGAGGAAATGAGGCTAGATCACACGTGGTGATATAGTGTGCTGCCTTGTTCTCTTGGGATCTTATTCTTAAAACCCAGGCACTTTGCACTGAAGCCCAAGAAGTCACAGGAGAAGCCAGGATAGCTATTCCAGCCAAGTAACCCAGCTGAGGTTCCAGCCAACAGCCAGCATCAGTTGCAAGACATGTGAATGAACCTTCAGAAGATTCTGATTGTTTGAGTCTTCCCTGCTGAGAGTCCAGACACTGCTGCATGGAGATAAGCTCCCTGCTTCTGAATTCCTGAATTCCTGATAGAATATGAGGGCATAATCAGATGATTTTATCTTGTTTTTGCTCTAAGTTTGAGGTTGTACCACAGCGAGAATAACTTGAATATCATCTGGAGCTTTCATCTCACTAGAGAACATTAAGCATTGTTTCTGCAGTTACTCTTGGTCTCATCAGTGCCTGCAAATAAAAGCCATTTTTGAAGGTAGCTGCGGGAGCTCTTTAAACTAGAAGCAAGAAATGAGGCGCTCAGGAGATGAGGTCTGAAGAAAAAAAGTTGCTGGGAGAAGCAATCTTATTCCAAAGCTAGACTGAATGAGTTTATCTCAAACATTGTGCTGAGCACCAGGGCATGGGACAAATGGAAGGGCCAGGCCTGGGGATGTATATTATACCATTGACAGTTCAGCACATCTTCCTGTGTTCAACCTTCTTTTTTATATTGTCCACTCCAAGTTCTCTAAAAGGAATATGATTTTTCTATGTAATCGTCATTATACATCACTGGACAGAGTTTTCATATCAAGCCACTTGATGGCCTGCTGGCTAACCTATGTGTTGTCTGCCTTTGGGCCAGGTGTCCAACCTACTTTAAGCTTTTGTGATTGAGGTGATTGGAATGTTTGGGGCTGAATTTTATCCCCTCAAAATTTATACATTGAAGCCCTTTATTTGGAAGTATTTGGAATGCAACTCTATTTGGAGATGGGGCTTTTAAAGAAGTGATTAAATAAACATAAGGCCTTTGGGGAGCCCTAATCTAGTTTGGGGGCTTTCCTGGTGGTGCTAGGGGTAAAGAACCCACCTGCCAGTACAGAAGACATAAGAGACCCAAGTTTGATCCCTGGGTTGGGAAGATTCCCCAGAGGAGGGCATGGCAACCTGCTCCAGTATTCTTGCTTGGAGAATCCCATGGACAACAGAGCCTGGCAGGCTACAGTCCATAGGATTGCAAAAAGGGTTGAACGCAACTGAAACGACTTAGCAAGAATGCACATTATCCAGTCTGACTGGTGTTCTTGTGAGATGAGATTTGGACATGCAGGAGAATACTAGGGGTGCAGCACAGAGGAAAGGCCATGAGAAAGTGGCCTTCAGAGGTGGCCATCTGCAAGCCGAGGAGGGAGACTTTAGAAGGAACCAAACCTCCTGACACCTCGATCTTGACTTTTGTATTTTATATACACTTCAAAGCAAAAACAACATTTTTTGTGAGGAATTAGAGATATTCAAATGGAAAGGTGTGGGTAAAATATTACACATAGAATATAATATTTGGCATCAACTTTCAAGGAGGTCATAAAGCACAAAATTAGTTCTTAAAATATGTCTTTAAACAGGCAAAACCATCTAACATGTATGACTGAGAAGGAAGGAACTGGGTGCATGTTTTTAGTCTCTGTATACAGACCGCCTAGCTAGACCTCTGGTGGCTCAGATGATAAGGAATCTACCTGCAATGTGGGAGACCCAGGCTTGATCCCTGGATGACGAAGATCCCCTGGAGGAGAAAATGGCAACACACTGCAATATTCTTGCCTGGAGAATTCCACAGATGTGGAGCCTGGCGGGCTACAGTCCATGGGTCACAGACTCAGACATGACTGAGTGACTAATTCTTTCCTTTTGAGTGACTAACACTTTCTTTCCTTTCCTAGCTACACCCAGATGGGCATCACATTTCAGGAATAGAAGCATTTTCCAGGTGAAAGGGTCCTTGAAGGTTGTCTCACTCAACCTTCCGCAGCACAGATGGGAATCTTGTCACTTGGGGAGCATTTGCGGGCCTCACAGAGCCCTGCAGAATCCACCCCCGCTGGAGCCCAGCATTTGCAGGCACTATCCAAGGCAGCTTCCCTGGTGGCTCAGAGGTTAAAGCGTCTCCTGGAATGGAGACCCGGGTTCGATCCCTGGGTTGGGAAGATCCCCTGGAGAAGGAAATGGCAACCCACTCCAGTACTCTTGTCTGGAGAATCCCATGGAAGGAGGAGCCTGGTAGGCTACAGTCCATGGGGTCGCAAAGAGTTGGACATGACTGAGCGACTTCACTTTCACTTTCATCCAAGGCAGGTGAGTTCCAAAGCCAAACATGTAAAACGTCAGATCTGAGGGTAGCTGCCTCCAAGTCTGCTGTGCCACAAGGCACCCTCCTAACAAAAAGGGTCAGTATTTCCCATCTTTGTTAGAAGCCACCAGACCTCTTGTTAAAACAGAAAACCAAAAAACAGAGTTCCATCCAGGTGTAAGGAATCAGAACTCTGGAATAGGAATCTATGGTTTAACAAACATCCCAAGTGATTTTTATTCATGCTAAAAATTTGAGACCCACTAGGCCAGGATAAGTACAGATACTTGGAATTGTCTCTTCTTGACAACCATCTTTCTCCATCCCACCTTTGCCTTCTGGTCCTGCCTAGCCTCAGTGCCCAGCAGGGCACTAGGTCTCCTCAGCTCACGATCCTCTTCATCTTTCCACTGCCCAGGCATTTTCCTCTTCCTCTTCTCTTTCCTTCTGTCTGCTGCTCTCCTGTGTCATTTTTGTCTCTTTCTTCTTTCCGTGTTTTATTTCCTCTCTCCCTTGCTTCTACCCATGCGCCTCCCAGCCCTCACCCAGCTGCTTCCAAAGTGGTGCTAGAGGCCAGGGAGCTCCAGGTCACAGAGGGCAGAGTTCTGATCAGAGATGACAGCTCAGGGAGGCAGAGACAGACTGAGACTGGACTGGGAGGACATGTATAGTTGTAGGGCATGGGGTTGCGGGGGAGGGTGCAGAATTATGGCACAGAAAATTCTAGGAGGAAGTAGACCAAAGATCCCTCAGTGCCGGGCAGGGCAGGGCAGGGCACCCTTGCGCACACCTGCTCCATCTTCCTGGTGATCTGATGAGCATCTGAGAATCAGGTGTGTA
>SJXQ01002248.1:350103-414729 GCA_006408695.1 Aepyceros melampus | reverse complement strand
TCGTTTTATCTGCCAGAAGGAGCTTGAATGGTTGTTTTTCAGACTTAAGATACATTGTTTCTCAATGTATTGGGCGATAGTTGATTTAAAATATTGTGTTAGTGGGCTGTTTTTTTAAGATTTGTTTGTTTATTTTTGGCAGTGCTGGGTCTTCGTTGCTGTGTGCGGGCTTTCTCTAGTTGCGGTGAAGTGGGGCCGCTCTCTAGCTGCAGTGTGCAGGCTTCTCATTGCGGTGACTTCCCTTGTTGCTGAGCACCGGCTCTAGGTACGTGGCTTCACTGATCGCGTCGCATGGGCTCAGTACTTGTGGCTCCTGGGCTCTAGAGCAGACTCAGTTGTTGTGGTGCATGGGCTTATTTGCTCTAAGGCATGTGGGATTTTCCTGGACGGGGATTGAGCCCATTTACCCCTGCATTGGCAGGTGGCTTCTTAACCACCAGACCACCAGGGAAGCCCAGGACTTGATAAGAAAGCAGGGAACACGTCTTAAAGATGCAGGACCTTAGAAATACAGCAGTGGAGCTTTCTCCAGGTGTTGCTGACACACAGGGGCCCAGAAGGTGGGATTTCACCTGAGTGTCAGACACACAGTGCCTTGGGTGAGACTGAAAATCAAAGCTGGTCTTGTTTGTTCAATATAAACCAACAAGCTGGTATAGAAGCACTTACACTTACATGTATAAGTACATGCTGGCCCAGAGTAGGCACTCACTGTGTGTTGGCTATTATTGATATTTATTATTAGGAAATGGTCTTATGTCTGCCATATGCCTGCATTCACTTCCCGCTCAGGGTTGCAGTAGGCCTGGCATTTTGGAGTCTTTCATGAGGAGGTCCAGAAGAGCTGGAAGGAAAACCAGGGGCCCTTTCTTCTTTTACCAGAGAACCCAGAGGCCACCTGCGTTGGGTGTGGGCTGGGTTCTTTGGAGGCCCAGGAAGTGCCATTGCTGACAAGAGCATTGCATCTGGCTGTCCCATGCGCCTGCTGCTGGCAGGATGCGTTCCATGAGCCCCATGGGACAGGACAGCACCTCGGGGAGAGGGCCCCCATCAAGAAGCCCTCCTTTCCAGGATGAGGCTCCCCAGCAACCCTGTCTCAGTAGGTTAGCAGCACCTGAGGCAGGAACTCAGGAAGGCTCTCCTTGCTTGTTGTCTGGATGAGCCAGAAGACAACCCCAGGTCTTGCCTGCCTTTCTCTGGATTCCCAGGTATCTAATCCAGAGGGTTGTATTCCTTACAGCTAGAATACCTGCTGTGAGAAGGGGTGTCCAGCCATTCTGTTCTCGCCTTCTAGGGCAGGGAATTCTATTGGGCTTTTCTTCTAGAGGCTGTATTTGAATTTTTAAAAATAATTTTACTTATTTATTTTTGGCTGTGCTGAGTCTTTGTTGCTGTGTGAGCTTTCTTCTAGTTGCGGTGAGCAGGGGCTACTCTCTAGTTGCAGAGTACAGGCCTGTCCTTGCAGCGGCTTCTCTTATTTCAGAGAACTAGTTCTGGGATGCACGGGCTTTAGGAGCTGTGGCTTGGGCTCAGTAGTTAATGGCTCCCAGGCTTTAGAGCACAGGCTCAGTGGTTGTGGAATACGGTCTCTGTCTTTGAAGCCTGTGGGATCTTCCTGGATCAAGGATCCAACCCATGTCTCCTGCATTGGTAGGTGGATTCTTTACCACTGAGCCACCAGGGAAGCCTCTGTATACACTGAATGTGTTTCTCCATCCTTTGTGAGCTGCCTTCTAGACTCACAGGGGAGCTCTACACGTTCCAGTTTGGCCTCAGCCCCCTTTAGCAGAGCTATCCTTTTCTGCCACACAACTGGTCACTCCTGGACACCCCTTGCTCCAAGTTTATTCTTGCTGGCCTTTTTCCCTGCTGGACACATTCCTGCTCTCTCTCCATTTTGTTCACTTTCCCATCAAGCCCCACTCAGAGCAGATCCCAGAAACCCTCCCTGTCTGCCCTGCTGTTCACCCTCCGCACCCCTGTAGCAGTGGCCCGCCTCTCCTCCACTCCTGCTTCCCCAGCACACAGCCCTGGGACTGGTCTCCTAGGGTGTCATCACTAAATGTTTACACTTGTGCCTCCTGGGTTCCGCTGTGAGCTCCACCACTCTTTTTCATGGTGTCCCCAAGGCCAGCCTCAGGGCTTCAATACTGGTCTCTCAGGAGTGCTTGCATTCATTCTAGCCAGAAATTTTTGCTTTAATATTTATAGAATGAATGTACGAGTGAGCAAAAATTTCACTCTTTTGCGGTGTGTCTGACTCTGAGTGAGGGATAGAAGGTACAAACAAATTAGGATTGAACTTTGTTTTCAGTAGGCTTGCTCAGATGAGAGGAGGTAGATTAAATCACAGTGGACTGTGCTTAGTCGCTCAGTCATGTCCAACTCCTTGCAACCCCATGGACTGCAGCCCACCAGGCTCCTCTGTCTATGGGATTCCCCAGGCCAGAATACTGGAGTGGGTTGCCGTGCCCGCCTCCAGGGGATCTTCCCGACCCAGGGATCCAACCCAGGTCTCTCACATTGCAGGTGGATTCTTTACCATCTGAGCCACTAGAGTGCTGAGTAACAAATCCTGATGGACCAGAACACAGGGGATCCTGGGAAGGTGGAGGACTAACCCAGATTGAGGAGGGGGTGGGTGTCTGGGGGATGCCACATCTGTGTGGAGTCCTGAAAACGAGCAAAAGTTGGCCAGGTTGAGATTTGAGAAGGTCATTCTGGGGAGGTGAAGCACACCTAGTGGAAAGGGGTGCTAGTAGTGGGTGAATAGAAGATGAAAGAAGTGCAGTAGTAGCGGAGGGAGGGCGTGCAGGTACTGCCTCTTGGCAGGTGATTGGCTGTCCTGGGTGGCAGTGGTTTACTTCCTCCAGCTCTGAACCAATATGCAGATGGCAGGACCTGAAGGAAGTGCTGCCTTCCTGGATGACCGCAGTCCCTCCCCATCAGCCCTTTTTTTCCACGTGATTCTGGGATGCAGAGTAGAGAAATGTGGCTCTAGGGCGACCCTACCAAGTGGCCATAGCAAGCAATGGGGGAAACGCAGGGCCCTCCTGGAAGGGCACACAGCTCTGAGGAAGCCGGTCTGGGGAGAGCAGAGTGTTGAGAACTGTCCTGAGTCAGTGGGAGTAGCAGACACACAAAGGCTTTGGTTTCTGAAAGAAGGCAGAGGACGAACTCCAGGAAGCTTCCTCTCAGACTCTGTGGGATACACACACTGCCTGCCTGCCTGCTACGTCACTTCAGTCGTGTCCGACTCTGTGTGACCCCATAGATGGCAGCCCACCAGGCTTCCCGGTCCCTGGGATTCTCCAGGCAAGAACATTGGAGTGGGTTGCCATTCCCTTCTGTAGTTCATGAAAGTGAAAAGTGAAAGAGAAGTTGCTCGGTCGTGTCCGACTCTTCATGACCCCATGGACTGGACTGCAGCCCACCAAGCTCCTCGGTCCATGGGATTTGCCAGGCTAATATGTATAAAACAAATGACCAACAAGAACCTGCTGTTTGGCACAGAGAACTACATTCCATATTTTATAGCAACCTATGAGAATACTAGAAATATTCTAGTCATTGGAAATAAGACACTGAGCAAAGTCCATGCTTTCATAGAGCTTACATTTTAGGTGTGTGGGGTAGATACATAGAAAAAAAACACAAGTGTAATGCATGTCAAGTGATAAGAGCAATGAGGAAAAAAAAGGATGAGAGAAAGAGGGTGATGAGTGTGGGTTGTGCTGTTTGAGAGACAGGATGAGTGACATTTTGACAAAAACCTGAATGAAGTGAAGGAGAGAGCTGTGTGTGTTTCTGGGTGAAGTACGTAACTCTGTTAAAGAAGAGTTATGTTCTCTTTGGAGATGTCTGGTCTAGCAGGAAACACAGGGCTGGAAACATTCTTCCATTCATGAATGACAGAGAAGTATATAATATATAATATATGATATTAAGGGCATCCCTGGTAGCTCATCTGGTAAAGAATCTGCCTGCAATGCAGGAGACCCTGGTTCAATTCCTAAGTCAGGAAAGTCTGCTGGAGAAGGGATAAGTTAGTCATTCCAGTATTCTTGGTCTTCCCTGGTGGCTCAGACAGTAAAGAATCCACCCGCAATGCTGGAAACCTAGGTCCAATCTCTGGGTTGGGAAGATCCCTTGGAGGGGGAATGGCAACTCATTCCAGTATTCTTGCCTGGAGGATCCCCATGGACAGAGGTGCCTGAGGGCTACAGTCCAGGGGGATCACAAAGAGTCAGACATGATGGAGTGACTAAGCACAGCATATGTGATATTACAATAATTATATATATGATATATTATTATACGGAGAAGGCAATGGCACCCCACTCCAGTACTCTTGCCTGGAAAATCCCATGGATGGAGGAGCCTGGTAGGCTTCAGTCCATGGGGTCGCTGGGTCGGACCTGACTGAGTGACTTCACTTTCACCTTTCGCTTTCATGCATTGGAGAAGGAAATGGCAACCCACTCCAGTGTTCTTGCCTGGAGAACCCCAGGGATGGGGGAGCTTGGTGGGCTGCCGTCTATGGGGTCACACAGAGTCGGACACGACTGAAGTGACTTAGCACATATTATTATATTTCAAAATGTTATAATACAATATGGTAGTGGTAAGATGTAGAATAAAATACCTGAGCATTTTTTCCCCTTTGCAATTCCTTACTATGCCTGGATTTACCTTCCCTTCATTCAGTAAGGTGGTTATATTGGGCAGGGACTTCCCAAAGTACAGGTAGCCGGGAATCAAATTCTTGGCCTTTGTGTTCCAAAATGGGCTCACTTCATTCTTATAATGAAGGAGACATAGGTTCTATGCCTGGGTTGGGAATATTCTCCTGTAGGAGGAAATGGCAACCCACTCCAGTATTCCTGTCTGGGAAATTTCCATGGACAGAGGAGCCTGGTGGGCCATAGTCCACAGGGCTGTAAAAGAGTCAGACATGACTCAGCAACTAAACAACAATTCTTGTAATAATTTCCTTGTAAAAGCAAGTATAATTATGTTCATTTTTTTGAGGCAAGAAATCAGAACTTTAGAAATTCTTGAAACTTAAAGCAGAAATAGTGGGCTTAAAAGCCGAGGTTTTGGTTTGCAAGAATCAATCACTTAATAATCAGTTCAAAAACAACAGCCTGTTAAGGGAAGCATTGAGCCACTAGGGGTCCTGGCCCTGGCCTGGAGACTAGCTCAGGAGAGAGGGGAGTGAGATGGGGAGCAACAGACCCAGAGGCAAGGTCAGTCTCCCTGAAAAAGGGCGCTGTGTTGGTCTTCTCTCTCTGGGCTGAGATGGTATCAAGGCCAGGGAGCCAGAGAGTCAAAGTCACCTTTTGCTGTGGGAGATGGCCACCAAGCCTCTGCAGGGAGGGAGAGCAAGGGAGAGAGAGGTCTTGCACAGCATCACAGCTGATGGGCCGGATGCTGCATTTCAGTCTCCCTCCTCCTGGCTGGTCCGTTCCCAGCCCTGTCCAGCACTGAAATCCTTTGGGGTATTGACGAGGGGCTCATACATGCTGAGTGATGACCTGTGTACCTTGAGATCTGGAGGAAGGAAAACAGAAAGACTCCTTGTGGACCAAGGACTGAAAAACCAGATAGAGTCTGAGATTTTCCAACAAGTGTCAGTGAGACCCAGGTGCTCATGATAGAATGACGGCAGGATAGACATCTTCTCTGAGCGGTAAGGAAGACGGTAGTGAGGTATGTGGAAATGACTCTTTAAACTTGAAGCACCTATGGTTTTTTCCTCAAGGGACTAGATCGAGGTTTCTGCCAAAAGGCAGAAGTGGTGCATGAAATAGAAGTTGAATCACAGAAGAGTAGAGAAAGCCTTGTTTTGTTTGGCGCATTTGAATCCTGCAGTCTGCAAACTAAGCGTTTTTACCCGCTCCACTAATGTTGACAAGGTAGCAGATAGACACGTCAAGAGTTCTTTGGGAGATTTTCCAGCTGAAAATCCATTATCAGCCTTTGTGTCCTCTGAACCCAGAAAATGTGATAAATTCTCCTCTGCTGAAAGAAAAGCCTGAGAATTTCCTTAGGCTTAAAAGCCTTGTGGTTCAAAGTAGGAAGTTGGTCTCCTGGCTTTTTGACAAATACCGTGGTGTTATTTATACGTCATCAGACTCCAGTAGCCCTGACCAGTCTTGTGCCTTTGAAATCCCAGGCACAGGTTTCTATGGGATGCTCTCCATGAATATTTTCATCTTCATGGGAATTTCCAAGCCTGATGTTTTGAAACAGGGCACAAGGAAGTTTCAAGGTTAGAATTGAGTGTGGCCTGATGGGCTAGGTGGAAATGAAAAAGAGAAGTTAGAATCAGATTTTTTTTCTCGACCACTGCTGGTTGTGTGACTTCTGTATAGTGACTTTACCTTTTTAAGCCTCTGATTCATCACCTTAAAAGTAGATATTATACCCACATTTACAGAAATATTATAAAAATAAAAGGGAGGCAGTATATTGGTTTACCAGGGCTGCAAACACAAAATGCCACAGACTTGGTGGCTTAAACAAGACACTTTCCCCATAGCTCTGGAGGCTGGAAATCTGAGATCAGGGTGGCAATAAAGTTGGTTTCTGAAGACCTCTCTCCTTGGATTGAAGATGGTTACCCATCAGTTTGTATCCTAACTTCTTTATTTAATTAAAATGTTTTTAAGTTGTAGCATAGTTGATTTACACTGTTGTGTTAGTTTCAGGTATACAGAAACATAATTCAGTTATACATACATATTTTTTTAGGATTTTTTCCCTTATAGGTTGTTAACAAAATATTTAGTATAGTTCCCTATGGTATACAGTAGGTCCTTGTTGGTTATCTGTCTTATATATCATAGTATTTATATGTTAATCCCAAACTTATGATGTATCCTTCCCTCCTCCATTTCCCCTTTAGTAACTCTAAGTTTTTGCTTTTATTTTGTGGGTCTATTTCTGTTTTATATATAAGTTCATTTGTAATGTAGGGTGTTTTTGTTTTATATTCCACATATAAACAATATCATATGATATTTGTCTTTGTTTGATTTACTTCACTTAGTGTAATTATCTCCAGGTCCACCCTTGTTGCTGCAGATGACATTGTTACTATCATATCCAGAAAATAGCAGCTTCCCATGTGGCACAATGATAAAGAATCTGCCTGCCAATGCAAGAGATACAAGAGACTCGGGTTCGATCCCTGGGTTGAGAAGATCCCCTAGAGTGTGAAATGACTACCCAATCTAGTATGCTTGCCTGAAAATTCCGTGGACAGAGGAGCCTGTGGGTACTGTCCATGGGGTCACAAAGAATTGGACATGACTGAGCGACTTTCACTTTCTTTACTGACTGAGCTACCGGGGAGGCCCATAAGGACGTCAGTTTTGTTGTATTAGAGTGCACCCATAAGACCTCATTTTACCTTAATTACCTTCGTAAAAGCCCTATCTCCAAACACAGTCACATCCTAAGGTATACTTGAAGTTAACATACAAATTTAATGGGGACATGATTCAGCCTATGGGTATACAGGTAGTATATGAAAGGGCTCAGCACACGAGATGCTTAGTTAATGTGGATTCCTCTCACTGCCTCTTTAACTTGCAGTATGTGACTCAGAAATGTTCCCCTCTGAGGTTGCCCGTGGCCAAATGGCTTGGAGGCAACATATTGAACATAGAAGATGTAATGGATTTAACACAAAATTTCATTCCACTGATACTCTTTAGACATTTGAATTGGGACCAAATTCATGATTTCTCTGATTCACTTTCTGACAATAATAACTAGCTAACAGGGTGGGCATCAAAATTATAACAAAGTAATAGCTCTGACAGTGCCTGGTACACTGCTTGACATTTCTTAGATGTGTTGTAAACATTTCTTCAGTTGAATATGGAGGCTTTTTGTAAAATCCTCAGTGTTAAATAAATGTAAGATATTATATTCTGCCATCTTGACCTCCAAGTTCCACTTTGGGAAGTGGAAATACCCACATGTTTTAAAACAGGCATCCCTAACATTTTTGGTACCAGGGACCAGTTTCGTGGAAGACGATTTTTTTCCCAAACCAGTGGTGGGAGGGGGATGATTTTGGGATGATTCAAGCACAATACATTAATTGTGAACTTTATTTCTATTATTATTACATCAGCTCCACCTCAGATCATCAGACATTAGATACTGGAGGGTGGTGACCCCTGCTATAAAGAAAAGTAAACTTGTAATATCTACTTGCTTTCTTGCCTAGGAGACTTGCCTAGGATAACTCCCTGTTTCTCTTAACTTCTGCCTATAAAAGTATTTCCTTTTAAGTATGAGGATGTAATGTATAATATGGTGAGTATTGTTGACAACACTGTATTTTTTTAATTAATTTAAGGGAGGGGGGTCAGGGAGGTGGGTGGGGATGGTTTCAGGATGATTCAAGTGCATTACATTTATTTTGCATTTTATTTCTATTATTATGTAAACTCCTCCTCAGATCATCAGGCAGTAGATCCTGGAGATTGCTGCTGCTGCTGCTAAGTCGCTTCCGTCGTGTCTGACTCTGTGCGACCCCACAGACAGCAGCCCACTAGGCTCTTCTGTCCCTGGGATTCTTCAGGCAAGTATACTGGAGTGGGTTGCCATTTCCTACTCGAATGCATGAAAGTGAAAAGTGAAAGTGAAGTCGCTCAGTCGTGCCCGACTCTTAGCGACCCCATGGATGGCAGCCTACCAGGCTCCTCCGTCCATGGGATTTTCCAGGCAAGAGTACTGGAGTGGGGTGCCATTGCCTTCTCCGCCTGGAGGTTGGGGACTCCTTTATAAAAAGGCTCTGATCTGCTTACCTTGTTCATACTGTTTCTCAGTCAACTAACTTATGTCCTAGGATGTGGGGGGCTGCATTCACTTCCTCATAGATGCCACCTAAAGGGGATGCTCTGGATAGTTGCTGTGCTCCAAGGTTCTGGAGGGGGTGGGAAACTGGGGTGCTTGTTCCCTCTATTTTCACTCTTATTGTGTGGAATCAGTAGGAGAGCCCTGCAGGCCTCCTCTCAGGCTTCCCTGTACCTTCTCCTAAAAAGACACACAGTGCCCCACCCCTAAGAACCAAATGTGCTTCGTCTACGAATAGCTTTCCTGAAGGCAGAGCCAAGTGTGGGCTTCTGAACCCAGGTGTCTGTCATCTTGTTTGACAGATGGTTCGTCCTCAGTGTCAGCGAAGTGGATGCCAGCTTTCCCTGTTCTTGGCTGAACTGCCTTCGCAAGGAGTAGGAATCTCTCTTGGGCATTCATAGTTCCCAGAACCTTCTCCATCTCCATAGAGATACTGTTTTGGCGAGGGCTTCCCTCAGCTGCCTGAACCCCATGGGAGTGGGGAGGGTTCAGGGGAGAGGGGAATTCCAATTTGTGTGCTTCAGCAATAAACTGTGAGGACAAGAGTTAGCTTGTAGTTGTTCGGTGATCTTATTTCTTTCAGAGCCAGCTTTTTTTTTTTTTTTTTGCTTTCTATTTTTGTTTTCTTTGTCCCTTGAGGCCTCACCCATCCAAATGCTCTTGTTACAAAGCCCGGAGGGAGAGTCAAATGGCTGTTTTTGGTCCATAGGGGACTGTCTGTCCTTTGTTGATGAGAGACCAGTGTAGGGAGTAAATGACAAATTCACTTCTTCTGCTTGGAAAGGCTGGCGTGGCCATTCAGTGGGCAAACACATTTGAAGGATATGATTGAACAATCCCATTTGGGGAGGTTTTCCTTTACAGTCAGCAGAGATGCTTTTAGAGTCCCAGAACTACCTGGAATGCCCAGTGGTATCAAAAGGGGAATGATTTCATTGGATTGTTCCCTTCAAAGGAAAATTTGGTTTATGTGTGGTATCCTAAATAGCACTTTGTTTTTCTTTTTAGAAAATCTCATGTGGTTACAGTGATTTCCCTGTAGTGGTCAATATTGACTTTCATGAGTAGACTAGTGATTGTTTTTAATTTGTTAGCACAGGGGAAGCCATTTCCCCTCAAATGTCAGTTTAATTGAGGTGATGTTTACATGCGATATAGTAGTGTTCCTGGGAAGATAAATGGGGTCCAGTGAAGTTTCCTGACATGTGGTATGTAGATTATTCCTGTGGCTGGGTGGCTCTGCTCTGAAAATGGGTGTTCTTATCCTGAAAAGGAAAGGGATTTATTCCTAGAGTGTTGATAGTCAGATGCTCCTGCTGCTGCTAAGTCACTTCAGTCGTGTCCGACTCTGTGCGACCCCATAGTCGGCAGCCCACCAGGCTCTGCCGTCCCTGGGATTCTCCAGGCAAGAACACTGGAGTGGGTTGCCATTTCCTTCTCCAGTGCATAAAAGTAAAAAGTGAAAGTGAAGTCGCTCAGTCGTGTCCGACTCTTCGCGACCCCATGGACTGCAGCCTACCAGGCTCCTCCATCCATGGGATTTTCCAGGCAAGAGTACTGGAGTGGAGTGCCATTGCCTTCTCCTGATAGTCAGATAGGAAGGCATATTATGGCTCCTGCAGGTAACAAAGGATATTAATGGTTACCTTGCTTTTGATATATTTTTTTCCCTGCAATTAAACAGTGAGGTGAGTCCTATCAATTTTCCAATCAGAAGGATACATCAGAGATACTGTGGACTTGGCTCTAGACATTCTCAGTAAGGGGAATATTGCAAAAATATACATCACATAAACCTTTTTGGTTTCCCAATGCATATAGAAGTTATGTTTATACCATACTGAAATCTGCTAAGTGTGCAATAAAATTACATCTAAGAAAATCAATGTACACACCTGATTTAAAAATACTTTATTGCTAAAGAATGCTAACCATCATCTGAGCCTTTGCTGAGTCATAGTTGTTTTATTGGTAGAGGATCTTTTGCCTCAATATTGATGGCTGCTGACTGATCAGGGTGGTGGTTGCTGAAGGTTAGGGTGGTGGTTGCTGAAGGTTAGGGTGGGTGTGGCAATATCTTAGAATAAGCCAACAGAGATTTTTAATACATTGATTGACTCTTCACAAATGATTTCTCAGTAGTATCAATGTTACTTGATAGCATTTTACTCCTTACTCCCCATAGAACATCTTTCAAAATTGGAGTCACCATTCCTAAGGCCTCTTGTTCCTTTATCAACTGTTTATGTAGTGTTCTAAATCCCCTCTGTCATTTCAGTAGTGTTCACAGAATCTTCACCAAAACAGCTTCTACCTCAAGAAACCACCTTCTTTGCTCATCTGAAGCCATTCCTCATCTGTTAAAGTTTTATTATGAAATTGCAACAGTTCAGTTACAGCTTCAGGTTCCCCTTCTCATTCCACTTCTCTTGCTGTTTCCACCACATCTGCACTTACTTCCTCCAATGAAGTCTTGAACCCATGAGGGTTCCTTTATCAACTGTTTAGTCATGAATAGTCATCCATGAGGGCTGGAATCAGCTTCTTCCAAACTTCTGTTTATGTTGATGTTTTGACCTTTTCCCACGTATCATGAATTTTCTTAATGATATCTAGAATGGTGAACCCTTTCCAGAAAGTTTTCAACTGACTTCTCTCATCCATCAGAAGAATCCTTATTTATGGCAGGTATTGCCTTACAAGATGTATTTCTCAAATACTAAGAATTGAAGGTTGAAATGACTCCTTGACCCATGGGCTCCAGAACGGATGTTTTGTTAGAAAGCATGAAAAGATTAATTTCATTGTACATCTGCATCAGAACTCTTGGGTGATGAGGTGCACTGTCAAAGAGCAGTAATACTTGGAAAGGAATATTTTTCTTCTGAGAAGTAGGTCTCAGTGTTGTAGTTCAGTCACTAAGTCATGTCCATCTCTTTGTGATCCCCTGCAGCGTGCCAGGCTTCCCTGTCTTTCACTATCTCATGGTATTTGCTCTAATTCATATCCATTGAGTCAATGATGCTGTCTAAACATCTCATCCTCTGCTGCCCTCTTCTCCTGTTGCCTTCCATCTATTCCAGCATCAGGGTCTTTTCCAATGAGTCAGTTCTTTGCATCAAGTGGCCAAAGTATTGGCACTTCAGGTCTTAATAAGAGGGCTTAAAATATTCAGTAAACCATGTTGTAAACACAGTACTGTCATCCAGGTTTTGTGGTTTCATTATAGTAACCATTCTAACAGGCAAAGAAGATTATGCATAATTCTTAAGGGCCCTAGGATTTTCAGAATGGTAAGTGAGCATTGACTTCAACTTAAAGTCACCAACTTCTTTTTCTTCTAACAATAGAGTCAGCCTGTCCTTAGAAGCTTTGAAGCCAAGCACAGACTTCTCTACCTATGAAAGTCCTAGATGGCATCTTCTTCCAACAGAAAGCTAATTCATCTACCCAGAAAGTCTGCTGTCTGTTGAGCCATCTTTATTAATTATGTTAGCTGCATCTTCTGGATAACTTGCTGCAGCTTCTTTAAAGCACTTGCTGCTTTAACCTAGCATTTTTATATTATGAAAATAGCTTCTTTCCTTAATCCTCATGGTTACCCTGCTTTCCTTTAACCAACCTCTGCTAGCTTTAGACTTTCCTGCTGTTGCTTCTTTGCCTCTCTCAACCTTCATAGAATTGAGGAGAGTTGGGGCCTTGCTCTGTATTAGACTTTGGCTTATGGGAATGTTGTGGCTGGTTCAATCTTATATCCAGAACACTAAAATTTTCTCCATATCAGTGACAGGGCTGTTTCATTTTCTTATCATTTGTGTGTTCACTGGAGTAGCACTTTTAATTTCTTTCAAGAACTTTTCTTTTGCTTTCACAACTTGGCTAATTGGCACAGGAGACCTAGCTCTTGGTCTATCTCAGCTTTTGAGATGTCTTCCTCATTAAGCTTAAGCACGTCTAGCTTTTGATTTAAAGTGAGAGATGTGTGACTCTTCCTTTCACTTGAATCCTTAGAGGCCATGGTAGGGTTTTTCATTGGTCTAATTTTAATACTGTTGTATCTCAGGGAATAGGAAGGCCCAAGAAGGGGGAGAGAGACAAGGGAAGTCTAGTGATTGGAACAGTCAGAAGGCACACAACGTTTATCCATTAAACTGGCTGTCTAATAGTGGGACGTTTTGTGGTCACCCCTAACAATTACAATAGTAACATCAAAGATCTCATAACAAATATAATAATAATAATAATGTAAAAGACTGACATAATGTGAGACTTACCAAAATGTAACACAGAAACATGAAGTGAGCAAATGCTATTGGAAAAGTAGCACCAACAGACTTGCTTTAGCCGGGGTTGCTATTAAATGCAAACCTTCAGTTTGTCAAACACAGAATATATGTGAGATGTAATAAAATGAAGCAAAGTAAAATGAGATGTGCTTGTATACAGAAGAGGAAGCAGGGTTAGTAATCTGCTTAAACACCCACAGCTAGAATAGAGATGAACTGAAATTCAAACCTAGGTCTAATCTGATTTTAAAGCTTGTGCCCTTAACTGCTACACTGTCCTGCATATCAGTTTAGGGGTTATCTAATCAGAATATCCTTACAGTAGTTCTCAAAGGATGGTCCTGAAGCCAGCATTCTTAGTATTACCTGGACACTTGTTAGAAATGCAAATTCTCAAGTTACTGCAAATGATTAAATCAGAAACTCTGGAGGCTCAAGCTTGAGTATCACTGCCCCAAAGCATTTCAAACAGGTGCTTTCTACAACCTCTCTGTGTGGCTCTTCCATCCCACAGGGCAGTCATTCTCTCTGCTCTGCTTGCTTAACTGCACCAATCATTAGAAAGTTCTTCCTCATACTGGAGTACAATTCCTTCTCTTCATTGTTCACTCATTGGCTGTGGTCCTGCTATTTGTCCCGTCAACAAGATAGCTGAATGTAGCTATTGAAACTCACATGATCACCAGCAGGAAATTGCTAAGGTATTAAAAAGAGCTAGTCTGATAGAACATGTGGAGTTTGAACGCCAGCTTCCTTTTTCTGTACATTTACCACAGAGGCTTTATTCTTTGTCCTACAAATAAGACAGAAGGGGAAGATTTTTTTGAAAAGGAGAAAAAATAAAGACTGAAAAGCCAGTTTTCAAGGCTCTGCTATGTCTTTAGGATGTACTCCTTCTAGTAGCTCTGAACCTAGAAGATGTTATATTTCTTCCGAAGTCATAGAACAGATATAAATCTCTCCAGATGAGTGAAGTGAATCACTGAAACTTGTGTGAGTTTTCAGAGCAGGATAAGACTAGGTTAGTGACATTTGCTCTAAGTTAGAGTTGCAGGAGTGCTCAGAAGACCAGCAATCATATATGATGAGCAGATCATTGAATCTCTGCCCTCGGGACTAAAGGTGAGGTTCATCTACTTCTTTCCTGATTTGGCTACTCCAGGAAACAAAGCTTCCATGCTACTTCTGTAGTACATGCCATTCTGTGGGAAAAGGAGTGAGAGAAAAGGGTGTGAATCACGAAAGGAGGAAAAGCCAAAACAACAATGCATTACCAAGTTGCCATTTACTAAGAGCCTACCTGCTTGATGCTGTGGACTGGCTCTGCAAAGCTAGATAACTGCAACCTAGAATAGTTATTCTTGGGGGAGAAAGAAACTTTATTCATTGCATTCTACCTGTACCATCTGTCCAAGTTTTACCCACAGAGTCTTAACTTCCCCAAACTCTGGGTCATGCATGTGTGGGCTCCTGTTGATCAACAGGATGGAAGGCAAGAGGCCCTAGGCATAGGCAGAGATGAGGCACTGTCAGGTCTCAACTGCATGAAATTGGTCAGAACCTAAACAGAGCCAGTGGCTGCAGTGGTGGTGAGAGCAAGAGGCAAGGGAGGCTGAGAAAATCTGAACTTGTACAGAAGAGGTTTCTGATATAACAGCCTTGAAAGAAACAACATCCTTTTACATGATAAGGTTGATGTCTAAATTTTTTCATTAGTTTAAATAATGGTGAAGGATTTCATTCCTAGCTTATCATAAATGCTAATTGATATTTTAAAACAGAATTGGATTCTGGTTTAAGGTATGATGACTAGGACCCTACTGGATGACCACTTAACTTCCATCCATAAAGAAAATAGCTGCAAAATCTGGACCCAACACTAAAACAAACAAAAACAAACAAACAAAAACCAACCAAAACCCCCCACGATGTGAAGGTACTGGAAAATGAGCAGAAGTATACTGACACTGGTGGGAGTTCATATTTGTTTGAGGAGGAAGACTATATATAAATAAATTCCTGTCTCTGTGGTATTTAGCTTGGGACTAAGTACAGTCTGCATGTGGTAACAGCACTTGTGATAAAACTTACAGTCTTTCAGGTCTGAGAATAAGAAAACTGAAGTTAGGAAACTATAAATACTAAAGAGAATAGGTACATTCTCTAAGGAAAAGAACCAGAGAGTGGACCCCCAAATGCTGTCTACCCACATCTCTGGCTGACTCCTGAACTACACATGGGCAGAGCAGACTCGAAGTAGCCAGCTTAAACACAAAAAAGATCTGAAAAGGGACCAGAGGTGAAATATAAGAAATGGAGTTTGCAATTCAAGCCCAGCCCAGACAAAAATCTGTTAAAACAAATTTTCTCTTTGGAGAAAAATAATAGAATCTAGATTTCCCATAAACTGGTATTCATAATGTTCAGCATAGAATTCCAAGTTACATTTCACACGAAGGACCAAGTGAATAAAGCATATTCTCAAAAGAAAAGAACATGAAGCAGAGCATACCCTGAGATTAAACAGATGTTAAAACTAATAGACAATGATTTTAAAGTAGCTATTATAATTATTCTCAATTAAGTAAAACAAAACATGTTTTTAATAAAGGAAAAAATCTCAGGAAATACAAAGTTATTATGTCATCCTTTCCACTGCACTCATTTGAATTTTAATATTATAGTGATTAAATACTAAAAAATTGCATGAACATTTCTAATGGTCAGGAATTTTTAGGTTTTTTCTCCTTGAAATAAAAAATTACTACTCCCACAGAATTTTATCTAAATATAAAATAATATTACTATTCAAATATTTAAATTATTGTCATAATTTTCTTTCTTAAAATATATTAAAAATTTTTGTTTTATGTACCAGCATAAGGTCTAGGTGTTAAAAGTCTATATTAAATTGAATTATTATTCTCTACAGTAATTCTCTACTATAGAATTGGTTGAAACAATGCAAATATATTACACATCTTGATAAATATTCAAAGAATTACAAATGCATATCTTGATAAAACAGATGAGGTTATTTTATTTTCTCAATTTATTTCTATATTCTTGGATGGGTGTCACTTACCGCCTGTGTAAGCGACATTTATTTTTTTAAGATTTGTTGATTTTTGGCTGTGCTGGGTCTTCGTTGCTGTGTGTGGGCTTTCCTTGATGCAGAGAGTGGGGGCTACTCTTCACTGCGGTGCACGGGCTTCTCATTGCAGTGGCTTCTGCTGTTGTGGAGCACGGACTCTAGCTGCACAGGCTTCAGAAGTAGCCGTGGTGAAGGGGCTTAGTTGCTCTGTAGCATGAGGAATCTTCCCTGAATAGGGATCAAACCCATGTCTCCTGCATTGGTCGGCAGATTCTTAACCTCTAGATCACAAGGGAAGTCCCGTTCTTATTTTTTATAGGTGTAATTATTGAGAAACTGCATTCATAAGTAGGAGGAGGGAACAGAAAGGAGGATTATATCAATAGCAGTCAATATTTCTTATTCACTAAAAATAATTCTTAATGATCTGTCAATATCTTCAATGTAGAAATAAAAGAATTGAAAACCACTTGATTTGTGACTATTCTTTTCCGTAGTTCATTAGAGACACTCACTTTCTTATCACAACACAATATTTAATTGTCATATTTTTAGTGTCCTGGAGGTTTTTTTTTTTTTTTTTTAACACTCTGGGCAATGCATTGAAATAAGTTTAGGATGGATGAGAGGTGAGTTTTTCTTTTATGAAGTTGTACAAGGATAATTAGCAGTCTAGGAAAACTCAGCTTGAGCAGCTGTCTTCTCACCCTTGTCAATGAGGAACAAGTAAACAGAAATTAAAGACCTAGAAATCGATCCTGCTGAAGCTGTGCACTGAAAGCTTAATGTGTACTTCCTGAAAACTCTTTATGTATGTGAATGAATACACCAGTTTGCAGAACACTTATTTAGATAGAGCACTGGAAACCACCTAGTGGGTAAGAGATCTCAAAGAGAGTTTAGGTTTAACAATCAGCTTTTTCAAAACATTTTTAACCTGAAAAGCTGAGAAAGGATCTCAGACTAACACTAGCCAATAGATTAATGTAAAACAGGGAAACCTTGGGTTGCTACAGATTAACATAGCATTCAAATGCCACTAATGGTTCTTGCCTGGAGAATCCCAGGGATGGGGAAGCCTGGTGGGCTGCCGTCTAAGGGGTTGCACAGAGTTGGACACGACTAAAGCGACTTAGCAGCAGCACCAACAACAGAGAAATCTTGGATTTCTTGAGGAGATGGAGAAAGATCATTTTCTCATTTAAGCAGTGTGAGGCAATGCATGACTAAATAAAAATGCTAAGGAACAAAGATAGAGAAGAACATCAGATTGATAAAAGGAGCAGTACCGGCATCACTTGTACTTCAGTGTAGAAAGGTCACTTTTATTAGATGTTGGATTTGAGTGAATGTTTTGAAGTCTGAGGAAGCCTGTGCAAGGAGCCTATTTCTAGAGGCATTAATAATACCAGAAGAAGACCATCGTTTCAGGCAGGTTCAATTGAGAACTTAAATAGAAGGTGAAATAAGAAGCTGTTTAGAGCTGAGATAGTGAGGGCATATGTCTGAGTTCACTAAGTGGTCAATCGTGTAGTTGCAGGGGCAGAAAGCAGGGTTCAGCCTTATGCTTTCACATCCTTTCTACATTTGTTTCTTGCTATATCATGTGACTGAAGAGCTGAATGGAGATTAGACCAGCTAGCTGCTAAACTTCCTTCTACATCTAACTTCCTATGAAAGAACAGTGCAAATGTTCATGGCAGCATTATTCAGAATTAAAAATTGGAAATAATGGATGGGACAAAAATAAAAACAGAATAATGAATGGATGAATAAATGGAATATATTCACTCAATGGAATATTCTTTGGCAATAAAAAGCAATGAAGTACTGATACATACATTCTACAAAGTAGATGGACCTCATATATATTATGAAAGTGAAAGTGAAGTCGCTCAGTCGTGTCCGACTCTTTGCGACCTCGTGGACTGTAGCCCACCAGGCTCCCGGTCCATGGGATTCTCCAGGCAAGAATACTGGAGTGGGTTGCTATATCTCCAGGGGATCTTCCCGACGCAGATATCGAACCCAGGTCTCCCGCAATGCAGGCAGATGCTTTAACCTCTGAGCCACCAGGGGTGAAAAAGCCTTGACAAAAAAGACCACATATTGTAGAGTATCATTTATATAAAGTGTTCATAACAGGCAATCTACAGAGACAGAAAGTAGATTAGTGGTTACTTCAGCTTAGGGGTTGGGGAGAAATGAGAAAGACTGTTAATGGGTACAGAGTTTGTTTCTGACGTGAAGATTAAGTGATTGTGATGATTACACAACTCTGTGTCTATAGTAAAAACCAATTGAAGTATGCAGTGTAAATGGGTGAATTACATGGTATGTGAATTACATCTCAATAAAGTTTTGATTCTTAAAATTTTAATGTTAAAAGAACATTATGAAAGAATTTTTAAAATAGAAAAAGAACTTGAATCTTAGCATAGACATAGGACTATTCTGTTTTAACAGAGGTTCTATGAGGAGAAAAAAAATACTAGGAATAATAAGAGCTTTTATCTAGGGAAAAGTGGAAGTGTTAGTTGCTCTGTCATGTCCAACTCTTTGCGACCCATGGACTGTAGTCCACCAGGATCCTCTGGCCATGGGATTTACCAGGCAAGAATACTGGAGTAGGTAGCCATTCCCTTCTCCAGGGGATCTTTCTGACCCATGGATCAAAGGTGTGTCTCCTGCATTGCAGATGGATACTTTACGGTCTGAGCCACCAGGTAAGCCCATTACCTAGAGATGAGGGGTTAATTAGGGAGGTTAGGGCAGACAGCCAGCAGCCTGGGGACAGTGGGCATTTGGTGGTAGGTGAGGTTGCTGGTCGGAGAAGGCAATGGCACCCCACTCCAGTACTTCTGCCTGGAAAATCCCATGGGCGGAGGAGCCTGCTAGGCTGTGGTCCATGGGGTCGCTAAGAGTCGGACATGACTGAGCGATTTCACTTTTACTCCTCACTTTCATGCTTGGAGAAGGAAATGGCAACCCACTCCAGTGTTCTTGCCTGGAGAATCCCAGGGACGGGGGAGCCTGGTGGGCTGCTGTCTATGGGGTCGCACAGAGTCGGACACGACTGAAGCGACTTAGCAGCAGCAGCAGCAGCAGCAGCAGCAGAGGTTGCTGGTAGGATGTCCTGAAATGGAAAAGGAGGGGATCTTAAAGCAGACTCTGCCTCAAGCCTTGTCTGTTGCCAGATTTTCACCTGGGCCTCTGTTTATATTAAAAAGCAGAGACATCACTTTGCTGACGAAAATCCATGTAGTCAAAGCTAGTTTTTCCAGTAGTTGTGTACAGATGTGAGAGTTAGTGCCTAAAGAAGGCTAAGCACTGACGAATGGAAGCTTTTGAATTGCAGTGGTGGAGAAGACTCTTGAGAGTCCCTTGGACTGCAAGGAAATCAAACCAGTCAATCCTAAAGGAAATCAACCCGAAATATTCACTGAAAGGACGGACGCTGAAGCTGAAGCTGCGATACTTTGCCCACCTGATGCAAAGAACTGACTCAGTGGAAAAGAGCCTGATGCTGGGAAAGACTGAAGGAGGAGGAGAAGGGGACAACGGAGGATGAGATGGTTGGGTGGCATCACCGACTCAATGGATGTGAACTTGAGCAACTCTGGGTGATAGTGGAGGACAGAGGAACCTGGACTGCTGCAGTCCATCAGGTCACAAAGAGTTGGATACGACTTTGCGACTGAAAAGCAGCAACCACAGTGTCTTTCTAAATGGACCCTTTGGTTCTCTCTCTCCATATTCACATCCAGTCAACTAAAGACATACTTTTTCTCTCAGCTCTTTGAAACTCTTGTTAAAATGCCTTCATCTTCCCTTGCTTCTGCCTCTTCTGACATAATATCTTTCTCCTCTCTTCATTTGGCGCTTACTGGGTACTTTTTCTCTCCTAGGCATAGGCTATTTCTTTGTATTTTTATTGTTATTAAAATGTCAGGTTTTGATTTTTATATTTATTCTTCCCATGGGTCTTTTGGACCTTATCATAAAAGTTTATTACATATAAATGTGAAGATTCACTAATATACTTAAAATGAGGGAAAGCAATGTAGCAACCGCTGCAAAGATGAAAAACTGTATACCATAAAAATAAGAACAAAGCAGTCTGACATTTATTTCAGCAATTTACACAATAGAGAAATGGAGAGCCACCTTAAAAAGTTTTTTTCTGTTTTGTTTATTCCTTACGTAGCAGGGACACAGGTGTATGTCTTATCCAAGGTATCATCTAACTTTTAATCCAACTAAAATTAATGCTAGATTTCAGATTTAATCATTAATCAGATCACTCAGTCAACAAATGTTTGTTGAGCATCTGCTATGGACCAGGCATCTTGCTCGATGATAGAAACATAATGATAAAAAAAAAGACAGAGCTGCTGGTTCTTGATGTATACAATCCAGCAGGAGATATGGATGCTAAACAAATAATCACACAACTTCCATAAATAATTATGTAATTTAAATTATGTGTTATAAAGGATAAATATAAGCTACTGTTGTCATAGAAAATAGGACTCCTTCTTTCTTCCTGCACTTATTTGGTAAAGAAATCCATGAAAAATACTGGAATAGGGAAAAGTATGGAGATCATACATAAACAAGTCAATGATCTTTTACAGGCTGAACACATCTGTGTAACCAGAACCTAAGTCAAGAAACAGAACATTATTAGAATATCAGGAGTTCCATGCATGCCTACTTCTATTCACCAAATTCAGTTTGCTGGAAGCCTAGTAGTTTTGAGCGCTTGCTATGTGCTAGGCTCAATGCAAAATCTTTTATAGATCCAATATCATGTGAAGAGCAGTTTGTGTTTTTTTTTCTCTTATATGTTAAATTGTTCCCTGGGAATCTGATTTACACCCAGTATTTAATTAGCAAATTCAGCATTTTCAGATAGAACAATATCCTTCAGGCCAGCACAGATAGGACTTTGCCTTTCTGCTTTCCTGGAGATTTTCCATAAATGCAGGAAATTTCCATGATGATAGAGGCTTTGAGCCCATGAACAGCAAGGAAGTGGCAGTTTCTCTGGATGGCTATGAACCAGGTTCTTAAGTAATCGGGTGCCAATATATCTTAATTTGTTATTCTGTACCTCTTCCTTCCCCAAGAAGAGTAAGCCTAAGTGCCTCTCTCCACACCACAAAGTCCTTCTTAAGAATAACTAAGATTGACTTGCTAATTTCTCTGTATAGTGAAGACCCCTGTAGTGTGAGTATCTCTTAGCCAACTGTAATCATGCAAAGCTTGGAAGAAATTTATATCTGGTGTTTGGAGCACCATTTCTGTGAATTCTAAAGGTCTGTGGCAAAAAAAAAAAAAAAAAAAAAAGATTTGTGGCACGGGATTATAATGGGGTTTTAAAGAGTCTGACTGGGGAGAAAAAAAGAATCCAAAGGACACGGTGAGAAATAGAGGCAGAAAAAAATTACCTACTGTCCAAAATGAGATTTGGACAAAAGGAACAATACTAAGAACATTTACTGGCAGCTATTTTTTGCTTTAGAGACCAATCTAGATAAGAAAGCAGGAATAGGAACTAAGGACTTAATATTGTTATCAATTATCCTAGGAGTTATGGGGGAAAAATGTGTTGGTGAAGTTATACCCACCAGGAACTGTGCTGGTAAGAACTGGCCTATTTAGAGGATAAGGAGGCTTGGTACTTATTATTATTATACATGCTAGGTTGAGAGGAGTAGTGTGATCTTTGGGGATTAATAATGTACCGTGGGCAGAACCTGCCTTGGGCACTGGTAAAAGGTAAAGCCATCTGTATGGTTTTATCCAAGAGATAATAAACATCTCTTTATTATAAAAACAAATATATGAACAAAGAATAAGGAAACTACTTCTAACCGGGTTTGACAAATTCCAAAATCCCCAAATAATACACCTCTTTGTTCAGAGTACTGAAACCCCCAGAGACAATGTGGATGTCTCGTATCTGGTGAGATCTTTGTAAAACCATGCAATTTATCTTCTCCCAGGCCCTTGGTGTTTTTTGAGTATGTCTGATTTTCCACCGTTGTTCTCTCTGGTGACGTGAATGGCTGTGTCAAATTTCTTCCACCTCAACACCAACCCCAATTTCCTGTTTGTTTTTTTTCTTTTCTATTGTAGGGAGACAACTTTGCCTTTCCTTTGCTGAGACTCTTGAGGTCTTGCTTTCTCTCACTTCCCTCCTCTGCCCCTTAGCAGTCTTTTCACATCTCCTTTGTTGGTTTTCTCCAGCTTCAAAAGATAAAACCGCTTCCTATGTCCCAAAGTCATTCTCTGTGCTTCTTCTCTAGGACCGTGTTCCTTAGAATTAATAATTTAATCTCTCTCATACATTTGTTTTAAACTTTTATTACAACGTTTTCCAAACATACACAAAAGTAGAAAGAATATTGCAAGGAAGTTTACTGCCAATTTATGGAGGATTTTGAATGCCTAGGTCATCTTTCCTTTTATTTTATTAAGCAGGGGGCATATTTGAAAGCTTCTATACAGGAGAGTACAAACAGTAGAGAAATGCTTTGAAGTTTTTGAAAATTGTGAGTGGATGGGAAGGGGAAGATATGGGAACTAGTTAGGAGGAAGCTGTTTAAGAGATCATGAACTTGAACTAATGTAGTGACTGTGGGAAAGACAAGGGGATTGGACTTATTTTCAAGTGATGTTTCTTGAATAGTATCCACAGTGTATGGAAATATAATAAAAGGGCGAAGAACTTGAATTCTCAAATCTTCATAATAAGAGCTAATATTTGTTGCTTACTATGCAATAATTTGAGTGCTGGCTGTATATGTCAGTCTGCATTTTCTGTATCTCCACTTGGATATCTAATAGTCATCTCAAAGTTAACATGTATGTCACTTAGTTCTTGATTGTTGTTTGTAAAAAATAATAGTTGAAAACAACAAACAATTGTTTAAACAATTAAATTGTTAAAACAACAATTGTTGTTTTAGTCGCTCAGTTGTGTCTGAGTCTTTGTGACCCCGTGGGCTGTAGCCTGCCATATTCCTCTGTCCATGGGATTCTCTAGGCAGAACACTGGAGTGGGTTGCCATTTCCTTCTCCAGGGAATCTTCCTGACCCAGGAAGATGAGACATGGGACTGAACCCATATCTCCTGCACTGGCAGGCATATTCTGTGCTACTGAGCCACCAGGGAAGCCCTAGCTCCTGATACTTCTTCCCAAATCTGTCTCTCCATGTCTTTTTCATTTAAGATAGATAATGGGAAATTCTTCCATCTTGGTTCTAAGACCAAGTCTCATCCTTGACTCCTCTTTTTTAGCTCATCAGCTCAGTTTAGTTCAGTTGCTCAATTGCTCATTCGTGTCTGATTCTTTGCGACCCCATGAATTGCAGCATGCCAGGCATCCCTGTCCATCACCAACTCCTGGAGTTCACTCAGACTCACATTCATCGAGTCCGTGATGCCATCCAGCCATCTCATCCTCAGTCATCCCCTTCTCCTCCTGCCCCCAATCCCTCCCAGCATCAAGGTCTTTTCCAATGAGTCAACTCTTTGCATGAGGTGGCCAAAGTACTAAAGTTTCAGCTTTAGCATCATTTATCCAAAGAAATCCCAGGACTGATCTCCTTCAGAATGGACTGGTCGGATCTCCTTGCAGTCCAAGGGACTCTCAAGAGTCTTCTCCAACACCACAGTTCAAAAGCATCAATTCTTTGGTGCTCAGCTTTTTTCACAGTCCAACTCTCACATCCATACATGACCACTGGAAAAACCATAGCCTTGACTAGATGGACCTTTGTTGGCAAAGTAATGTCTCTGCTTTTCAATATGCCATCTAGGTTGGCCATAAGTTTTCTTCCAAGGAGTCTTTTAATTTCATGGCTACAATTACCATCTGCAGTGATCCTGGAGCCCAAAAAAATAAAGTCTGACACTGTTTCCACTGTTTCCTCATCTATTTCCCATGAAGTGATGGGACCAGATGCCATGATCTTCGTTTTCTGAATGTTGAGCTTTAAGCCAACATTTTCACTCTCCTCTTTCACTTTCATCAAGAGGCTTTTTAGTTCCTCTTCACTTTCTGCCATAAGGGTGGTGTCATCTGCACATCTGAGGTTCTTGATATTTCTCCCAGCAATCTTGATTCCAGCTTTTGCTTCTTTCAGCCCAGTGTTTCTCATGATGTACTCTATATATAAGTTAAATAAACAGGTTGACAATATACAGCATTGACATACTCCTTTTCTTATTTGAAACCAGTCTGTTGTTCCATGTCCAATTCTAACTGTTGCTTCCTGACCTGCATACAGATTTCTCAAGAGGCAGGTCAGGTGGTCTGGTATTCCCATCTCTTGAAGAATTTTCCACAGTTTATTGTGATCCACACAGTCAAAGGCTTTGGCATAGTCAATAAATCAGAAATAGATGTTTTTCTGGAACTCTCTTGCTTTTTCAATGATCCAGTACTCATACCTCATTTCTAATTTATGAGAAAATGCTACTGATTCTAACTTCAGATATATCTGGAACTCCACTTTTCACCACTGCCACTGTCAGCATGTCTCACTAGGGTTGTTGCTCTCAGTAGCCCCTAACTAGTCTCCCTGCTTTTGTCCTTGCTTCCCTTAAGTCTGTTCTTAATATAGCAGTCAGAGTGATCTATTTAAAGCATAAATTATGCTAAACCTGTGGTAAAAGCCTGTCCAATAAGGATTAGAGTCCATGGACTGTACTGTGATGCTCTTCATGATCTGCTCCTTGCCCAAACCCATTACTGCACAGATATCATTTTCTCTTCCTTTCTCTTCCCCTCACTCCATTCTAAACACCTTAGGATCCTTGTTCCTCAAGTTTGGCATCTCAGGCTTTTGCACGTGTGGTTTTTTCTACTTAGAATAGCTTTCCTCCAATATCTGCAAGCTTCATATTCTTATCTTTTGGAGTCTTTGCTGAAAGTCACATTACAATTATGGCTACCATACTTAAAACTGCAAGCTATGCGCCTTGCCTTCACAGTTTCTTTCCTCCAGTAAACTGCTCTGCTTCTTCACCCTCGCACCTTTCAGCGCACTTATTATTTTGGGTCCAGTGGGAACATGCCCTACAAAGGGGAAGGAGGTAAGCCTAGAAAAAAGGATGTAGAGACTCTACCTATTTCCTTCTATATTTATGGAGCCACAGATACAGAAGTTCCCCACAATGATGCCTCATCTTTAGCCTGCCTGCCTCCTTATATTACCATCTTGGAGTTAATAAGATGGGAGGACAATGAAAAAATTTCAACAAAGAAGGTCATTTGGAGGAGGAATGTGAATCACAGGCTCTTCTAAGTTGTGCCCTTCAAAAACTCCTTGAACTCTGTGTACTCATCACTCTCTAGCTAGGAAATATTTCTTCATTCACACCTCTGGTAACACACATTTACTCTGTGCCTTTGCAACTTTTGTTTGGCTCTTTGAAAAGCAGCAGTAAAAATCTTGTGTCAGATCAAAGAAAACTGTCATGACCTTCCAGGCTGTGAGTGCAATCTGCTGAAAACATCTGATAGTGTGGCATGCTGCCTGCAAATAAACACACACAGGCTCCCTTTCCTGGTCACTGTTGTGTGGTTTGCAGCTGAGGTTCTGGAGAAATTATAGACTGTCCGTCTCATCACCAGGTCCAGGGGAGGCTGATGAATTCACCTTGGCCATGA
The DNA here is from genome assembly GCA_006408695.1 of Aepyceros melampus. NCBI lineage: Eukaryota > Metazoa > Chordata > Mammalia > Artiodactyla > Bovidae > Aepyceros > Aepyceros melampus. The sequence continues at coordinate 388,786 of SJXQ01002248.1, read as the reverse complement.
CTGCCTTAGTGACTGTGCACAGATGTCACTGGTCTGGAAGCAATGAAGCATACCCACACAGAAGAATCTCTTTGGAGTCTTGTTAAGCATACTGATTTCTGGATGCTCTGAATCTGAATCTTTGGAGGTAGTGGATCCAGAAATCTGTATTTGTTCCAAGTTCCCCAGGTGGTTTTCTACAGCCCACTGGTGACTGCTTCATGAACCAGTGTATGGGATTCACTGCTTTTCTTCTTTAATGGTTACTTACATGTACCTTTGGGGAAGGCAATGGCACCCCACTCCAGTACTCTTGCCTGGAAAATCCCGTGGATGGAGGAGCCTGGTGGGCTGCAGTTCATGGGGTCACTAAGAGTCAGACACAACTGGGTGACTTCACTTTCACATATTGGAGAAGGAAATGTCAACCCACTCCAGTGTTTTGCCTGGAGAATCCCAGGGACTGAGGAGCTTGGTGGGCTGCCATCTATGAGGTCGCACAGAGTCAGACATGACTGAAGCAACTTAGCAGCAGCAGCAGCAGCATATGTACTTTTGACAACTGGTTGTAAACTATATACTAACCACAAATAATCTTGTCCTACATGAGTTGGACAATCCTAAAGGAAATCAGTCCTGAATAGTCATTGGAAGGACTGATGCTGAAGCTGAAACTCCAATACTTTGGCCACCTGATGCAAAGAACTGACTGATTGAAAAAGACCCTGATGCTGGCAAAGATTGAAGGCAGGAGGAGAAGGGGATGACAGAGGATGAAATAGTTGGATAGCAAACCTGACTCAATGGACATGAGTTTGAGCAGGCTCCGTGAGTTGGTGATCTACAGGGAAGCCTGGAGTGCTGCAGTCTATGGGTTACAAAGAGTTGACATGACTGAGCCACTGACCTGACATGAGTTGGAGGTGGTGTTTTCTGCTAGTACCTGAAAACTTGTTTTGTATGGAAGTTCCACCCCTCAGGCATACACTGCATACTTAACCCAGCGAGCGTCCATAGTCGTCAACTATCCCCCTGATATGACCCCTAGACATGGGCACTTCCATTTCTTCTTTGTAACAGTGGGATAAAGAGGTATGTGGTACTTGAAGAATGAGAGCTCTGGGAGGCACCAACTAAGAGGGAACTTTAAACGTGACTGGGAATGGAGTAAGACTATGACTTGTGTTAGGGTTTAATGAGGAAGAGCATAAGATGTCACTTTAAAGGTTACTTTGGTGGCCTGGAAACAGGGTGACGCTCTTGTAGTCATGCTCCAGTAATAACAGATGATCATCAGCTGCAGTCTTGAAAGTTGAATAGCTATGGGGTTTGGGGGGGAAAGAGCTGTGTGGTACCTCCAGGTTTGAAGTTCTGATCTCACTCATTAGGGAATGAATGAATCCTTTCTCGGCCTCCCTTTCCCCATGTGGGATTCATCATCTTTTCTGAACAGAGATTAAACAGATATGGTCTCACAGAGGAGATACCCCAGTGGGGAGTTAGACAATACAGATTTTAGAACTGATCTCACTGCTAGCTCTCCTTGATGTTATTTCCTTTAATCTTTCCAGGAGGAAGTAATTGCCTCCCTTAGCATCTCATACCACTGACCTACAGTCTTTTACAGATCAACTCTTATTGTAGTGTGTTGGGTATGCGTCTGATTCTCCTACAGACTGTGACGTTTTGGAGGACAGGACTTGTGCTTCATGTCCAAATTTGTTAATGACTTCTATGTGTTATTTATTGGGTATCTACTATAGTCAAATACTAAAGTTTGTGTCTTTTGGATTTGAAATAGTAAAACCATAGACCAGGGGAAGGGCAAAAGGTGCAACAACACAGTAAACATTAGCAAACACTTATTAAACTTGTTTCTCCTTTAAAGCACTCTAATTCTAGTTTAAAGAAGTTAGATTTATTTGATCATCTCTCTAATCCTGTGAGGTAGTTAGTATTATTAGGTTATTTTACAGATGAGCAACTGAGACACAGAGGCATTAAGAGAGCAGTCAGAGTCCCAGAAAGAGACAGGAAGCAGTCAGACAAGTCATTTCTGCCTCATTGTTCAGTGGAGGCTGGACTTTAGTAGAGTTGAGGGAAGAGAAGTATTTTTAGAAATCAATTGACGAGGACACTTCAACTAGGAAACTGCAGCAATTATGGAAGCAGAGACCAGGAATTTAATTTTCTATAAAGTATGAGGTGAGGTGAGGTGAGGTGAGGTGAGGTGAAGTCATTCAGTCGTGTCTGACTCTTTGTGACCCCGTGGACTGTAGCCCACCAGGCTCCTCAGTCCATGGAATTTTCCAGGCAAGAGTACTGGAGTGGGTTGCCATTTCCTTCTCCAGAGGATCTTCCCAACCCAGGGATCGAACCTGGGTCTTCTGCACTGCAGGCAGACGCTTTAGCCTCTGAGCCAAAAAGTATAATATGATATTAAGAAGTCCAAGCATCCTCAGTTACTGTTTCCATAAAGTCCTTAGGTAAGACACTCTTCAGATAGAGTTATAAATAACTTTCTGACTCTCTTGAGCTCTAACCAAGAATTATAGTCAAAGTTTTATCCAGAGTGGGCAACTTAAGAAGCAGGCCCACTTGGAGAATGCAGTTTTAAAATACGTGTTCTGTATTGTGCTCAGGGCTGGGGGCTGAGAAAGGTGATGGGAGCACAGAAGAGAAATTCCTGTGGGAGATGGGGATTTTGTCTCAGTCTTAAGCAGTGCTTGGGATGTGGTATGTGGTTTAACCAAGAAGTAATGAATGAATGACTGAGTGACAGGGGAGAAGCATAGATAGCATAGATAAAGCATGGTGAAATTATGCATAGCAGATGCTTGATAATTGCATGTGAGGTTGAGTGGAGAATACAACTTACTTGAGGCCTTACTAAGGCAAAATGTAAAGTATTGATAAAAGTAAAAACAACAACGAAACCCTGAATGAATTAATAGAGAGGTAGTATAAGCCAGACCTACTTGACTTCATGGGCACTGGCCTATAATATCCCGTGAAATATTTTAAGTTCTGCTTCTAACATAGAATCTCTTTTCAGATGTCCTCTCCTTAGGCTCCTCACCTCATCCATTACATGGTGATTGAAATGGAAAAAAACAAAAGGTTTTTGTCTTCATCATGTCCCATCAAGGAGATCTGCATGATAAAAAGAAGAAAGAAGACTCAGTCCTTAGAGAATTTGAAACAGGGTGCTGAGGGAGAGATGATGTGGAAGACTTCCCAGAAGTCCTGCTCTCTCTTTGAAGTGAAGTGAAGTGAAATGAAAGTCACTCAGTCGTGTCCGACTTGCTATACAGTCCATGGAATTCTCCAGACCAGAATACTAGAGTGGGTAGCCTTTCCCTTCTTCAGGGGATCTTCCCAAACCAGGGATAGAACCCAGGTCTCCTGCATTGCAGGCAGATTCTTGACCAGCTGAGCCACAAGGGAGGCCCATGGCAGGCCCTTATTTGAGAAATCCTTTTATTATTTATGGGGTCATGTCTCTTTATGCCACCACTACATATTTTTGCTGATGGTCCAGTTTTGCTATGTGACCTAAGTTACCAATGATGGGTCTATATTTCTCATGCTGGCATTTTCTGTACATGTGAGAAGGTGTGTCTGCACATAGAACAAGACCTTTCTGGTCATTTTTGGTGCCTGGCATGGGAAACCCATCTCTCTAGAATGGCTTCCCTGGGGAGTATTCATCCCTCTAAAAAGCTCTACCATGGAGTGTCACAGGGCTTCCCCGACAGCTCAGCAGTAAAAAATCTGCCTGGAACTCAGGAGACACAGGAGACTCAGGTCTGATTCCTGGGTCAGGAAGATCCCCAGGAAGAGGGAGTGGTAACCCACTCCAGTATCCTTCCCTGGAAAATTCCACAGAAGGAGGATCCTGCCTGGCAGGTTACAGTCCATAGGGTTGCAAAGAGTTGAAGATGACTGAGTGAGACATGGAGTGTAATCTCAACTGTGGAGTCCTTGCCAACCTACCCAGGTAGAGTTAGTGACGCTGACTCCTCTACTATTTGTTTCTTGTTTGAAGTTCCATTTGTTTTCACCTGAATGGATGAATGACTGAATGAATCCAGAAATCTCATCTTATTCTTGGTGGTTCCACAACTCCATCCAGCACCTGACCCAATAACTGCAATATCACAGCATGTCATGGAGGATCAACAAATAGGTAACTGTACCAAATTTGGCCTTCCAGTTTTGCCTTTTCTCTTTGATATGATGATCATAAGAAATTAAAATTAGAATTTTAGAGATCATCTGCTCCATTATAGCACTCAATGTAGGAATTATTTTTTTTTTTGGCTGCACTGTCCAGCTTGCAAGATCTTAGTACCCTGACCAGGGATTGAACCTAGACCCCTACACCCCTGCAGTGAAAGCACCAAGTCCTAACCAATGGGCCATCGGGAAATTCCCCCAAATCTGTAGGTTTATTTAGAGTAGAAGATTTATTGCCTATTTGAATATCTCCAGTGGTGGGACACTCACTAATCCATAATACAGTTGATCCAATTTGAACCACTCAAATTGTGAGCAAAGTGCTATTTTTATATTGAGCTAAAAATTGCCTTCCTATAACTTTTACCTATTGGTTCTATTTCTCTCCTCCCCCACATAGTGGGAACTATCTAAAATAAAATTGAACTCCCTCCATATGGCCATTCTCAAGTCTTTAAAACAACTGTCATGTTCCATTTAAAATTCCCTGTTCCCAAATTGGGTCACTGTATGCTAAACCAGACTTCAGCAGTCTCCATATTATACCACATTACATGACCACGAGGCCATTTCTATTCCTAGTCTTTCTCATTTGACATCCCGTTAGTCAACGTGGTTTCAACAGCCTAGTACTCAGGACACGTACTATGGCATCAAAAAAGTTCAAAGTGATAGGTACGATTCCTGTTCACATTTTTGTGCCTTGTGAATGTCAGGACTATACAGAGCCCGGGAAGCAGAGGTGGCAGACTCTGCCTTCAACAAATATCTGGAGGAAAAAGACCGCTCCAAGACCCTGTTTGTCTTGTACCTGTTGCTATGGCAGGAACAAGGTGCTCATCTTTTGTTGGCCTTTCTTAATGGAGGTGAGCAGGAATGAATGAGACTGCCCAGAGTGGATGAGGGAAGGAGTGGCCAGTAGTGACATTTGGGGCTTAACAACCACCTGGTATGAATGAGGAAGCTGTGTGTGAGGAGATGCAGTGGGTATCAAAGCCAGGGGATTCCTGGATGATGGGAGAGATTGGCACAGTTTTGGTTGTTTACTGAGAGCACTGAGGTTGGAGGTTCTTCACTTTGGAAAAAAACCAACTCCAGTTGTATGAAACATTGACTGGGATCTGTGGTGTTACCTGTGCGTGTCCCCTTGCAAAGTGTAGGAGGCAGGCAAACAGTGTGGAGTGAAAAGCCAGGTGTTCAGTGTTGAGAAGTAAGTGGTTAAAGGGTGGGGCTTCACTGTCCTTCCCCTCCCCTCCATATCTACAGTAGATGCGCAAACATGCCAAAACCTCATGCCAGACAAGAGACAACTCCATCAAGAGATGCTTCCAGAAAGGTCTTTCCTCCAGGTGGGACCTACCTGCCAAACATCTGGGGAAATCCAGAGAGGGCAACATTTGTGCTCCTCTGGGGTCTCTATTATAAGATACCAGATTGTTGCCCTGAATTTATCTGCAGGACTCTTCTGTAGCTGGCAATACATTTCCCAGCCTCAGAAGTCACTCTCAGCTTAAAGACACGCATACTGAGAACTCTCAAAAAATAAAGCAGGTGACAGAAACAAGATGCAAGCATTAAAAAGTAGATGAAAGGAAGCCGACTGTGCTGAATGGAGGTCATTTGATTAATACGCAGCACAAAGGAGTCATGAGTCTCAATGACTGGGACTGGCCCTGTGCCCAGAGAAGAGCAGAGCAGGGGTTGGAGGACACAAAGAAAGAAAGACAATGGAGAAAGGCTGAACTGGAACTCTGAGAGAGCTGTGGTGACAGACATTGTGTGATTCTCAGTGTGTGTCACACTTGAGGGCAGAGGCCCATGAGACAGGACTTAGGTGGGCCTCTGAGCAAGCTTGTGTCTGCAGGGAGAGGTATGGGGCCGGGCATTGCAGGGTTATGATGCTTGGGGAAAAGCAGGAGACAGGAGACTCTGACTCTGGTTTCTTCTCAGGTAATTGAGAGACGGCGCGTGGATGAGCTGGCCTCTATACAAAGCTCCTCACAAGTAGGTCCATGTGGCATGAAGGGTCACTGCAGAATATCAGTGACTTTTCCACTGTTTCTCCTCTAATGTGAGTTCTGTGGGAGCAGCCAGATGAATGATCAAAGTTGGCAGCAGATTCTGTTGTTAACGGACACACTCAGGAGTGTAGGAGTCTGCCTAAGACCTTACCTCCTGTTTACACCCCTTCTCCATCTCTGATTCTGAGTGGATCATTCTTCGTCTTTCCCACCCATGATACCATGAACAGATGTCATTTGTTTATGAATGATATCCCCAACTTAAGTCCTATAGCCCTCATCAATTCAGTTCAGTCGCTCAGTCGTGTCTGACTCTTTGCGATCCCGTGAATTGCAGCACACCAGGCCTCCCTGTCCATCACCAACTCCTGGAGTTCACTCAAACTCACGTCCATTGAGTCGGTGATGCCATCCAGCCATCTCATCCCCTGTTGTCCCCTTCTCCTCCTGCCCCCAATCCCTCCCAGCATCAGAGTATTTTCCAATGAGTCAACTCTTCCCATGAGGTGGCCAAAGTATCGGAGTTTCAGCTTTAGCATCAATCCTTCCAATGATAGGATCTACAATTCTCTCACCTCAATACAATCACTGTGATCCTACTTCAAGTCAAGTAATCTGATGTGGATGCCAGTTCCGCCTGGTCTCAGTTTTCTTTCTTTCCCTTGTGATGGTTTTTCTTGGACCCTAAACTGGTGCCAACTGGCCATTCCTCTTAATAACTTACTGAATCCCTGCCCCGGAAAGTTACACTCAGCCCTGGTACTGCAGTGGAGAAGGGTAGGAAATAACTAAACTATCTTTCATCCAAGTTATCTGACCTCAGTCTCCTTGGGCTTGTGGACCATTTTGCCAAGGTAATGCCCCTTTCTGTCTTTCCCTCCACGAGAACTTGAATTCAATGAGTTTAATATATAATATATAAAGGATGGTGCTGAAAATCAGAGGAGTGGGAACTGACTCTTGTTCTCTGTTGAATTCAAGGTGCAAAGCATTGGGCCTTGTACACAGTGGGAAGTAACAAATATCTGTAGTATAATCAGGGAAGAATTAAGGATTAATCAACAAATAAAAATAATTTTAAAAATAATCCTTTTGATAATTATCAAGTTATCATTTGATAATTTTTATTGATATGTAGTTGATTTATGATATATTAGTTTTAGGTATACAGCAAAATAATTCAGATATATGCAAATATTTGTATATATATAATTTTTAGCTATATATATATATATATATAATTGTTTAGCTACTTGAAGTTTGAAAAGAAAATCCATTTAGTGAGCTATCATCTCATAGTATACAATAACATAAATTCCAGATTAATTAATATTCTAAAGTAAGAAACAAAATCTTAAAAATAAGAAAACATAGAGCACTGTTTGTTTGCTACAAAGAAAGGATTTTCTAGGCTTAAGGCAATGTATGGAATTACAAAGGAAAAGATTAATTGATTTGACTAAAAAAATAAAGGCTTTCCCTGGTGGCTCAGCTGGTAAAGAATCCACCTGTAATGCAGGAGACCTGGGTTCCATCCCTGGGTTGGAAAAATGCCTTGGAGAAGAGAAAGGCTACCCACTCCAGTATTCTGGCCTGGAGAATTCCATGGACTGTATCGTCCATGGGGTTGCAAAGAGTCGGACATGACTGAGCGACTTTCACTTTCCAAGAAATAAAAACTTCTGTATTAAGAAAAATGCAAGATAGATTTGCAATAGCATTTGAAAAAAATATTGAGGTGTTATAATTATTTAATTATATTCCGTTCTTTCCCTTTCTTAATAATTCCTTTCACAGTTAATATTCCTTTCTTTCCCTTTCAAGTTTGGAACCAGTTTATGAGTAGACACAGAAATTATACTGATACAGATTGCTTTATTGGTGATAAAATAGATTACAGTCTATAGTTTACTTTTGAGTCTGTAGCAGGTTTCTTAATACTTTATCCCAGAAATAAAGTTTCTTGCTTTGTCTTGACAGAACAGGATGCCTGCAGACCTCTTCAGGGGCAAAGCTTTTCTTGGTCAGTTTATTTCACGGCAGAGAGTAGACAGATCAGAGAAACAGATGAGTTGAAAATGTTTTGTTCCTTCTCTAACTCCTTATAAGTCAGATGAGTCAGGGAATGGAAAGAAGCCATGAGTGTTACTCCAGGGCAGGAATTTTTAAGTTTTTGGTGCCATGGACCACATTCAGTCTGGTGAAGGCTCTGGACTCCCTTTTCAGAATAATTTTTAAAATTCAACTAATAAAATACATAGAATTACAAAGGAAACCAGTTGTACTGAAATGAAATTACAAAAATATTTAACAATTTTTTAAACAATTTTTGTGGTTAAGTAAAATACATTCTTATTAATTATTCCATTAAATATCATTATCTAGCTGCAGACCTAATAACGACTATAATTTTGGTGTGAAGAGTCACATTTTGATATAAGCAATATAATATAAAATAACTATGATTTCTACTGATGGCAAAGCCACAGGTACTGCAGGAAAAAAAAATTAAATTTTCTTTTTTTTACCCATTTGACTTCAAAAACACGACTCTTCCACATTTTACTACTTTTGTTCCCAAACCTGACAGACTTAAGGTGAAGAATCCTTTCTCTAAGGGAAGTACCTTAATCATACATAACATGAGGTCAGGAACTTAAAAATTCTACCAAATACTAAGAATATAAAAGCCTCATACAAATTAACAAGAAAAGCCCCAAGAGACAGACAAGCCAAGAGCATGATGAACAGAAAGTGATTAAAAAAAAAAAAGATGAAGAAAAAGCCAACTTTGAAACAGAGAACAGAAATTAAATTTTCTTTGCCTATTAAATTAGTCAGGATAAAGCACGCACCCACACAAACACTTACAAATTCTGCCAAATGGCACTGATATGACTGTTCTCACTGCTGTTTGAATTGAAAATTGGTACAGTTATTTTGGAAAACAGATCTTAAATTATTCACATTTTTGAATCAATAACTTATTAAATCATCTTGAACTATTGTATTTTAATGGCTAAACTCTTAAAATTTTTCTCACAATACTGCTGCTGCTGCTAAGTCACTTCAGTCGTGTCTGACTCTGTGTGACCCCATAGATGGCAGCCCACCAGGCTCCCCCGTCCCTGGGATTCTCCAAGCAAGAATACTGGAGTGGGTTGCCATTTCCTTCTTCAACGCATGAAAGTGAAAAGTGAAAGTGAAGTTGCTCAGTCGTGTCCGACTCTTAGCGACCCCATGGACTGCAGCCTACCAGGCTCCTCCACCCATGGGATTTTCCAGGCAAGAGTACTGGAGTGGGTTGCTATTGCCTTCTCCGCTCACAATACTAAGACTACCCAAATCTTAAAGGACCCAGTGGGTCTTTTATACTAAGAATTCTTACTATCACTAATGAACCAAATCTTTTCCAGTTCAAAACCATAAATGTAATGGATTTACATTCCCATTATATACACTTAAATATCAGAGGGATTTCTTATGTATGCTGAACTCTTCTTTGAATCTGCTGAACTCTCAGAATATTGCTGGAGGAATGATAAATTGCCTAGGAGAGCACCTATCTGGATGTGATGGTTAATTTTATTAATAGGTGTCAACTTGACTGGGCTAAGGGATGTCCAGATAGTGGGTTTTAAAAAGATCACTGTTTCTGGGTGTGTCTATAAGACTGTCTCTGGAAGAGATTAGCATTTGAATTAGTAATCAGTAAAACTCACTCCAGTGTTCTTGCCTGGAGAATCCCAGGGATGGGAGAGCCTGGTGGGCTGCTGTCTATGGGGTGGCACAGAGTCGGACACGACTGAAGCAGCTTAGCAGCAGCGCAGAGTGAATAATGGAAACCATCCTTATCAACACCAGTGGGCATCATCCAACACACTGAGGGCCTGAACAGAACCAAAAGACAGAGAAAGGGTGAACTTGTTCTCTCTGCTTCAGCCGAGATATTCATCTTCTCCTGCCCTCCAACACTGATGCTCCTAATTCTCGGGCTTTCAGACTCAGGTTGGGACTCACTCCATTCTCAAGCCTTTGGACTTAGATAGAATGATACCACTTTTCTTAGTTCTACAGTTTACAGACAGCCGATTGCAGGACTTCTCAGCCTCCATAATCAGGTGAGCCAATTTCTTTAATATATCTCCATATATAAATAAATATATATTATAAATACTATATATATATTTCATATATGGTATCTGAAGATTTGTTAAAGGGATTATATATTAAACTTATATGTAAGACTCCTTGGTGGCTCAGATGGTAAAGAATCTGCCGGCAATGCAGGAGACCCAGGTTTGATCCCTGGGTCAGGAAGATTCCCTGGAGTGGGAAATGGCAACCCACTTCAGTATTCTTGTCTAGAAAATTCCATGGACAGGGGAGCCTGGCAGTCTATGGGGTCACAAAGAGTTGGACATGACTGAGCAACTAACATACACACACACATTACACTAATATATTAATTAAATATTAATTATTAATAAAGTTACTTATTTATAAATTGTATTATATTGATTAAATTATATATTAAGTACATTATATATGTATATATACACACATCTTCTATTGGCTCTTTTTCTCTGGAGAACTCTGACTCTTTGGGCATTGATATTTGGGCACAATATTTAGTGGCCTATATTCAATTTTTGCTAGATGATTTTCTTTGTTCATAAGTTTCAGTATTATGTCTTCCCTTCCCTTTGTCTTCCCTTGGCCTTCCTACCATTAAGTCTTTTGCTTTGATCTTGGCATCACTGTTCCATTTGTTTAGTAAGTCATTTCTTGGCAGCTTACTACGTACCAACAATTGCAGTAGGTATTAGTGATTCAATGATGAATAAATAAATGCATTGCTATCCTCATAGAACTTGCAATCAATTTCTGCATCCAAAAGCTACAGTCTGTGGGCCAAATTCAGCTTGTCATCTTTTTTTTTGTACAACCTGTAAGAAGAGTTTTTACATTTTAAAACGTAATAAAAATCAAAGGAAGAGTAATTTGTCTTGAAGTGCAAATTACACTAAATTCAAATTCTAGTGATCATCAATAAAATTTTATTGGAACACACCACACTAATCTGTTTATTTTCTATAGCTGCTTTTACACCACAGCAGCAGAGTAGTTGCGAGAAATACTGTATGGCACAAACCTGAATTATTTGCTATTTATCCTCTTACTGAAGAAGTTTTCAGCTTCCTGAGTAGTGGTGCAGATAGAAAAGAACACACAATCAAGCAATAAGTAATCACAGATTGTGGCAAGTGACATGAAGGGGAAAATGAGTCAAGATTGAGAAAGTCAGGAGCATCTGTGTGGTTGGAAGTGCCTTCGGATGGAAGTGACAGTGAAGCTGAGATGGGAAAGAAGAGAAGGATCCAGCTATGCTAAGACAGGGGCAGTTCTGTTCCAGGCAGTGGAGAGGGAGTGGTGATGGCAAAGGGACTGATGTGGGAAAGATGTTAGCCTGTTTGAGGAACTGAGATGACTTCATGGCTGGAGAATAGTAAGAGGGGAGACTGACACCTAAGTACACTGGAAACCAATTAAGACTTTTAAGCAAGAGAATGACATGGTTTGATTTGCATGTATCCAAGACCACTGGAGAAGGCAATGGCACCCCACTCCAGTACTCTTGCCTGGAAAATCCCATGGACGGAGGAGCCTGGTAGACTGCAGTCCATGGGGTCGTGAAGAGTCAGACACGACTGAGCGACTTCACTTTCACTTTTCACTTTCATGCATTGGAGAAGGAAATGCCAACCCACTCCAGTGTTCTTGCCTGGAGAATCCCAGGGACGGGGGAGCCTGATGGGCTGCCATCTATGGGGTTGCACAGAGTCGGACATGACTAAAGCGGCTTAGCACAGCAGCAGCATCCAAGACCACTTCAGCTGCTCTACAAAGAATGGATTGTAAGAGAAAAGGAAAAGAGAAGGGGAGAATATTTAGAAAGGTATTGATCTCATCTTCCCTATAAGGTCCTCTCCTTTTAAGGTCCCCTCCTACACCTTTCTCCCATGAACATGTCAACTCCATAAACTACTTCAGAATTCTGCAACGTTTTGCAATTATTTTTTTGAAAGTTGGTTATTGAGATTCAGATGTTTAGAATAGTAACTGATAAAAATTTCTGAAGAAGCTTGTGTTGGCGATCACATTTAACTCTAATAAAAACTCATTGAGAAATTCTTGTGAAAAATATGATGAGTTCAAATATGATGCTAGAATATAAGCAGTGTTATTAGAAATCATAAATGGTAGTAGTCACTTTAATCTCCTGGCAAACTGTATAACACTTCTCTGGAGTAGATAACCATCCTGGAGAGGAAGATGAAGCCAAAGCTGATAGTGGAACATGTGTGCACAGGAAGTGAGCAGTAATCTGTGGTTGATGTAATCAGATAGATGGAAAACGTTTGGAGAGGGCAAGATAGAGGCTGAGAAACATGGCTATGGAGACCAGTGGGGAATTTCTGGAGGAAGACTAGCCTGGGGTTTTAAGAACTCTGATGATATATATTTTTTATGGTGCTACTTTTTTGCAGTGCTGCCATCTAAAAGCCTTCCTTTTTCCAAGACTTCATTGGAAGTCTGATACAAACACACAGACTTGGGCTGGTGGTTTTCTAGAAGTGATTGAGGTACTGCCTCGCACAGTAAGAGATAATATAGAAAAGCCATTTAGTGTTTGGGTGGTCAGATGATCAGTAAAATGAAGTCATTTGATGAAAGCAGAAATCCAGAGTCAGATTGACTAGGAGAAAATTTCTCCAAAAAATACAGAAATTCTAAGGAAGACCAGGTAAGAAAACAAGTTTCTCCCCTCAAGTAATAGGGATTTTTGAGGAAATTTTACTTGACAGTTTAAAGACAGTGTGACTCCCACTATGTATGGGTTGTAAATCATGTCCTCTCATTAGTTTTATAATTTACATGAAGTCAATAGTGTGTTCAGTTCAGAGGCCTAGAAGAACAGCCTGAGAGACTAAATGACATCCAAAGATACTGACATTCCCAGGGATAGAACCTCTGTTCTTCCTCTGGCCACTGGAACCCTTGATAAAGCCCGTACTTCTACTTGGTGGATGAAAGCCAAGGCTAAAGAAGAGCAGAAGAGAATAAAAGCAAATATTTATGGGAAAACACAAGCCAGCATTTATAGGAAGTATTTGCTTCCTCATGTCTCTTGTCCTTTCGGAATTTTGGGTTTCCCTAAAGGAAACAGTTCTATTTTTAGGAAAAAACAACATACCAACACACAAGGGCCAGATTTTCTGAGCCTTTTTCAGGAAGCACTTTCCCACCAATCTGTTTCTGGGTCTCACACCAACTCAGAAGGAGTGAACATCATGTTTCCAGAGTCTCTTCTAGTTAACTCAGCATCCAATAAAGAGACACAATTAAAAGGATAGTTTTGTATTTTAAGAAAGATGAGACAATTTAGCTTAGAGGATCCAAGTAGGATCCTCTAAATCTTCACACTTGGGAAACAGTGAGGGCTTTAGTCAATTCAGTTTCATGAGAAGATTTCTACTTTGCTAATCTTCAGGAAGAAAAGTTATGACCAACCTAGATAGTATATTCAAAAGCAGAGACATTGCTTTGCCGACTAAGGTCCGTCTAGTCAAGGCTATGGTTTTTCCTGTGGTCATGTATGGATGTGAGAGTTGGACTGTGAAGAAGGCTGAGTGCAGAAGAATTGATGCTTTTGAACTGTGGTGTTGGAGAAGACTCTTGAGAGTCCCTTGGACTGCAAGGAGATCCAACCAGTCCATTCTGAGGGAGATCAACCCTGGGATTTCTTTGGAAGGAATGATGCTAAAACTGAAACTCCAGTACTTTGGCCACCTTATGCGAAGAGTTGACTCATTGGAAAAGACCCTGATGCTGGGAGGGATTGGGGGCAGGGGAGAAAGGGGCGACCGAGGATGAGATGGCTGGATGGCATCACGGACTCAATGGACGTGAGTCTGAGTGAACTCTGGGAGTTGATGGACAGGGAGGCCTGGCGTACTGCGATTCATGGGGTCTCAAAGAGTTGACACGACTGCACGTCTGAACTGAACTGAATCTTCAGGATGACTGAAAGTCTCCTGGAGACCAGAGTGGACCCTCCTGTTATCCAAGAACCTAAGTGAATAACCTTAGCTATGAGGTAATCTCGTACAGTGGCATGGATGAGCCTTCAGGACAAGAGATTCCAAGGCCTTGTCTGGAAAGGCCAACAGGAGCTGAACCACCTCACTTTCTCTCTACTATACCTATGAGTTCAGTCACTCAGTCATGTCAGAACTCTTTGTGATCCTGTGGACTGTAAACCCCCAGGTTCCTCTCTGTCCATGGAATTTTCCAGGCAGAAATACTGGAGGGGGTTGCCATTTCTTACTCCAGGACATCTTCCTGATCCAAAGATAGAACCCATGTCTCAACAGATGGATTCTTTACCACTAAGCTACCTGGGAAGCCCTCCTCTCTACTATGCTGCTGCTGCTGCTAAGTCGCTTCAGCCATGTCCGACTCTATCCGACCCCACCAGGCTCCATCGTCCCTGGGATTCTCCAGGCAAGAAAACTAGAGTGGGTTGCCATTTCCTTCTCCAATGCATGAAAGTGAAAAGTGAAAGTGAGGTCGCTCAGTTGTGTCCAACTCCTAGCAACCCCATGGACTGCAGCCTACCAGGCTCCTTCATCCATGGGATTTTCCAGGCAAGAGTACTGGAGTGGATTGCTATTGCCTTCTCCGCCTCTCTACTATAGATTCAACCAAAAAAATCTTGCAAAAGCTCTTCTCATTTTCCTACATGTCTTGGATGAAATCTTGATGTAGCCTCCTGTAGAGATGGAAATGGGTCAGATAAGAGGGTACAAAACCCTCCTTCCACAGACCCATAAAAATGGGAGTCAATGCTTAGAAGAGAAATTGGCTTGGCTTCCTGAGCCTGCTGCTCTCCATTTTTCAAGACTCAAATATTCTTCCTTATCTCTCAGAATGCAAGAATGAATAAATAATTGTCTACAAAGTCTCTTGAGTTTCCTGAAGAAAAGCACCATCTGAATATAAAAGTAAATGTGCTAGACAGCTATCAAAGCTCAAAGCAAAGAAAGTCACAGAATGGGAAGAAATTTGCAAAACATAGCTTAACACCTCAAAGTCAAAATCTTGTACAAATGACTAAGTGGCATTTTTTTTTTTTTTGAGGTCAAGAGAAACTGCAGAGCCTACAATTCCTACTAAACAATAATAACTACCACCAATCCCTATTTACTGATGAACAATTTACAATGCACTTTCATTATACATGGCCTCATTTCTCATTAATGTGATATGCACATGAAACAGAAACGTTGTGAGATAATATCTATTCTTACCACCATTCAGAATGAAGAGATCCTAAGACTCAGGAATGGTAAACATCACTCGTTTCCTCAACTGTTAAGTAGTAGAATCAGCAGCTGAATCCAAATCTTGTGGTGCCCAAGTCCATGCTATTTCTATTAATACTATATGGGACCAATCACTTCTCCAGAGAGCTAAATATTCCTTTCCCCTCCAACTTCCGGTCTTGTGATGAACAGTGTATTAAAGACTGATTCCTGACCTCTTTGGTGAGGAATCAGCACTTTGGATCACAGAACCAGCCTAGAGTGGCCCATCAGTGCAGCTACTTCTAAGGTGATTGAAGTATGGTCTTCCAGATCCAAGATATTCCTTCTTCTCCAAGATGGAGAGTAAAGTATGTTTAAATTTGAAGTCACCAAGTGAAATAAGTTCACGTTTTCAATCACGTAGAAAACCAGAAAGCCTTTCTTTTCCACAACTGCCCCTCAGATATACTGTGTTTATCTATAGTTTATGGTCCCTTCTTGTGCTAGACATTAGTACTTTACATAAGTCCCCTCATGCTTTCAGCATTTGTATTTATGAATGTTTCAGGCATATTTCTAATTGATGTCATAAAGTAGTGAATAAAGTGGAACAGGGAAATGGGGAGTGGATGGGATGAATTGGAAGACTGGGATTGACATATATACTATGTATATTATGTGTAAAATAGATAACTAAAGAGAACCTAACTGCATAGCAAAGGGAACTTTGTGATGATAAAAATGAGAAGGAAATCCAAAAAAAAAAAAAAAGAGGGGATGTATGTGTGCGAATAGCTGATTCACTTTGCTGTACAGTAGAAACTAAGATAGCATTGTAAAGCAACTATACTCCAATAAAAATTTTTTAAAAGTGGTCAATCCCAACCCTCCATGGAGTGAGTGGGTAGGACAAACAATATGTAAAATAAACAAGTAAGTAACGTGTCAGGGGGTGATAAGTTCTATGGATCTACAGTAAGTAACCAAGAGGATAGAAGTGTCATGGTTCAATGGTCCAGGGCTGGCAGTAGGATGTTGCTATTGGGACGTGTTGGGATAGTCTCTGATTTCAGCAGCTTGCCCAAGGACACGGGGAAGGAAACCATGTGGTTATCTGGGACAGAACTTTGTAAGTAAACAGAACAGAGTGTGAATGTCCTTGGGAAAGAATGCTGGGTGTGTTTGAAGAACAAGTAGTAGAACAATGTGACTGGGGCAGAAGCAGCAGTGGTAGAAAGGTAAAAGATAGGATAGGAAAGATGATGTGAGAGGTCCAGACAGTTTGGAGGCCATTGTCTGACCAGAAACTGCTAATGAATTTTTACAACAAATAGGTCTGATGACTCCTCATTTTTTAAACTCTTTAAAAAAAATTGAATTATACTTGATTTACAATGTTTCAGGTGTATAGCAAAGAGATTCATTTACACATATAGGTATATCTATTCTTTTTCAGATTTTTCCATTATAGGTTATTATGAGATATTAAATATAGCTCCCAGTGCTATACAGTAGGTTTTTATTGCTAATGTATTTTGTATATAATAGTATCTGTTGATCCCAAATTCCCAATTTATCCCTCCTGTCCCCTTTTCTCAATTTTAAAGTTAAGATACACAAAGAGAAATTTCATAGTTACTTAAGGCCAGTACAGGGTGGTCAGGGAATTAAATCCAGAATTTTTGATTCCAAAGTTGGCTTTCTATTCTCTTTTCTCTCTGTCTGAGGCTCCTTTGGCCCCCATGGTCCTGAATAGAGATTTGAGACAAATAGCTGTGTCCACAACACCTAAATTTCAATGCACATTTCTAAAGCATAAACACTAAGAAAACTTCATACAGGAGATTTTAATGAGAGGCAAATTGCATTCTAAGTTGTTGCATGAATTGAATTGGGATCTATAATCCAGACAATCTAATGCTTTGTAACCAGGGTAAGAAAAGCAGCAAAGAGGAAGCTATAGCTGTAATTCTGGGAAATGTTGAGCACAAGGGCATATTGAACAATAAGAGATCAAAGAAGCCCGTGGAAACACAGCCAGCATGAAATGCCAGGCCAATGCCTTGAGAATGAGAAAGAGAGGCCCTGCACCTGTTATCTAGGAAATCTGAAGTACACGCAGTGAAAACACTGTCCCATGTTTTGGTTTGAGTCTTTTTGACCAATGGCTACAAAAACTGGGAAGACTCAAATATCTCTTTTCAGTGTTACTTCAGAATTCCAGTAAACGTGGTTAGTAATTCACATCATACCACTAATAGCACCATTGCTGTGATTACATTTTTTGATGAGCCCGAGGTCACCTATGCAGACTCTCTGGTGCATATCTCATTTGGTGTCCACTCATTTATGACTTGACTTCTCAGCCATGTGGGGCCATTCCAAACCAGGGGCATCCTTCATGTCAGATATCTACATGCCATGAGTCCAAGCCAAACCATCTGGTTTCATGTGGAAACAAATGGACAGTAAAACTTAATTACCCATACAGGAAGGTTGAGTGTCTAGAAGATGAAGCTCACTCCCTTCAAAGAAGCAACTCGATAAAATCCTACTGCAGCATTAACTCTCAGTAATTGTGAAAATGAGAAATTCCAAGGTAGCTCAAGAGATACATCAGAGAGAATATTTCTGGGAGTTCTGTGTGTCCTCATCCAGCTGTTCCCAGACTTTCCAACAGCCATCATTCACATGTGGAAACCAGGTAGTTTGAGACCACATCACTGGAGGGATCCCCTCACCAGCACAGATGGAGAAGGCAATCTAAGGCTGATGAAAACAGTCAAATGAGAGTTAGAGGAGGTCCAGGAATAACAGCAGTATCATTCTGGTAGGGAGGGCAGGGTGCTTCTAAGGAATCCATGCAGGCAGATCCTGACCAATGGCTATGGAGCTCCCCTTGTAAAAAGTCTGACTGGACCTGTGGCTTCCTCTGTGGTATAATTTCAGAAATGCTAGGAGAAAAACACGTTTTCAAAACGCTTGCTCCTGATTGTTGCCACCTGTAATCTTTCACTGATAAGCAGAGGAATTAGTATAATTAGAGGTTAAAAACCCCCAAAACCTAGGAACAACAACATCTCAGTGTAAATTCACCTTGTGCATGCATGCACAGTTGCTCAGTCATGTCTGACTCTTTGCAACCCCATGGACTGTAGCCTGCCAGACTCCTCTGTCCATGGGATTTTCCAGGCAAGAATACTAGAGTGGGATGCCATTTCCTATTCCAGGTGATCTTCTTGACCCAGAGATTGAACCTATTTAGGTTGCAACTAACTGACTTTTTCAGAGGAGGTTGTCATGAGACTAAGGGAATGAGATAATATTTGTTTTCTATTGCTGGCAAACAAATTAGATCAAACTTAGTGGGTTGAGATCACACATATTTACTATTTCCCGGTTT
Source organism: Aepyceros melampus (assembly GCA_006408695.1). Taxonomy (NCBI): domain Eukaryota; kingdom Metazoa; phylum Chordata; class Mammalia; order Artiodactyla; family Bovidae; genus Aepyceros; species Aepyceros melampus. The sequence goes on along the minus strand of SJXQ01002248.1, from coordinate 369,773 downwards.
TGTAGGTCAAAAGTCTAAGCACTTGGCTGGGCTCTGCTCTGAGTTTCATGAGGCCAAGATCAAGAAGTTAGGAGAGCTGCAATCCTTACTAGAGGCTTCTGGGGGAGGACCTACTTCCAGAACCTGTCAAATTGTTGGTAGGATCGTTTTTCTCAGTTGTAGGGTGAAGGTCTTGCTTCCTTGTTGACTATGGACCAATGATTGTTCTCAGCTTCTAGAGACTGCCCGCATTCCCTGGCTCCCTCTTCATTTCAAAGTCACCAATGCTGGTTGAATCCTGAGGCTCCTCATCAGTTACCTCTCCTCTGTCCCCTCTCTTATGTCTTTTTCCACTGTGTCTCTACCATTCCAACTGCAGAAATTTCTTTGCTTTTAAGACTCAAGTGATTAGATTGGGACTATCAGAAATTCAGGATAATCTCCCTGTCTTAAAAGTCTATAACCTTATCTGCTAAGTCTCTTTAGCTTTGCTCGATTATTTAATATATTTATAGAAGCCAGGATTAGAGTATGGACATCTTTGGGAAGAGGGCTATTGTTTGTTCTACTACAAAGGTGAAGGGGGACAGGTCAGGATTTTTACACACAATATTGAATATGTCTTTTATTCCTTACAATTACAATGAAGTTCGAGGGGGTCAGAGATGTTAAGAAACTTAACCGGAGTAATGCATCTAAAACTCGGCAGTGTTAACATCTGAATACAACTATGTTAGCTCAAATAGACTGTTGGATCTAGAAGGGGCCTTAGAAATGATCTAGACCAGAAATGTTTACCCTGGGTCTATAGAATTGAACTCCATGGGTCCATTAGGGAGGGAGAGAGCCAAGAAAATTTGAAAACAAGAAGGGGTATATGTAAAAGCATGCCTTATTCTTTTTTTTTTTTTTTGAATGAAAGAGAGGGCTCATTGTTCATAAAGAACTTAGATGACTCCTACACAAAAACAGTATTAAGAAGCACCAATCCTCATTCTTCATAATTGAGTTTATTTAAACATCACCAACAACCCATTTTGTTGTGGCTAACAGATCTATCCTAACATTTATTGACAGCAATGCAACTCTGTAGGGAAGGGGTTATTTAAACGTTGGCGTGAGGCTGAGTAGGTACTAGCACCTCACCTATAGCTTCTCTATCAATGTTATTCATGAATTGTCATAAACCCTGGAGCACTGGAGACACTTTGATCTAGGAGGGAGGCATAAACAAAAGGAAGGCTGTAAGGCTATGAAATTAAAGTATAGAATTTTGTTTTCAAAGTTAGTAATTTACCCTTGATTTCAACCAAGGCTTTTTAATCTAATTTTCTTTGTTGTTCCCTTAGTTTTCTGCACCAGCCTCTGCACTTCATTCATTGTTTATCTTTTTGCCACTCTGGATTTTGATGCCTTCAAGGTCATGCCTACACTATGCCAGGCACTGTGCTTAAATCCGTGAAACCAAAGAAACACGTTTTTGGCCTCCAAAGAGCTTACAAACTATGTTTAAAGAAATACTTTTCTTTTAAACTGAATATTAAACTGCTGCTGCTACTGCTGCTAAGTTGCTTCAGTCATGTCCGACTCTGTGCAACCCCATAGACAGTAGGCCACGAGGCTCCACCATCCCTGGGATTCTCCAGGCAAGAACACTGGAGTGGGTTGCCATTTCCTTCTCCAATGCATGAAAGTGAAAAGTCAAAGTGAAGTAGCTCAGTCGTGCCCAACTCTTAGTGACCCCATGGACTGCAGCCTACCAGGCTCCTCCGTCCATGGGATTTTCCAGGCAAGAGTACTGGAGTGGGGTGCCATTGCATTCTCTGGAATAGTAAACTACCAATATACAAATAGTATTATATTATTACTATTTATAATGAAGAGATTGATTTCAAATGCCAACTAGAAATTTCAACCAGAATATTGATTCAACATAATGTTTCAACTAATTCAGCCAAAGTGCCAAAAGAACTATTAAAATAACTTATTGACCAATAAAATAGAAACAGAGGGCCATTTTCTATAATTGTTCAATTATGGAAGCAGAGTAGAAAATACTAAAATGTTATGTTCCTTATAATGAATTTCAAGGTAATATTACATACTAAGAGAGTAACAAAGTAGATTTTCTTTGATTTTTCTTTTAATTGAAGCAAAATAAAATGAAAAATAAATAGAAGAAAATACCCTCTGGGATACGTATGAAAGTAAGAAAAGTGATAGCAAATGAAAAGATACATTCAAATAAAATTATCAAACCCTAGCTTTGCGGTCGGAGAAGGCAATGGCACCCCACTCCAGTACTCTTGCCTGGAAATCCAATGGATAGAGGAGCCTGGTAGCCTGCAGTCCATGGGGTCGCTAAGAGTCAGACACGACTGAGCGACTTCACTTTCACTTTTCACTTTCATGCATTGAAAAAGGAAATGGCAGCCCACTCCAGTGTTCTTGCCTGAAGAATCCCAGGGACGGGGGAGCCTGGTGGGCTGCTGTCTGTGGGGTCACACAGAGTCGGACACGACTGAAGCGACTTAGCAGCAGCAGCAGCAGCAGCTTTGCGGTGGAGACAAAAGAACTGTTTGAATTTAGAAAAGTAACTTAAAAACTCTAAACTTAAGTTTTCTCATCTATAGAATCATGACAATAACATCTGTTTTCCTGTATTTTTAAAGAGCAAAATTTAAAAATTAAATTATATTGTGTGGATTTATACGTAATCACTATTTAAATAAGAATGCATATGCCATAGTAAAATACCTTGAAAACAATAGTTTTTTTTAAGTATTGCTATTATTCAATTGTATTGTCTCCTTGTTTAAAATATCAAGAACAACTATGAAGGATCCAAGATGTATTATTACTTTGAGAAACAAACAAACAAACCAAAATACTCAAAGCATCTGAAGTAAATTGTAGCATAGGAGGAACCAGACCATTTCTCAGTTTTATTGTGATTTCCTAATGGAGTCTTTGGCTTTGGGGATTTGGGCTAATTGTATTGGGCTCATACTTCTGTCTACCTCAATGATAAGTGTCCAAGTGTAAACGTAGAAAATAAGTAATTAACTTAAAGGGGTTACAGGGGAGCATGGCCACGGTTTGTTCTCATTTGATGTGCTTATGCTTTTGTATGAGGTTTAAGATGATATTAGAGCATGGAGGCTGATGCAGCTCAAGGGACAGGCCTGCAATACCACCTGCAGAGAACCTCCTCTAGCTATTATCACAGAGCCTGACAAAGGTGAGAATCCTACTTCACATACCCTTATGGAAAGCAGTGACTGTGGTCTTCATCACCGCTGCCTCAAGGAATAACTTCTCCATGGCACCACTTTGTAAAGCTTGTCTTGTTCCTAATGACATCCCTGCCAGAGTTCTACCATAGGGTGAGTGTTAGTCAGTCAGTTGTGTCTGACTCTTTGCGACCCCATGGACTATAGCCAGCTAGGCTCCTCTGTCCATGGAATTCTCCAGGCAATACTGGAGTGGTAGCCATTTCCTTCTCTAGAGGCACCTTACCAACCCAAGGATCCAACTGGGGTCTCCCACATTGCAGGAAGATTCTTTACCATTTGAGCCAGATCTCAGTAAATATGTGTTGAATCTGTGAGTATATCACTCAGATTTTATACAATTATTTGGTCCAGATATATTGAAATAATACCAAAGCATCTAGCTAAACTGCAAAATGGTTTTTTTTTTTTTTTTTGGTCAATATGGTGACATGACAGAGCAGTTTTGTTGGTTGTGTAGAATGAAACATCTACCATCACAGACTTCTATCAATATATCTTATTCCTCAGTACAATCCTTTTCTATATCCACAGTTTTCCCAAGTAAAGAGGCTTTAGATGGAAAGAAGGGAAGCAAAGAGAGATGAAAAGAGGGACAGGCTGGTTCAGCTGGATTAGTCATCACTGCCACCATATAAATGATTTCTATATTAAATATATAAAGGAAGGGTTTGGGCATTTTTTTTAACAACTATTTTTTTTCCTGTCATATTTTAACCCTAGGAAGGTCAGATAGGACTAGGTTCTGCAAATTGCCATTTTGTGTACTAGGGCAAGTGACTCTGGTTTTCACTTTCTTCACAAGTAGGATAAGACTACTCAAAGGTGGTGGGGAAGTGGAAGAAACCAAGCAAAGTTGAATTTCAAAGCAAAGCTTCAGCCTGGTCCTGCTGTAGTGTTCTGGAGTGCTAGTGATCTTCGTGCCAACTAGTCATTGCCAGGAAGAGATGGGGGAGAATGTAAATTACCAAGCTCCAGCGGCTTATGTTAGTCTTCTGAAAGAGTTTTAAGTGCCCAGTTTAGATGCTTGCACATATTAGAAGCTGGGGGAGGAAAACCTCAGACCGTAAGAGGGGCCTAAGGAGATCTGAACAAAGTCCTACAGTGTTGCCTTCAGCCTGCTTTGAATGTTAGATGATACATGCCTATAAAGCCCTTCGGATAGAATCTGGTACAGAGGAAGTACGCATCCGGATGTTTGCTGCTGCTGCTGCTGCTAAGTCGCTTCAGTCATGTCCGACTCTGTGAGACCCCATAGATGGCAGCCCATCAGGCTCCCCCGTCCCTGAGATTCTCCAGGCAAGAACACTGGAGTGGGTTGCCATTGCTTTCTCCGGATGTTTGCCACTATAATTAATACTTTTATCATCCTCTCTACAGAATTAGAGTAAGTATTCCCCACAGCTTCCTTCCAAGCAGAGGTTACAAACCCTAAAAGTTTGGGGGTTATGTAAATTAGAGAAACTGCCAGAAAGAAGACCAGGAAGAGGTGGGGCAGGGTCACCTGGGGCACACCTGCTCCCTGCCATCAAAAATAAAGCCTCTGCAATCAAGTGTTTGCAAAACACTATGAAAAAGTCAAAGTCAAAACAAACCAAAACAAGAATTACATCTGGCTGGTGGATTGCCAGTTTGCCAGGCTTGCTCTAAACTTTGCTCACAGCCTCCATCCCACAAGGCACTCTAGTCCCGGCAGGAAAGGATGGTGTATTTGGGGGCATGCCTGCTGAGGAGTGCTCCCTGCCAGGCTGCCTGGGAAGCTAGGAGACCCTGTGATGAATTTTACTTGGGTGGTCTGTCCTCTCCACCCTGGCCACCCACAGCCACCTCTGGTTGTGATGATACAACACAATGGAGAGTCGGATTTGTTTTTTTGTACATTCAAGGAGTATTTATTGAGCACTACCACATTCTATGTTGGCTGTGAAGGGTCCTAATGAGAAACAGGCTCTGTGTGTGTTTATGTGTCTGGAAGAGAGGCTTTCTTTCAAATTAAGATGTGGTTGGGAAGATCCCCTTGCTTCCCTTCATTTCCCTCACAGGAAATACAAAGTTAGCAGTGGAAACAATTGCTTATCCGTGTTTCTGCCTCATCTTGGGTCACTTGACTCATCTCTTTCTTAACACCTCTTAATATACTCTCCATCCTCACATTTACCGGTCCTGCCAGACTGGACCATTCAGTATTATACTTGCTGTGCTTATAGTTCTATGCCTATTAGTTCAAGGTGGGAGTTTGTATGCAAGAGAAAAATAAGTCATAATCCTGAGGAAACAGGGTATGCTCTCAAAGAACCATCCAGAGAGCTGTGACAATGTATAATAGCATGCTAACCTATAAAGTTGAGATACAAGAGTTGGCAGTGAAGAGATGAAAGATTTAAGATGAAAAAGGCTATGGTTGTAACCTGACACTATATTACCCAATTAGTACATTATATTCCTTTATTAGGTCAATTTTATACTTTAACTGTAACTTTATTAGATCTATATTTATATTAATATTTTATGATTAAAATTTAATGTGTTCACCATAGAAAATTTGAAAGCAAAGAAAACCAAAGAAGGAATTAAGTTTCTCATAATTCTATTATCCAGATGCTGCCACAGTTAACATTTCAGTACTTTTCCTTCTAGGTCCATGGATTTTTACTTTACTGGGATGATCTATTCTGAAACTTGATTGTTTCCCATTTAATAATTTATCCTTGAACTTTTCCCCATATAATTAAGTTACTGTCATGCAACATGCTTCTTAATGGCTTATTTTGTCACATTGACATACTGTAATTTATTTAAGCAGACTCTCTTCCCTCCGCCAAATCTGTCTCCTTATTTCATATTCCAACTAAAGCCAGTTTTAAAGGTACACATAGGGCCCCAGAAACCAGCGATAGATGACTGGCTCAATCCCTTCCCAGGAACTTCAAAGAACTGCAAGAGAAATCAGCTGTGATGCTCTATTTCACATTCTCTGGAGTGACAGCTCAGCTTGAGACTGCTACAGAGGTGGTCAAAGGCTGAGGCGGGGCATTTGGAAGACAAGACTTGGAATTACAAGGTTTCCAGTGACCAAATAGCAGTATCAAACCCTTCTCTTACAGGCTTCTTCAGAAAGCAAAAGATACCAGATGAACTCTCAGGAGTGTTTTGAAAGGCAAGGCAAATGGCACATTTGAGAACTGAATTTGGCTCCATTTGTTCAAGGGAAGGTGGGTGGCTTCAGCTGCCTAGGAAACAGGCTTTGAATATGTGCTTCCTGGAATTCTTTATGCTTCTCTCCTGAAAGGGTTCCTAGTGTTCCTGATAAAGGATTCTTATTATTTGGCATTTGCAGGCAGCCTAGTTTTGGCTACATTCTGTTCAATTCTTTATGTTGGTGAGTTCTTATAAAGCCCTGTATCTCTTCAGAACTAGCCCAGAATTCTCCCTTCTCCCTGCCTCTTTCTCCTTCCCCATCTCTGCCTTACTCCCACCTGCCAACCTTGCACACACTTTTATTTTATTTCCAATCTGAAAGCTGAAACTCTGGCACAGTTAGGTGAAGCCATACACAGAGCATCTGCTTCAGTGTTTCAGGCTGCTTCTAGGAGAGTAAATAGCATATGCAAGGCGTGGGTGCTGTATTGGAAGTGAAACAGGCACCACCGTGAATGGTTGAATGTTGACCATGAGGCAAAGCACATGGTCAGAACCCCCAAAACCTTGCACTCAAAGAAGCAAAAATTAGCCTTGACCTGTCCTTTCATACCATCCAGATCTAAGGTGCAGAAAGCAAAGAGAATGAGAGAAGGAGGTCTATAAATAACAGTTGCATTCTTTATTCAATTCACTTATATGTTCAGTAAATCTTAATTAAGCAAGTATTAATTTCAGTATTGTGTACTTGTGAGAATCTGAGTCCTGGTGGGTAGGATACACTTTAGGTAAATGAGACCATGTATTGAAGGACCCAGAAAAGTACTGGTCACATAGTAGGCATTCAAATACATTAATAATACCTAACATATTCTGGACTTTCTACTTGCCAGGCCCTATTCTAAGTATTTATATATAAATATATAAAGTTATATATAATAACATATTTAGTCATTAAAACAGTCTTTTGGAATAAGTTACGCAAATGCTCCAGTAAAGTTAAATAAAATGTCCAGTATCATTTACTTAATTTCTTTGTCTTAGCTTTATGTAAGATACATCACAGGATTCCTGTCCTTTTCATTAAAGATTAGCTGAGCACTTGATCAGACTGGAGAAGCAGAACTTCTGTAGAAAGGTTGGGACCATGAATCTTGTTGAGAAAGATGAGAAAGAAGAGAATCCTAAGAGCGTATTCCATGCTAGTAGTCTCACCATAATCCTATTGGTTCAGCATGCTGGTAGAGGAAGCTGAGCCATAGTATATAGCAAGAGGGGCAGCGATAACACATCCACGTACAGTCATACACAAGCCTATGCACACAGTTTCTGCAGTCAAGAATCTTGAAATCTTTTGTGGATACAAATCACAGATACTAGAAAAAAATTCCAGGGTAATGCAAAAATAGCAGTTAGATTTACCATGCTAAGTTCTGTGAGACTATGAAAGTCAGAGTTCCTTTCTTCAATAACTCTGTGATCTTGCTGGCTATCTCTTTACATCATTTGTAAAGTTTTGGAACTCAGACCAGTTGGGGTCTGCCCACATGAGCTACTTGCTGCAGTGTCCGAGTGTTCTGCTCAACGACAGGCAAGGTTCAGGCATATCCATATTTGCCACATAGTCTTGTCAAAGAAACACAGCCAATGGTTTAAATAACAAGCTAATAGGCAGCATACTGCACTGGAATCATATGTTATAATTGATGCTTTTATTGCTTATTTTATGTTGGACTTGTTTGACTTTTATATTCATGATAAGAAGTTGCTTACTATTGTTAGATATTACTCCTCTTTAGAGCTTTTGGATCCATGTAATTGAAGCATAGCCTAAGATTGCAAGGGATGCTGTTAAAAACAAAATTATACTGAGGCTGATATAAAAATATAAATATCATTCATAACCCTTGAATTCAAACTTTCATGTTCATCATTAGAGCTCCATTGTTCTATTTATCTGGCAATTCACATTCAGCTTTATGAATATTGGGAGGGTTCAAAATAAAGGAATATCCTTTGAAATCTCCAGTGCAACAAATGAACACTTTCTGGTCTATCCCTTTTACACATCTTTCATATATAGTGAATTTCATTTGAAACAGTTTCATACCATAAAAGCAACTGAAAAGCCCTGACACAGAGTATCAACTCTGTGGGAAAAGTGGGGGAGAAGACTTGAAAGGCAGACTAAAGTTTTATAAATCATATAATGATATTGGAAGCTATGACTGTAGAGCTAGGAATAGGTAGGAAATAGGTGCAGAATACAATGACACTATGTAAAATGTGGTCCTTCCAGAGAGGAGGAATATTTAGAAAGAATTCTGTGGAGTCAAGCGGCTGATGCACAATTGAACCAGTTGGGTAATTAGTCAATCTCTATGGAATATTAAATTTTCCCATGTCAATCAGGCAATAAAGTTAAAATATTATAGGCATCATCGACTCAATGGACATGATTTTGAGCAAGCTCCAGGAGTTGGTGAAGGACAGGGAGGCCTGGTGTGCTGCAGTCCATGGGGTTGCAAAGAGTCGGATATGACTGAGCGACTAAACTGAAAAGATTATAGATTTTGAAGAATTAAATGAAAACATCATTAGAAATTTGAGAGTGTAGTAGTGGAAAGAAACAATCCCATTTGAGGCACATGGATGGGCTTGCCAATGGGCAAATCATGTTATGTATAGGTCTCAGCTTTCAAAGTATGGCTCTGGATATGGCCAGTTCTAAAATTCACACCCCAGTCTAAGTCAACCTCTTTTAGTTAAGAATTTTAATAGTCTCCTTGTGAGTTCTAGTTCACTTAGATGGTATTCCTGTTTCTTTTGTGAGTCTTTTCACTCTGAGAAAAATTACACACTGTCTATAGATAAGATGCTATTTTCTATCCATCAAAAGTGGCAAAAGTTCATTAGCTTTACAAATTATATTAGTGAGGCTGGAGAAAGAGACATTTTCATATATTGCTGATGAAAATGTAAAATGTTACAAAATAGGTGTGAATCGTAAATGTTAGTATTTATCCTTTGACCCTAGGTCTACCTTGAGGATATACTTCTAACAATAAAATATATTGTTATTTGTGTTAAAGGTTATTTATTGCAGCATTGTTTATACTGTAAAATTTTGGAACTACCTAAATGTCCAAGAATAGGAGATTGAATAAACAATTGTACATTCCCAAAATGGAATGCTACATGGTTTTAAGAAAATAATGACATAAGAAAAGTCTCTGTGAAAGTGTTGAGCAGTGATTACCAGGAGACTGTGTTAAGTGACAGAAAGGTAAAGTACAAAAGAGCACATAAATATAGTATATTGCCCTTTGTGTAAAAAAGATGAGGAAATTAAAAAAAAAACTTATACATATAGTTGTTTATTTTTACAAGAAGAAACATGGGAAGAATAAGCCAGAAAACAATAAAGCTGGTTACCTGCAAGGGATGTTGGGTGGGAAATAAGGTGGAAAGGATATGGAAGGGAGTTGCATACAAATTATTTTTAGAGAATAAAAATACCTTTTTGTTTATTTTTGCCTTTTGCAAGCATGTTTATGTACTGCATATTTAAAATATATACAATTGTCCCTTAGTATCCACAGCAGATTGGCTCCAGGACCATGCTGCAGATATCAAAATCCATGGATGCCCAAGTGCTTTATATAAAATAGTGTAGTATTTGTATACAACCTGTGTATATACTTCTGTGGGATTTAAATTGTCTCTAGATAATGAACTCAATTGACATGAATCTGAGCGAATGCCAGGAGATAGTGAAGGACAAGGGAAGCCTGGTGTGCTACAGTCTATGAGGTCTCAAAGAGTCAGACACAACTTAGCCATTGAACAATATCAGATTACTTAATGATACCTAATACAATGTAAAAGCTATAGAAATAGTTATAAATACAATGTAAATGCTGCGTTAATAGTTGCCAGCATGTGGCAAATCCACATTTTGCTTTTTGGAACTTTGTGGTGTTTTTTTGAGTTTTCAATCTGTGGTTGTTTGAACCCATGAATGTGGAAACTGTAGATTCAGGGGGCAGACTGTGTATAAATATACATTAGTTAAATCAGCAGAAATGAGAAGGGAAAAAATCCCAAACATTGAAAGCAAACTGAAATATATGAACCTGAGAGTATTTTGAAGAAATTCAGAATCTACTTCAGATGTATTCTAGGATTAAGGAAATGAGTAAATATATATATTTTGTTGGGGTACAGATATCTCATTATGGAGAAGGCACATGTATGGAATGGGAACAGGTGAGAAAAAACCTTTTGGGATGGACTGCATTTAATATTTAATATTGTCTGTGTGAACTCATTATTTCTAAACTATGTTTATGTATTCATAAATATACTGTATATGCATTTGAGTACATGTTTGTATGTGTGTGTGTGTATAATTATTCATATATTTTATAGCTTTATCCACAGCAAGGATCTAGAAGCAAAATCACCCCTGACAACACTCATAGTAATTAATTCATCTTGGTTTCTTGACACTCTTTCCCAATAAAAGGAATCAAGTCTCCTCAGAGAAATGGCAAATCCCAGGGCTAGGAAAGGTAGGTAGAAAATGAGATATTTTGTTATGTTAGAAATTAAGGAAGCTAAAACACATACAAAAGATACAGGATCCTACTTGAAGGGGCTCTGACCAAATCTGGGATAATTTAAACGTTAAAATAATTAAAGACAATAAGAAAATCATATAATGATTAGGTAGGTAAACAAATAGGTAAACAAATCAATGGATGAGAAGTGAGGGTTCTTGCCTACAGAAAGGCTGAGCTCTGTCTGGAGGAAATGTTGGGGTTGGAAATCCGTCATTTTGCAATCTTCCTGGTCAAGACTGGTACAGGCAGGAACCATTAATAGATCCGAAACCTAATGGGACATTCAGGTAGCCCAGGCCTGGAAGTAGGCACATGTATTCTATTGCACCAAACTCATTGACAGAGCCACATCTAGTTTCAAAGGAGGCTGGAAAGTTGAATCTTGCAGTGTGCCCAAGGAAGATGAAGAGAGCACAGACATCAATGACCCTTCGCAGTCCTCATCAGAGTTGGAGATTTAGCATCGTGGTATCTCCAGCTATGATAGCTAGTCTCAAAGGAGGGTCCCCCAGTTACCCATACCTCCTGATGCTGGATGCTCTTGTGTAACCCCCTCCCATATGTAATCTGGGCTGGGATCGTCTTAACCAAGAGAAAGAGGCTAAAGTGACTCTGCTCCAGCTCTAGGCCTATCCATTAAGAGGACCTGAAAGCGACAGTCGCTCAGTCATGTCCAACTGTTTGTGACTCCATGGGCTATGCAGTCCACGGAATTCTTCAGGCCAGAAGACTGGAGTGGGTAACCATACCTTTCTCCAGGGGATCTTCCCAACCCAGGGATAGAACCCAGGTCTCCTGCATTGCAGGCAGATTCTTTACCAGCTGAATCACCTGGTAAACCCAAGAGGACTTGAAGCCTCTGCTTTTTCTCTCTTGGAACTCTCACTTTTGGAAGTCAGTCACCATCGCGTAAGAAGCCTGGCTTTCCTGCTGCAGAGCCCATGTGAAGAGCATGTGTGGAGAGGCCACATGGAGAAGAGAATTGGGACCGAGGTGGAGCGAGACAGAGAGAGAGAGGAAGAGCCACCCAACTGCCTCAGCAATCCCAGAGACATCTCCAGATGATTCTAGACAGAGCTCTGGGCCCAGAAGTGTGACAGTATGTTTGGCAGATAGATCATATGACAAAAAGGAGAGGAATTTCAGAAAACTGACCTCAGAATTCCCAGATTCTAAGTTAGAGATAAGATTTTCTGTGATGGGCTTTGTTTTTTGAAGTGGAGACAAGGCCTGAAAACTCTTAAAATAAACACGTTAGAAAGTCTTACTCTGGAGCAATTGAGGAGGAACGATCCATCTTTACGCATGATGTGCAAGCTTGTCACTGTGCAGTCTCAATCTTGGAACCAGTAGAAAGATTCCAGGAAGCCGGCTTACAGATAAAGCAGGCCAGGAAGCTGGTCCCTGGTCCGAATCCTCTGACTGGGTCACTCAGATCCAGAGACTGTGTGAAGGGGCCCCTTGGGCACAGATGACCCATCCTTACAGGACAATCGATTAATTAAGAGAAGAGGCCCAGCAGAGACCCAGTTATGAAAGGAGGGTGCTGTCCGCATCTTTGAGTTCTGCCAATTTAGTCCAGAAGAGAGAGATGTGCTCAGGGTGAACTTAAAGCCTGCAAAAAAGCCTCCTGGTTGTTGAAAGGGGTGGAGATGGAGGGTGGGAGTTGGAAATGCACAGAGAATGAAAAATAAAGACGGAAGGAGAAGAACTAGGAGAAGAAAGGAGGAGGAAGGAAGTTTTGTGTTCAGCTCTGTCAATATCTAAATTCAGTGTCTATGTTTAGACAGCCAATAATTTATTTCCAGATCACTTATTCTGCCCTGCTGTCTGTGTGAAATCTCACACATACTTCACAGAAGTGGATTAGATTACTGTGGGGGGTGGGGGTTTGGGGAGAGAGATTTTAACCCACGCTCCTAGGCAGTGGAGCATCAGTATTTCTGTGTAGGAAGTACTCCAGATAGTAACGTAGTTGGAGAAGGGTTGGCTAGGAGACTTGCATTGAAATTGTGCTCAAATGTGAGAACATTCCCTCTCTCTCTCTCTCTCTCTCTCTCTTTTTTTTTTTTTTAGCTTATATTATATTATCTGTTTGTGATGGATTGGAAGGGGGTCTAAAGTGTCCCCAAGTCTCTACCCCACCCTCAATGGGGCACACTCCTCAGCAGGGACCAAGGCAGTTGCAAAATTGTAAGAGTGCCTCTTCGTATGTTTAGTTGAGTTGGCTGGTGGATAAGCTGACTGCAGACTGGCAGCCATTCTCCCCAGCACTCCCAGATCTTTGTGAGATCTTTGTAAGCTCAAGAATCCCCCTTTAAACTGGTCACATAAATCTTTTATTCAAGCCACTCAATTTCTGTTTTTTTCCTACTGGATCCTTCTACTGCAGGAATGTGACTAACCTCGTTACATGTTTAACCATGTAATTTTTAAAAGCCTCTGCATCTTTATCTAAGACAACTGAACAGTTTTCATCAACTTTTCTCTACCCTTTGGACTTATATTCTACAGTAATGGTACTGGAAGTGTAGTGGCTGGACCAGCAGCATCAGCATCACCTGGGAGTATGTTAGAAATGCAGAATCACAGGTCTCACCCCAGATATACTGAATCAGAATCTCTGAGTCTAGGGTCCAGGAATCTGTTTTAACAAGTGCTCTAGGTGGTTTCATTGCCAAACTAAAATTGGAGAAACACCATTCCCTTTGTCATTTTGTCATTTTAAAAATCAATTAATTGATTAATTTTTGGCTGTTCTGGGTCTTTGTTGCTGTATGGACTTTTCTCTAGTTGCAGCAAACAAGGGCTGCTCTCTAGTTGTGGCACACAGGCTTCTCATTGCAGTGGCTTCTCTTGTTGCGGAGCACAGGCTCTACGACTCGCAGGCTTCAGTGGTTGCGGCTCCTGGGCTCTAGCTCATAGCCTCAATAGTTGTGGTGCGTGGGTTTAGTTGCTTCAAGGCATGTGGGATCTTCCCAGATCAGGATTTGAATCTTTGTCTCCTGCCTTGGTTAGGCACATTCTTTGCTACTGAGCCACCAGGGGATCCTTGTCATTTTTTCCCTCCCTTTCTCTACTGATACTGTTATTACTGACTGAAACTTTTGAAGATAGGGATCAAACAAATAAATATCTGCTCAAGCAAGTTTATTTGAGAGGTTCCATAAATTTTCACATGCCCAAAATTGTCCCTAAACCATGATGTTGCCATGGTACTTTTGTAACAGGAGGGAAAGGGGCAGGGCACAATTTTTGAAAGAATGACATAGCCCAAGGACACAACACAGACCAGTTGGAATCAAATGGGACCAAAGATGGCAGGCAAGACTAGACCATGATCCTCAATCAGCAAGTGAAATGACATACTCAGAGGTACCATGACAGTTCCAGGGCATTGTTAAAAGACCAAGGAGTAGGCAGTGGCCCAAATCCTGGAAATCTCTGTCCCTTCCACAAAAGTTGGGATAATCCTCCCACTCATTAACATTTGAAATTGCCCAGCCTATAAAAACTAGCCAAGTACATTTCGCAGCCACATTCGCCCTTTGCAATCGCTCACACTGTGGAGTGTGCTTCTCTCTGTATCTGAATAAACCCACTTCTTACCCATCCTTTTGTCTCTCACTGAATACTTTCTGCAATGAGACATCAAGAACCTGTGCTTCATTAGATCCTGAAACCACGTACTGTGGGTTTTGGCTGGGTTTGAGTCCCAGCCATGTGGGTTCAAGTCCCAAGAATGGTTTTAACTGGATTTGAGTCCCAACCATGTGAATTTAAGTCCTAAGCTGGGTTTTGGCTGGGTTCAAGTCCCAGCACATGGGTTTGAGTCCCAGTCTGTGGTAAATGGTGTCAGAAGGAAGGGAGCAACTGGAATACTTTTCCCCTGTCTGCTTCTGTCTCAATGCAGCGATTCCAAGGATGACTGTGGGTCTGAGATCCCAGCTCTCACTGGCTCCGGGGCTCTGGAAACACTGCTTCCTTTCTTCATCTTTCCAGTTCTCAGCTGGTAGTGGCTTCTTGCTGTTGCTACTCTCTGGATTGCTTCATTATAATGTTTGGTTTCTAAGTTCTTCATCTCTTAGAATCAACTTGTTGTCTTAAAAACCCTCAGCTGCTAGTAAGGTGGTCAAATATTGTCTGATATATCAAGGGGCTTTACAGGTGGCTCGGGGGTAAAGAATTCTCCTGCCAATGCAAGAGACTTGGGTTCGATCCCTGAGTTGAGAAGATCCCCTGGAGGAAGGCATGGCAATCCACTCCAGTATTCTTGCCTGGAGTATCCCATGGGCAGAGAAGCCTGGCAGGGTACAGTCCTTGGAGTCACAAAGAGTCAGACACGAATGAGAGCCTACACAAAAACAATGTATCTAGGAGGGGATTCATAGAGGAAGTGACATTTGTTCTGGATCTTCAAGGTTTGCTGACTGATTCCTATTAATTTAATTCCAGTTTGGTATTTCTGGATCTCCAATCTGGGAAGACACAAGGGAAGAAGTAGTTTGGAGCTCAGCTCCTTTGGCACAGGATTAGCAGATCTCAAGCTGTGGGTTTCAATTGCTTTCAATGAAGAGTTTCTGCGTCTGACACACTATTGACATTGTGGGCCAGATAATTCTTTTTTTAATTTTTAAAATTTTTATTGGATGATAGTTGTTTACAATTTTGGGTTAGTTTCTGCTCTACAGCAAAATGAATCAGCTGTATGTACACATATATTCCCTCTGTTTTGGAATTCCTTCTCACTCTAGTACTCTTGGCTGGAAAATCCCATGGACGGAGGAGCCTGGTAGGCTGCAGTCCATGGGGACGCCAAGAGTCGGACACGACTGAGTGACTTCACTTTCACTTTCCACTTTCATGCATCGGAGAAGGAAATGGCAACCCACTCCGGTGTTCTTGCCTGGAGAATCCCAGGGATGGGGGAGCCTGGTGGGCTGCTGTCTATGGGGTCGCACAGAGTTGGACACGACTGAAGCGACTTAGCAGCAGTAGCAGTAGGTCACCACAGAGTGGCTACCACTGAGCAGAGTTCCCTGTGGTATACAGCAGCTTCTCCTTAGAACTGAACTGAACTGAGTGTGTATATGTCAGTACCAGTCTCCTAGTTCATCCCACCTCTTTCTTCCCCCAAAGTGTCCTTACATTTGTTCTCTACATCTGTGTCTCTCTCTCTGCTTTGCAAATAGGTTCATCTGTAGCATTTTTCTAGATTCCACAAATATGCATTAATGGTATTTATTTTTCTCTTTCTAACTTATTTACTCTGTGTGACAGTCTCTATGTCTGTCCACATCTCTGCAAATGGCACAATTTCGTTCTTTTTTATGACTGAGTAATATTCCACTCGTTTGTTGATGATCATTTAGCTTGCTTCCACGTCCTGGCTATTGTAAATAGTGTGGCAGTGAATACTAGGGTGCCTGTATCTTTTGGAATTACGGCTTATTGGGATGCTGTCTTGTTATTTTAGGATGTTTAGCTACTTGCTTGGCCTCTAGCCACTAGATGCCACAGAACGCCCACCCTTGTCAAGTTATGATGGCCAAAAACGTCTCCAGATACGTGAAATGCATCTGGGTGGGGTGGAGGTGAGGGACTGTGGGTGAACTCACTCCAGTTTACAAACACTATTCTGTGCTGATGGCTCAGCATCCGGCACTGTACTGGAGAAGCTTTGAATTCCAAAGGTCAGAAAGTCACTACCTTCCAGAAAGGGCAGCTGCCACCCTGCCCCTCTCCTTCATCTCTCCTTCCCTCAGCTGGTGCATGCCTTCAATTCTAATAAACATTGTCCACTAGAGAACAATGATCCCTTAGTCTCTAAGGGACTGTCAGGGTCAAACAATTGAATCCTTGCCAGAAGTGGTGACATGGGAAATGGGGAGTCATCACCATTACAATATTTTAATTCTTCTCTGAATTATGAGATGAAAGTTGCAAAGCTCTGAAGGATGTTTATCTTTACAATAACCTTTCTTTCATAAGACAAATTTTCTGCTTCTCCCATCCTCAAATGCACATCACTCCTAGCCTTCTGAAAAATAAAGGAACAAGGAAAAACACTAATCCTGTCTGAGAAAAAAACAACACACTTACTACTATCATCATTCCATTAAGAACTGCCTATTACAAGTCAGACATCTTATAGCGTGTCAACATAACTAATTAATCTTTACAATATACCTGTTATGTCAAGATACACTCTTTGTATATTACAGCTAAAGAACCAACTTGCATAAAGAAATACAACTAATGTTGGTGAAGGCATTAAAAGCTCTACTACCAGTTAAAGATAACAGCAATATTTTATATTTGCATTGTGCATTGTCATTTTTTAGCTATTATTTTTACACATGTTATCTAAATTGTGCTTATATCTTAAGTACAATGTGAATTAAGAAAAAACTATAAACTGCTTGGTGTGGTTGGAAGAAGTTTCACAAAGAATTAGGAAATGAGTTGATCTCTGATGATGACATGGGTCTGAGAACTGTTGCTGGTGTTATTAGTGGAGGTGATGGTAGAGAGTTTATTTTAGACAGAAAATGTGAGCAAAGACCCAGAGTTACAAATAAGGGAGTGTCAATTTATTATATATATTTTTCAGACTAATCCATCAGGAGCAGATTTGTGATGGTAGGGAGAGAGATGGGATGGGTATATCTGGTGGGAGTAGATTATGCAGGACCTAGAAACCCAGGCAGGAAAGTGAGGATGCTATGAAACAGTCATGGAGAGATGTCAGAAGTTTGTAAGCAGAGATGAACAATTTGCCTCCTGCTCAGTGTCACCGCCTCTCTGATGCTCTGCTTTTGGTTTCAGTCTTTTGGTATCCTAGGGCTCCCCTTGATCATGGCTTGACAAGATCGGGAGCTCTCTGGGGACAGAGTTCTGACTTACCCACCCTTGTGGCCCTGAGGCCTAGCACATAGGATCCCTCAGCAAATGGACTGAGCAATAAGTAAGTGGGCAGAGACCACATGCTGCTGAATGCCCTTGGAAGAAGGATTCCAAAGAGAGGAAGGCCACTGGACATAGGAAATCCCAGATTTTGAAAGCAGGAAGATACACCAATGGACTCTCAAAGAGGCTCACTTGAGGAGAGCACAGTAGGAAAGGAAATGAACTGATGAAACTCCAGGTTGTGGGGGACAAGAAAATGTGGCTGAGAATCATAGGGGTAATCAAAATGAGAAGCATGACCATCTTCATCCATCCCAAGACATGATCCATTTCAGATTGCTAGACATGACCACTGCTACAATGAATATCTACCGCTCTTCTGTACGAAATGAAAGAGTCATAATCTTGATTTAAAAAACTGAAGAAATATCCTTCTAAATGCTTCCTGCTTCCTGCATCCTCCACCCCCACCCATTCACACTGGACTGTTGGACGTGCTCCCACCAAATGAGTCAGGCAGATTAGAACATTAGTCTATTTGAGCAGATGTCACTTTAAAAAACAACACTGCACCATTACACAAAGCTTACCAATAATGCCTGTCATGTAGCCATGGTGCTGATATAAAGAAAAGAGTAATTTTGGTGAATTCAAAGGAGATAAGATTACTGTAATTATGGGCACTGCTTCTAAATAATCTCATTAAAAAAGAAAGGCTGTTTTGTATCATGTTGAGATACAGGAAGGAGGAGAGAAAGCCTGGCAAAGAGGCAGGCTGTCAGAGAGGAGGATGTGGGAGACAGCAGTGTTTACTGGTGGTGTTCTTGTGGCTGACTTAGCCTGCCTTGAGCTGAACACTTCCCTGAGAGAAAACAAGGTCTTTTGAAGGTCGCTGGGGGAAGAATCTCAAGGGTTTGCTCAGATAAACTGCAACTCTCTCTCTTCACAGGTTGCCTAAATCCAACCCTTCTTTTCCAAATCCCTGCTCAAATCCTTTCCCTCTGTGAAGTCATCCCATTTCACTTCAAGTCTGCAGAACTCTACTTCCTGAACAGCCGTACCAGTCACAGGGCAATTAATCAGGGTGAGTTTTATCCTGTTTCCCAGGAGAAGGAAATGGCAACCCACTCCAGTATTCTTGCCTGGAGAATTCCATGGACAGAGGAGCCTGGCAGGCTACAGTCCATGGGATCACAAAAAGTCAGACATGACTTAGTGACTATCACACTTTCACTTTATGACTTCAGCAGTGATACACCCATATCTTCTGTTATTGTTATTTAATCTTATGTTCATATAGATTCCCTAACCCCATTGGCATTTCTTGAACAAGGCATGGTGGCATATCCCACTCTAGGGTCTCCCAGAATGCCATGAATAAGTTAGGTCCTCAATGAATCCTGGTTGGTCGATTAAGTATTAATGCAAATGGCTGTCAGGTAAGGTGGTCTACCTCTATGATGAGGGAGTGATGAAGTAGACAAAGGAAACTAACACCCATTGAGCATCTATGATCCAAACCCTTTTTCTAGGATTAGATTATCTCAGTTTAACCATTTGAAAATTCCTGTAAAGTAGATAACCTTCAATTAATGGTAAGGAAATGGAGACTTGGGGGAATTAAAGTGGGTTTCCCACTCTAAGTGCTACATCACTCTAAGTGGCAGAATCAGGGCTTTAATCTTAGACTTGTCTGACTCCAAAGTTTGTGTACCTTTCAGATGAT
>SJXQ01002248.1:253436-347432 GCA_006408695.1 Aepyceros melampus | reverse complement strand
AAGCATCACTACGAACAAAGCTAGTGGAGGTGATGGAATTCCAGTTGAGCTATTTCAAATCCTAAAAGATGATGCTGCGAAAGTGTTGCACTCAATATGCAAGCAAATTTGGAAAACTCAGCAGTGGCCACAGGACTGGAAAAGGTCCATTTTCATTCCAATTCCAAAGAAAGGCAATGCCAAAGAATGTTCAAACTACCCCACAATTGCACTCATCTCACACGCTAGTAAAGTAATGCACAAAATTCTCCAAGCCAGGCCTCAGCAATACGTGAACTGTGAACTTCCTGATGTTCAAGCTGGTTTTAGAAAAGGTAGAGGAACCAGAGATCAAATTGCCAACATCTGCTGGATCATGGAAAAGGCAAGAGAGTTCCAGAAAAACATCTATTTCTGCTTTATTGACTAGGCCAAAGCCTTTGACTATGTGGATCACAATAAACTGTGGAAAATTCTGAAAGAGATGGGAATACCAGACCACCTGACCTGCCTCTTGAGAAATCTATATGCAGGTGAGGAAGCAACAGTTAGAACTGGACATGGGACAACAGACTGGTTCCAAACAGGAAAAGGAGTACGTCAAGGCTGTATATTGTCACCCTGCTTATTTAACTTATATGCAGAGTACATCATGTGAAATGCTGGGCTGGAAGAAGCACAAACTAGAACCAAGATTGCCGGGAGAAATATCAATAACCTCAGATATGCAGATGACACCACCCTTATAGCAGAAAGTGAAGAGGAGCTAAAGAGCCTCGATGAAAGTGAAAGAGGAGAGTGAAAACGTTGGCTTAAAGCTCAACATTCAGAAAACGAAGATCATGGCATCCGGTCCTATCACTTCATGGGAAGTAGATGGGGAAACAGTGGAAGCAGTGTCAGACTTTATTTTTTTGGGCTCCAAAAATCACTGCAGATGGTGATTGCAGCCATGAAATTAAAAGACTCTTACTCCTTGGAAGAAAAGTTATGACCAACCTAGATATCATATTGAAAAGCAGAGACATTACTTTGCCAACAAAGGTCAGTCTAGTCAAGGCTATGGTTTTTCCTGTGGTCATGTATGGATGTGAGAGTTGGACTGTGAAGAAAGCTGAGCACTGAAGAATTGATGCTGTTGAACTGTGGTGTTGGAGAAGACTCTTGAGAGTCCCTTGGACTGTAAGGATATCCAACCAGTCCATTCTAAAGGAGATCAGTCCTGAGTGTTCATCGGAGGGACTGATGCTGAAGCTGAAACTTCAATCCTTTGGCCATCTCATGTGAAGAGTTGACTCATTGAAAAAGACCCTGATGCTGGGAGGGATTGGGGGCAGGAGGAGAAGGGGATGACAGCAAATGAGATGGCTTAATGGCATCACTGACTTGATGGGCATGAGTCTGAGTGAACTCTGGGAGTTGGTGATGGACAGGGATGCCTGGCATCCTGTGATTCATGGGGTCACAAAGAGTTGGACAGTACTGAGCGACTGAACCGAAGTGAAAATCAGGAGATTATATTGAATTACCTAGTTGTGCCCAATGTTATCACTGCTGCTGCTGCTGCTGCTAAGTCCCTTCAGTCGTGTCTGACTCTGTGCGACCCCATAGATGGCAGCCTATCAGGCTCTGCTGCCCTGGGATTCTCCAGGCAAGAACACTGGAGTAGGTTGCCATTTCCTTCTCCAATGCATGAAAATGAAAAGTGAAAGTGAAGTTGCTCTTTCATGTCTGACCCTCAGTGACCCCATGCATCGCAGCATGCCAGTCCTTCCAGGGTCCCCTTTCCATGGGATTTTCCAGGCAAGAGTACTGGAGTGGGGTGCCATCTCTCACAAGGGTTGTTAAATGATAGAAGAGGAAGACAGAAGAGATAGTGAGTGATTCAATGTGAGAAGGTCTTGATATGATGTTACTGGCTTTGAAGACGGAGGAAGGAGTCACAAGTCAAGGAATGTGAGTAACCTTTACAAAATGGTAAAGGCAGGGACATGAATTATCCCCCAGAGCCTCAAAAGAGGAACAGAGCTCTTCTGACACCTTGATTTTCTTTTAATTTTTTATTTTGTGTTGGGATACAGCCAATTAATATCGTGATAGTTTCAGGTGAACAGCAAAGGGACTCAGCCATACATGTACATGTATCCATTCTCTCCCAAGTCCTCTCCCATCCAGGCTACCACATAACATTGAGCAGAGTTCCAAGTGCTGTACAGTAGGTCCTGTTGACAACTTGATTTTAGCCCAGTGAGACCTGTATCAGATCCTGACATCCAGAACTGTTAGATAATACATGTGTTTAAGCCACTAAGTTTGCCACAATTTATTACAGCAGCAACCAGAAACTGATATGTGAAGCAACAATAAACTGGTGTGTGTTCCTGTTACAAACTTATGGAGGTTTTAAGAACAGATCTGAAGGGCTTGAAGAAGAGAACAAGAGTCTGCTGAACTTAGACAAAGAGGTGGAGAGAAAGGAAAACAAAGGCCAAGATAAAAATAAAAGGGTGAAGCAGAGGTCAGGATGAGGGAGGAGAACTTTCTCCTAGAAGGCAGGAATCACATGCATCTACAATGAAATCCTCAGTGCCATACACAGGGCCTGGGATATACCAGGCGTTCCCTTCAAACATCATGGGTTCAATGGGATGAATGAAGAGTAGAGGAAATGATGAATGAAGGAATAAGAGAATGACCAGAGAAAAGAAGAGAGAGAGAAGAGAAAGTAAGTAAATGTGTTTGGAGATGAGTGGCACTGTAAGAGGGAAATAAGGTGGGGAAATAGCTGGACTGATGCTTCTGGAGTACATTTATGCTAAAGCAAGGAGAGATAAGAAAGCTTTCCTCAGTGACCAATGCAAAGAAATAGAGGAAAATAATAGAATGGGAAAGACTAGAGAGTTCTTCAAGAAAATTAGAAATACCAAGGGAATATTTCATGCAAAGATGAGCACAATAAGGGACAGAAATGGTATGAGCCTAACAGAAGCAAAAGATATTAAGAGGAGGTGGCAAGAACACACAGAAGAACCATACAAAAAAGATCTTCATGACCCAGATAACCATGATGGTGTGATCACTCACCTAGAGCCAGACATCTTGGAATGTGAAGTCAAGTGGGCCTTAGGAAGCATCACTACGAACAAAGCTAGTGGAGGTGATGGAATTCCAGTTGAGCTATTTCAAATCCTGAAAGATGATGCTGTGAAAGTGCTCCACTCAATATGCCAGCAGATTTGGAAAACTCAGCAGTGGCCACAGGACTGGAAAAGGTCCATTTTCATTCCAATTCCAAAGAAAGGCAATGCCAAAGAATGTTCAAACTACCACACAATTGTACTCATCTTACATGGTAACACAGTAATGCTCAAAATTCTCCAGGCCAGGCTTCAACAGCATGTGAACCGTGAACTTGCAGATGTAAACGCTGGATTTAGAAAAGGCAGAGGAATCAGAAATCCTACTGCCAACATCCACTGGATCATGGAAAAGCAAGAGAGTTCCAGAAAAACATCTACTTCTGCTTTATTGACTACATCAAAGCCTTTGACTGTGTGGATCACAACAAACTGTGGAAAATTCTAACAGATGGGAATACCAGACCACCTGACCTGCCTCTTGAGAAATCTGTATGGCGGTCAAGAAGCAACAGTTAGAACTGAACATGGAACAACAGACTGTTTGAAATAGGAAAAGGAGTATGTAAAGGCTGTATATTGTCACCCTGCTTGTTTAACTTCCATGCAGAGTACATCATGAGAAACGCTGGGCTGGATAAAGCACAAGCTGGAATCAAGATTGCTGACAGAAATATCAATAACCTCAGATATGCAGATGACACCACCCTTATGGCAGAAAGTGTCGAAGAGCTGACTCATTGGAAAAGACCCTCATGCTGGGAGGGATTGGGGGCAGGAGGAGAAGGGGACGACCGAGGATGAGATGGCTGGATGGCATGATGGACTCAATGGACGTGAGTCTGAGTGAACTCCGGGAGTTGGTGATGGACAGGGATGCCTGGCGTACTGCGATTCATGGGGTCGCAAAGAGTGGGACACGACTGAGCGACTGAACTGAACTGAACTGAACTACCTGTCTCTTAGCAGTCTGGCGAACAGATTTTTTTTGTTTGTTTTGGCCAATAGATTTTTAAAAAGACATATAATATTTATTGCTTGCATTGCAATATGAAAATTGATATATAGAGATTCATTTTCTCTGAGCATTAAAAATATTGATTATATAAGAACTGGATTCTCAAATTCAGAATATGAAAAATGTTAAGTATTTGCTCTTTTGTTTCTCTTTAATACTTCTATATTTTCATTCTTCTTTACTTTTTCTTTTTCATAGCCTGGACATGCACATTTGCATACACACACACATACCTCTAACACCTAAATTTTAATCTGCATTTAGTAATCCACAGAATTTAAGAATCCACAGGCATCATCTAACTCAGTCTCTTTCTGTAGATAATGAGATGAGATTTGAGGTCAACAGAGATAATGTTAGTGACAGCTAGAAACCCAAAATTAGGACTTCTGATTCCCCTCAGATTCATGTGTTTTCCAGTAGAAGAAACCACCCCTAAGTGCAATAAATATGCCTATAAAAATACCCGGAGCCCCTGTATTGTGTCTCTTCCACCTCCTTTCCCTGCTTCCTCGTCCCTCTGCTTAGATTGCATTCTTTGTTAATCAGATCCATCATTATTTTTTTAAAATATGCAGGTGAGGAATCAGATGTTTTACTGTTTTGCAGAGGCCCTGCCAAACGGATGCAAAAGGATGGACAAATGCTAATGTGGTAGAGTTAAAGTGAAAGTCACTCAGTCATGTCAGACTCTTTGTGACCCCAGGAACTATATAGTCCATGGAATTCCCAGGCCAGAGTACTGGAGTGGATAGCCTGTCTCTTCTCCAGGGGCTCTCCCCAGCCCAGGGATCAAACCTAGGTCTCCTGCACTGCAGGGGGATTCTTAACCAGCTGAATCACAAGGGAAGCCCAAGAATACTGAAGTTGGGTAGGCTCCCTTTTCTAGTGGATCTTCCCGATCCAGGAATCGAACTAGGGTCTCCTGCATTGCAGGTGGATTCTTTACCAACTGAGCTATCAGGGAAGCCAGTTGGGAAAATTATGTGTGTTATTACTATCAAAATCATGAAAATGAATGTCTCAGTTAGAAATCATAAATTAGCTATGTATATACATGAATAGAAAAGGTGTCTCTGGTATGTTAAATGAGAAAATTAAATTGCAGAATGCAATGTATACAGTTACATTTTTGTTAAAATAGATGGAAAAATATGTGGAAGCGTACACACCGAATTGATTTTATTGGTTACATAAATGGAGTAAGATTATGTAAAAATGAACTCTTACTTTTTCACTTTCAGTTCAGTCCAGTTCAGTTGCTCAGTCGTGTCTGACTCTTTGTGACCCCATGAATCGCAGCACGCCAGGTCTCCCTGTCCATCACCATCTCCCGGAGTTCACTCAGACTCACGTTCATCAAGTCCATGATGCCATCCAGCCATCTCATTCTCTGTTGTCCCCTTCTCCTCCTGCCCTCAATCCCTCCCAGCATCAGAGTCTTTTCCAGTGAGTCAACTCTTCACATGAATTGGCCAAAGTACTGGAGCTTCAGCTTTAGCATCATTCCTTCCAAAGAAATCCCAGGGCTGATTTCCTTCAGAATGGACTGGTTGGATCTCCTTGCAGTCCAAGGGACTCTCAAGAGTCTTCTCCAACACCACAGTTCAAAAGCATCAATTCTTCGGCGCTCAGCCTTCTTCACAGTCCAACTCTCACATCCATACATGACCACAGGAAAAACCATAGCCTTGACTAGATGGACCTTAGTCGGCAAAGTAATATCTCTGCTTTTGAATATACTATCTAGGTTGGTCATAACTTTTCTTCCAAGGAGTAAGCGCCTTTTAATTTCATGGCTGCAGTCACCATCTGCAGTGATTTTGGAGCCCAAAAAAACAAAGTCTGACACTGTTTCTACTGTTTCCCCATCTATTTCCCATGAAGTGATGGGGCCAGATGCCATGATCTTCGTTTTCTGAATGTTGAGCTTTAAGCCAACGTTTTCACTCTCCTCTTTCACTTTCAACAAGAGGCTTTTTAGCTCCTCTTCACTTTCTGCCATAAGGGTGGTGTCATCTGCATATCTGAGGTTATTGATATTTCTCCCAGCAATCTTGATTCCAGCTTGTGTTTCTTCCAGTCCAGCGTTTCTCATGATGTACTCTGCATAGAAGTTAAATAAGCAGGGTGACAATATACAGCCTTGACGTACTCCTTTTCCTATTTGGAACCAGTCTGTTGTTCCATGTCCAGTTCTAACTGTTGCTTCCTGACCTGCATACAGATTTCTCAAGAGGCAGGTTAGGTGGTCTGGTATTCCCATCTCTTTAAGAATTTTCCACAGTTTATTGTGATCCACAAAGTCAAAGGCTTTGGCATAGTCAATAAAGCAGAAATAGATGTTTTTCTGGAACTCTCTTGCTTTTTCCATGATCCAGCAGATGTTGGCAATTTGATCTCTGGTTCCTCTGCCTTTTCTAAAACCAACTTGAACATCAGGGAGTTCACAGTTCACACATTACTGAAGCCTGGCTTGGAGAATTTTGAGCATTACTTTACTAGCATGTGCGATGAGTGCAATTTTGTGGTAGTTTGAACATTCTTTGGCATTGCCTTTCTTTGGAATTGGAATGAAAACTGACCTTTTCCAGTCCTGTGGCCACTGCTGAGTTTTCCAAATTTGCTGGCATATTGAGTGCAGCACTTTCACAGCATTATCTTTCAGGATTTGAAATAGCTCAACTGGAATTCCATCACCTCCACTAGCTTTTTTCATAGTGATGCTTTCTAAGGCCCACTTGACTTCACATTCCAAGATGTCTGGCTCTAGGTGAGTGATCACACCATCATGATTATCTAGGTTGTGAAGATCTTTTTTGTACAGTTCTTCCGTGTATTCTTGCCGCCTCTTCTTAATATCTTCTGCTTCTGTTAGATCCAGACCATTTCTGTCCTTTATCGAGCCCATCTTTGCATGAAATGTTCCCTTGGTATAGGAACTTCTTTTTGTAACTTAAACACCATTAACAAATAAGTGAGCTAGCCTGAAGTATGGATCTTTTTCTTTATAATTTTCTTTATTTTATTTTTGGCTGTGACAGGTCTTCATAGCTTCATTGCTGCACAGGCTTTTCTCTAGTTGCGGAGAGTAGGGGCTACTCTATAGTTGCAATGCACAGGCTTCTCATTGTGGTGGCTTCTCTTTTTGCAGAGCTTGGGCTCTAGAGCACTGGGACTTCAATAGTGACACGTGAACTCAGTAGTTGTGGCTCCCAGACTTTAGAAGGCAGGCTCAATAGTTTGGCCCACAGATTTAGTTGCTCCATGACATGCGGAATCTTCCCAGGTCAGGGATCGAACCCATGTCTCCTGCATTAGCAGGCAGATTCTTTACCACTTAGCCACCAGGGAAGCCCTGGAGTCTGGATCTTAACTGGACAAATAGTGACCACAGATCCAGCAGCTGGAGCTGCATACTTTATGACCACCATGATCAGGCTCATCCTATGTTACATTCTCCACCTTGGCCAATCCTCTGAGCCAATCCTCACAGAACTGAGTCCAGTTCTTTATTAAACACATACGCCACCTCTTTCCTTTGCTTCTTGCCTCCTTTGGCACTGTCTGGTAAATGAAATCTTACTCAAGACTGAGACTCAAATGGCCCTGCCAAGATTTCTGGGAACCTCTGTTGCCTCCACAAGGCTGACACCCAGCCCCTGGCTCTGTGTGGTTAGTCTGGGAAGGTATGTGAGCCCTTATATAGCCATAGCCATTGCATATGGCTTTCTGCATTAGCTCACTCACAAATCTGGGTTTTTGTAGATGGTTTCCATTTTATCCTTGAGCACTGGCAAACTCACTAGGGCCCTACATATTATCCTTGCTCATACTAGTCCCTGCTTTGGGGTTGAATGGCTCCCTCATAGCTCCAGGTTGAGGTTGGTTTCTATGCATGGACAAATCTATGTAGAATGTTGCCATTGTCTTGTTTGACTTCTTGCTAAGGCTCTATATTGCCTGCAACCCAGGATACTCGATGTGGTTAGTTTCTAAAATTCAACAAATGATTCTATTATACCCTCTTTGTGCCTCACACCTGGATCTTCTATTGCTTTGGACCTTTTATTGCTTTTCCTATAATCACTTTTTATAAGGCCAACCTCCACTCTGCCCTACATTTTTTCTTGTCCATCACCACACCATGTGATATTTCTCCTTGACAACCCTGGACTCGGGTGTGACCCACAAAGCCAAGAGACCAAACTTAAATAAAATAGTTTGGTTCAATTTCACTCTGATGAATTCTTGAAGTGTCTCTGCCTTCCAACTGGACAGAGTCCCAGGATGTAGGGTTTCATTGTAAGTTACCAAGACTCCTGAAGAGCTTACAGTTTGTCACTTGATACCCTTCCCCAGGGGAGACTGAATGCCAAAATATTGAACTAGAGGACAATCAATCGTGTTCCTGAAACACCAGAGCACTCTATCTCCCAATCCAGGACGGAGTAAGGCAGCATGTCACTCTCTAGCCAGTTTCACTCAATAATAGAAAACCTTTAGCTTTGGATTTCAGGAGACCTTGTCTTTAATCCTAGAAGTTTTACTTGATAGGCTTCTGCCATCACTTGACCTCTCTGAGCCTAATTTTTTTGGATTATGATTGAGAATACCCACTTGGTAAGCATCTTAGGAAGGCCAGAGATAATGTTTGTGTAAAACGACTGAAAGTAGAGATTCTGAGATTGAAACAAAGGTTGTGATCCTGAAATTCTGCCTGCTTCATCCTTATCCATATTTCCCATTAGCACCAGCTCCTCATCTCTGGTCCCCCCAGAGTTCTGTTACTTCTCTGGACATGGTGCAAAGGCCACTGCTCTAGATAACATGATATTAAGTTAATATGATATTAAGCTCAGAACTAGAAGCCATTAATATGCCTTAATACTGAATCTATACACATGCCTATAGCTTCAAAGATAAAGGTACTATGACCAACTGTCCTGATCCTCCTAGGACTATCCCAGTTTTTACACTGAAAGTCCAGCATCCTAGGAAATGCCTCAGAACACGGCATAGCACAACAGTTGGTTATCCTAAGAGAAGAAGGCAGATTCAAGGTGAGGGTCAAAAGATAATGCCCAACCATTACAGAGAAGATTTGTATACAAGGATATTGATCAGAGCATTTATTTAAAGTATAAAGGAACTAGAGGGGGAAAAAACAAAATCAATTTCAACCAAAGAGGAATGGTTAAAATTACAGTATATTTATTCACATGGGCTGTCAGGCAGTTGTTAAAAAATATATATTCTGATGTACATTTAAAAATAAGAAAAATTTTCACGATATATTGCTAAATGAAAAAGCACAGTACAAAACTATTTATGTAGTATAAGGGCAATATTATTGGTAATTTTTCTTCCTTAAACATTTTCTACAGTTTTATAATCAGACAAAATGGTCAATGATACTATGCTTAATGAGAGGATTTAGCATAGGGAATCCCAATTCCTAGAGTATCAGTAGCCCCAAAGGATGCCCCCCCTGGGGTGAACAATCATTTGTTTTACCTAGTAGGAGGATGTTCTTGGGATGCAAAATTTTCAGTGTGAAAACTGGGAAAGTCCTGCTTACACCAGGATGAGTTGGGCATCTCATCTTCCCTATCTGTCTCTTCACTATCTATCGCTATCTCCCAAGCATGTCTTACAACTTCTCTGTAACTTGTTGGCAGTGTGAGAAACAGCTGAGATATTTGTGGGTCTAGTGGGTAGACAAAGAGTCTGTGAAAAAGAGTAGCTGGACTTCTCAACTCAAGCATCTATTCAAGATTGCAAAATCTATCCAACTGGTAGAACCAACTAGAGAGTAAGTATCATGGACCTTGGATCCCTAGGACTCCACCCAGTACCTCAGCCAGAATTTATATAATAGGTGAGTTTGCCTAGCTGAAGTCACAATACTAAAAGCCGCTGATAGAGCAGGGATCCCAGTATAGCTTTATTAGCCTCATGGGAAGAGACTATTCTTCACAGTTGGGGCCAGAATCAGAATATTCACATGAAAAAGAGCTGTTCTGATAATCAGGGCTGGCCAGTTTCCATAAAATTTTTCACTGGGCAATTGGAAAGGAGCCCCATGAAAGAGTTACTAAGGGGCACTGGGCTTTTTGCATCTCTAACCAATAAATCCTCAAAGAACATTTCCACTAATGCTCCAGATGCTATGGTATTAGCTAAGCTTCATGGAAGCCCATTCAATATCTTCAGGTTCCTAATCCTTAAAGGCAAGTAACATTAGAAGTGTAGCTCAGATGACTTGTACTGAGGAAACACACTTTCAGTATCATTTCTGAGTGATTTTTGCCAAGCTCTTTTCCTAAAACTAATACATACATCTGTGTGTGTGTACTTTATTGAGATAAAACCTATGAGATAATAAAACACCCAAGTATCAAGTATATAGGCTCAATAAATTTTGACAAATGGCAACACTCTTGTAGCCAAGCTCAAGAAACAGAATATTTCTACCACCTCAGAAAGTTTCTTTATCTTTCTTCCCAGTCAAAACTCAGAAGCAACCACTGTCCTGATTTGCATTTTCATTGACTAAATGAAAATTAGATTAACTCAGAAATGTGACTACAGAACTTGGGAAAGAACTTGAAGTTTAAAAATCATTTGGAAATGAAAACTAAATCAGAAAGAACACAAGAGTGGCTAAAACCAACATAAAATAACACTAGAAAAGCTGAAGGTGAAAAAGTAGAAATATTTAAAAATCAAAAAGAAATGGAGGGATAATAGGATTTGAGAGAAAGGGACAAATATTGAAAAGAGTCAAAGACCTAACATGGATACAGGAACCACCATACAAATGAGCTTCTCGGGTAGTGTTAATCGTAAAGAATCCGTCTGCCAATACTGGAGACGTAAGAGACGTTCAATCCCTAGGGTCTGGAAAATTCCTTGGAGGGCATAGCAACCCACTCCAGTACTCTTGCCTGGAGAATCCCAGAACAGAGGAGCCTGGTGGGCTACAGCCCATATGGTCACAAAGAGTCAGACATGACTAAAGTGACTTAGCAGGCACACACCGTGCAAATACTAGCTATTTACTTATATAATTGTATCCCATCTCCCTAGCTCCTCTCTGGTAGATTCCCTTTCTTCTTTGAGTTCATTCACCACCCACCACACAGTAAACACTTAAAAAAAAATAAAACTGAGGAAAGGAAGAAATACAAAAGTAAAGAGAATGTAAAGGAAGGAAGAAAATAAGGAAAACATGTACAAGCCCTTCCAACTCTGAATCTATGAATCTGGGTAGACTTGGCAAGGAGAAGAAGGCTGGCCGTCAACATTTCTATAACTCTACAGGTGATAGTCCCTCAAAAATAATCTTCATTTTTAAAAATAGCAGTTTCTGAGTGCCATAATCCCTTAGTACACCAGGTGAGCTAGGCGACATTTGGACTGGGATAGTGTAAGATTTTGCTATCATAAATAATATCTCTTATTTATAAGAAAAGTTTTGGGAATCATGGTTATGCCCTCATCACTGATCACTAATGTGGTGAATCCAGGGCATTGATGGATACTCATATCCCTTCTTTCAAATCATCAATTACCCATCTTGCTCCTTGATCCTAAAAATGGCACTTATGTAAAACATGTGTGATGGTGTTGGTGTTCTGCCCAGGCTCAAGGTGAAGACCGACAAAAGGACCTTGGCTCAGCCTCTATCTTGCTGCTTCGCTTGAGCGGGCCACTTGACCTCTCTCCTCCACGCCCGGCAGATGCTTCTTTTCGCACAGACTGCTAAACCACTTGGACATTTTTCTTGGTATCCGCAGAGTCCTTTCCTTCTTTTGTTTCATTTGCAATGGATGACACACCAGCTAAGTGAATATCCTGTGGTATATTGGTAGTCTTTTGGGAGTGGGCAGTATGATGTAGAGGAAAAGAGATTAACCAGATCCATTCAAGTTCTGGCTTTACCATTTTTAAGGTGTATGATCTCAGGTCCCTCATTTCTTAAAGGCAAATGGAATAACAATATCTACCTCTCAAGACCATCATGGGCATCAACACAAGATAATACATGTGAAAGAGTTTAACATGTAGTTGGTTCTCAGTAAATGTCGGTTTCTTTCTTTTTTTTTTTCCCCACCAGATGGACTGTGGGCCGATGGATTTCGAGATGAACTAATGTTTGTAGGGTGACATTATTTGTGCCATCTGTAGCAATTTAGTGCTGATTAGGAGTTCAAACAAAATGAGAGACATGAATGCATGGCATGGATTGGTCTGGTATTTGTGATATCCCAGTTTTGTTTTGTTTCAGATTAAGAAAATGGATAGGTCTTGCTTGAATTTATACTATGTTTTAAATAAACAACCCCATATCTTTAATCTAGGTCATCACACAGGACAAGGAGAAATTCCTTCTTCCTAGAATTAATATTATTTATTTCACTTGATTTTGGCTCATTTGACTCTTTTGTTTAAAGTTATTTCCTCTTTTATCATACACGCACACACCTCAATATTAGTATATTGCCAACGGTAAATATAACTGGATTTATTATTGAACTTGTATCTCTATATAATGATCTTTAAACCAGAAGGAATGATTGTCTTTGACAAAGAAAAGACTTTTTTCCTATCATAGTTTGTAAGAGATAAATTACTCAGATAATCAGAGCCTGGCTGCCTGGGGATTCAATAACAGGAATGGTCAGATGGCAAGTGTCAGGGTAGGCCATTTGTAATTAGCGATTATTATTATTAGGAAAATGGGCAGTTTTCCTATGACAGGGAAGTCAGGATGATACCATCGAAAGAATGGTTACAGTTCTGCTGCTAATCCTATGACCTTGGGCAAATCATATCACTTCTAAGAGCTTTAGTTTTCTATCTATAAAATGAGGCACTTCATGTAAATGATTTCTAGGCTCTCTTCCAGCTCTGTAATTCCATGGTTCCTTGAATACAAAAGTGGTAATGCAACAAAAATCAACTGCCAGGAACAATAATGGAAGCCAGATGAGCTAGCCTGAGAATACTAACGCAATGAACTTAAAATGGATCTGAAAAGCAAAGAAAAATGTTCTATGGCTTGAGAATGTGTAAATTAAAAGATGGGGGAAATATTGATTTAAACAGAACAATGCATAATTGGCAAGGAGGATACTTCATCATAATCTCTCTTCTAGGTTTTGATCTTTGTATTCTACTCTCCCACTGATAGAACCCAATGAATATCATAGATTGGGCTTCCCTTGTGCCTCAGTGGGTAAGAATCTGCCTGCCAATGCAGAAGAAACGGGTTTGATCCCTGATTCGGGAAGATCCCACTCGCCACAGAGCAACTGAGCCTTTCTGCCCCAACTATTGAGCCCAACTAGAACCTGGGAGCCACAGTTACTGAGCCCACGTGATGCAACTACTGAAGCCTGTGTGCCCTCCAGCCCACGCTCCACAACAAGAGAAGCCAACGCAATGAGAAGTCTGAGCACCAAAACCGACTGTAGCCCCCATGCACCACAACTAGAGAAAAGCCAGTGCAGCAACGAAGACCTGGAACAGCCACAAATAAATAAATAAAAGTTATATTTAAAAAACTCATAGGTTACAATTGAAATGGAGCCATTGACATAATGCTACAGGGTGAAGTAATATAGAGTGATAAAAATGGGAACAATGACATGTCCAAATAGGGTAATTAGAAAAAAAAAAGTATGATTGGATCCAAGTTAGGGCAGTCACAGTGGACGGTAATGAGGCATCTACTAAACAGAGAAAAAATCAGGAAAGAGAGTTTTCAGAACATGAAGCAAATGTTTCAGGTCTTTTCCTATAATAGAGAAAAATGGGAGGCACGAGGGAAAATCACAGAACATGTGAATTACATATCTTCACAGCTCCATGACAATGGTAATTTTTCCCAGAAGTGTTTTTTTTTGTGTGTGTGTTTAACTGTGTGTTTCCCAGGTGGCACAGTGGTAAAGACTCCACCTGCCAATGTTGGACATGCTAGAGACTCGGGTTCAACCCCTGGGTCAGGAAGATCCTCTGGAGAAGGAAATGGCCACCCACTCCAGTATTCTTGCCTGGAGAATTCCATGGAAGGGGAGCCTGGTGGGCTACAGTCCATGGGGTCTCAAAAAGTCAGACATGACTGAGCATGCAGGCACGTGTTTACTGAGTTGGATGGAATCTCCATTAACAAGAATCTTCCTACCACCCCACACAACTCATTCCATTTTCAGTTGAATCCAATTTTTAGTTGTTTCTTCTAGGCACTAAAATATAGATCTTTGTAGCACTGAAATGTTCGTCCTTATTTCATTTTCAGGGTGAGAGAGGCTAGAACGCTGAGTCTCTTTAACTTCTAAGATAGCTGGTGTGCACATTTGGGGTCACTTTTCTTCACTGGTAACTTCTGTTTCCCCTTGGGGGTCAAGTATCCACATCCCTCACCCTTCTTTTATCAGAAGTTTTATTACCTAAACCTGGCTTTCTGTAGCAGTCCTAGATCCTCTTATTTCTGTCTCCATGTCTTCTTCAGGTTCTTTGCTGAAGTTGCATTACCTTGTTTGGTTCTTTCATGAGAAGTTTATACATCCTGACATATGCAGGCTTCAGCCCCTGAATCATGTGGGTCAAGCCCCCATCTCAATCTGCAAGGTAAGCACTACAGTGCAGTTGACTAAGTGCTGTCTCCACCATTTCCAGATTGAAAATATGGGTTGCCCAGAGTTTTCTTCTTGAAAAGTTCATGGACTTGCCGCTCTGGTACCACCAAGCAATTGCTGACAGTCCCATTAAACACTTATTCTTTGACACGTCCACAGATTGATTTGGCTGTTTAACCTCATACAACAACACGTCCCGTATCTAGTGCAGCATTAGACTCTGGGAAGAAAACTCACAATGCCTTTTTTTAAGTTCATGGACTTGCCGCTCTGGTACCACCAAGCAATTGCTGACAGTCCCATTAAACACTTATTCTTTGACACGTCCACAGATTGATTTGGCTGTTTAACCTCATACAACAACACGTCCCGTATCTAGTGCAGCATTAGACTCTGGGAAGAAAACTCACAATGCCTTTTTTTTTTTTTGTAAAGTCACTCAGTCGTGTCCGACTCTTTGTGACCCCATGGACTACAGCCCACCAGGCTCCTCAGTCCATGAGATTCTCCAAGCAAGAGGCAAATTTGTCAACGTATTACTCATATATTGGGCTATTGTGCCAAGACCCATCATATGTGTCCGACTCTTTGCGACCGTGTGGCCTATAGCCCACCAGGCTCCTCTGTCCGTGGATGTGGGGAGAAAGAAAATTAGCCAAGATGGTGTGTTCAGGCTCATTTGCCCCACATTATGTAAATGATGATGACGTAACAGCTGAGATTTATAGCGCCGCGCACGCGCATCACGGGATACTGGCTTGGTCACGAGCTACTTTGTGCTGTGCCCGTATGCGAGCTCCATTCAAAAGTGACAGCATTGCTGCTTCATCATGGCTGTGTCCAGTGGGTCAGCCAGGAGAGGAGCGCATAGAGCATGTCTGCTGTTACGGCTGGAGAAGGAAATGGCAACCCAGTCCAGTATTCTGGCCTGCACAATCCCAGAGACAGGGGAGCCTGATGGGCTGCTGTCAATGGGGTCGCACAGAGTCGGACACGACTGAAGCGACGCAGCAGCAGCCGCAGCAGCAGCAGCTGCTACGGCTGCTGCGCCAGCCAGGAGAGAATAAATGCGTCTGCAGTTCTGTGCCTCCTCGGCGTCTTCTTCCAGCTTCGTAGCTCCCGCCTTGCCTACCGTGGGCGCAGCAAACAGTGCGGACAGTGTGAACAACAAGATAACTGGCATCAGGAACAGGGTCAGCAATACAATGGGATTTTCCAGGCGAGGATACTGGAGTGGGTTGCCATTTACTCCTCTAGGGAGTCTTCCTGACCCAGGGATTCAACCTGTGTCTCTTGTGTCTCTGGTATTGCAGGCAGACTCTTAATTGACTGAGACATAGGGGAAGCCATATTAAACAGGTTAATATAGTAGGGCGAGCATGGGTTTGGAATCACGAAAAACTGAGTTGAAATTGTAGCTGCCACTTACTTTTTTTTTTAATTGGAATATAACTGCTTTATTAATACAATGCTGTGTTCGTTTCCACTGTACAATGAATTGAATCAGCTGCATGCATACATCTATTCCTTCGCTCTTAGACCTCCCTCCCTTCCACCCTACCCTCTCCCACCCATCTAGGTCAAACAGCACTGAGCTGAGCTTCCTGTGCTTTCCACTAGCCATCTCTTTTACACGTGGTAGTGTGTTTGTGTCAACTGTAATCTCCCTTTCCTCACCCTCCACTTCCCTCCCCACCCTGCATGTCCACAACTCTGTCTCTACATCTGCATCTCTATTCTTGCCCTGCAAATCTGTCCATCAGCACCATTCTTCTAGATTCCATATATATGTGTTAATGTATGTATTTCTCTTTCTGACTGACTTCACTCTGTACGACGAACACTAGATCCATCCAGTTCTCTACAAATGACCCCATTTTGTTCCTTTTGCCACTTACTCTTTAGTGACCTCTGACTTTGGGAGGATGAAATTAGATCATAACGTTGAAATGTGTGGTATCGTCTATGCTACCTGGATGTTGTTTAGTCACTCAGTTGTGTCCTGCTCTTTTGTGACCTCGTGGACTACAGCCCACCAGGCTTCTCTGTTTGTGGGATTTCTCAGGCAAGAATACTGGAGTGGGTTGCCATTTCCTTCTCCAGGGGATCTTCCCCACCCAGGAATGGAACCTGTGTCTCCTGCGTTAGCAAGTGGATTCTTTACTACTAAACCACCTGGGAAGCCCATGATATTCAGTAGTTGCACAGGAATTGCTACTACCTTTATTCCTTTCCTGGGAACCAATCTTACATTGTGTTTCCCAAGACTCCTTAGAAATCTCAAAACTATACATTTACATATCTTCATTTGGAATAGCATTTCCTAGCTAACAAATACATCTAAGACATCTGCCTCTTTGTACGTTTCCTTAACAATGTGATTACTGACGCTGGACCCCTTGGAGTGATTTTTCTTCTCTGGGCATGTACTCAGTCTGACTGCTCCACTGCGCACATCACCAGCTCTTGCACTTAATCATCTGTGCCACTCTCACGACTTTGAATTAGCTGCAGTGGAATAAACAGTAGATTGCTTGGCATGTGGCCGAGGCTGAGGGAGCATTTCTAATGGTGGCT
Organism: Aepyceros melampus; assembly: GCA_006408695.1. Lineage (NCBI taxonomy): Eukaryota > Metazoa > Chordata > Mammalia > Artiodactyla > Bovidae > Aepyceros > Aepyceros melampus. The sequence goes on along the minus strand of SJXQ01002248.1, from coordinate 330,075 downwards.
GAGCTGAGGTTCTGAACTTTCGAAGTTCTTGCTGCAAACTGAAGAAATAATGTTAATTTCAGTTTTGGATAGTGTTGAAAATCTGGAAGAAGACCAAAAATTAAAAAAAAATTAGTTTTTATTTAGTATTTTTAATACTGTCAAAAAGGATTTATTGTTTCATAGTAATACATCTAGTGTCTTACATCTTGTATTGTGGTACTTAATAAGCATTTTGTGTAATAGGGCTAACAGCCTTAACATAGAGATTAAACTAACCAAAAATAAAGTGGATAATCTGATATCAACAAAAATTGACCTAATATCCAGCATGATCTGAGACTTGTAGGATGTATAAAAAGAACACTTAATTTTTAAAAAGTATTTAGCATCATATGACCAATTAGCTATGGGAGATGTGAGTTCTGTTCCTGGGTTGGGAAGATCCCATGGAGAAGGGAATAGCAACCTACTCCAAATATTCTTGCCTGGAGAATCCCATGGACAGAGGAGCCTGGCAGACTATAGTCCACAGGGTTGCAAAAGGTTGGACATGACTGTAAGCGACTTAGTACACATACATTGCTTTTTTATGGTTTCCAACTTTATTCTAAGACTATAGCCTTTGTGATTAGAGACTTCTCATACATTACTGGGTTTTATTCTAACTCCTCTCTGCCAGATGAAAAGTATGGTGTTAGAGACAAAGGTTCTAGAATCAGTTTCATTTTGTTCAAATCCTGGCTTAAACATTTGTCTAATGTATGATTTTGGGCAAGGTATATGATCTGTGTGTCTCAGTTACCTCATCTATGAAATGGAATTAATAATACAACCTCTTTCATAGAGTGTTTGTGAGAATTAAATGTAATGGTATGTGTAAGATAAAACTGAATAAGTACTATACACTGTTCAAATTATGTATAAGATTGTCATTATAGTCAAATCTCTGATAAAATACCTAACCTCAGAAGGGATCACTAGCTTCCATTCCACAACTGAACTACAGTAATTGCTGAGAAGTTCTTTCTTATTTTTATTGATTTTTGATACAATATCATTGATAATTTAGAAAGTTCCAAGTGCTATTTCAGGTAACAGAGGCAAATAATTCTAGCAAAGGCCTTGCTTTCAGTGCTCAGAATCTGCCTCTTATAAATTCTACATGTTGGTCTTAGTTTTACACATGGAATCACATGGAATAAATTTGCTTCCTGTTCTGCATGGCCGCAGCTCTTTAATGTGAGGAAGGTTCTAACTCTTCAGCTTTGTCTTTTCTAATTAAACAGGTGCATTCTTTCAACTACTCCTGATGTGGTGGATGCTTTCCTGGAACCCTTTAAGGAGCCAGGAGAGGAAAGTGTGAGTTACATGGACTTTAACCGAGGTTAACACAGTCTTGTTTTATTTTTGGTAGTCCTCTGGGTTCTGCCTGCTTTCACTCTTGACCTTCTTGCTTCTGCTCTAGAATTAGCTTTCTCACTTTGTATCTTTAGCAGGACTTTAGCTCAAGTCTGTTCTCTGGTTTTTCTGCACCTGCTTCCTTTTTTTTTTTTTTTTTTTTATCATCCTGGCACTGGGACCCTACCCAAACAAGACCTCCATTGTCCTAATTAGGTTCAACCCAGTTGACAACCTAATGGGTTTTAAGTCACTGTAAGTTTTCATTTTTTGTAAATGTTTTGTTTTAAACTCCTTGGCTTCTGACCTTGGCTTTCTCATAATGAACAAGGGAACAAAATCAATGGCCCTTATATTAGGGAATCCAAGATGCGACTAGCTGTAAGAAACACCAATATTTTATGCAACACAAAAACACACAAAGTGTGGTCAAGTAAATCATGACCCAATGCTGCTTATCACTTAGAATTTTTATTTATATTTACTGAAGGAGCTCTTTTAGACTTATTTAGCAATAGACTTTTTGGTCCTATTCACCCTGTTGCATAAATAACCAAACCTATCACGTTTCAAAAGTTTATTTTCAAGTTGTTCACGTTTATCTGTAAAAAGCCTCAAGGGTCAACATATTAGGTTGGCTAGGAGAGCTGCTGGACTTCTGTGTTTATCTAGTCTTCATCAGCTCAGAGATCATCCTTTTAGTAATCTCTGCATGCATGGTGACATCTGCGAATTTGAGGCAGAAGTGGACTTATTTGTAGCTAATGACTTAGGATACAGGGCTCCTCACTAGTGTAAAGCCCCTTCCTATTTCTGTATAGCCTATGTTATCACAGAATTTTGTCATGGAAAGGTGATCAAAAAATACATAGCTACAATATCAAGGGAAATACATGAAGTCATGCCAAGCATCTAATTAATAAAAATATTATCTTTTAAAAATTAGTTTTATCACCTTTTTAAAATGTGTAATCTGTCATAATTTCCTCTTTCTTAACAGTCACTATTATACTTATTTTTATTCATAATTTTGTACTTAATTTTTATTTATAACTTTGTTTTTTTTTTTTTTTACCTAAAGAAGGGTTCTGTCAATTGCACAAATCTAGTGATCAGTAATACCTAGATTAACCCCATTCTAAGGTACAATTTTCTTGGTTTAGATTTAAACCTGGTGGCAGCTCTAGGCCATTGGTAATACATACACTATCACAGTAATATGCTGCTTTTATGACCCATTCTTAAATTTTTATGTGTGTAACTCCTTTAACACTGATGGAATTGTTTTGAGGTATATTGAAGTACAAACCATGATTTCATAAGCATTTTCTTTTTGACTAAGCTCAGTGTTTTTTCCTTAATTGAATTACATGTTGTTGGAAGTTAAGCTTCTGTTCAAAGTTAGCTGGAAATTTCTGATGAATTGATGTTCTGCCTAGTGTATGAATAGGTAACACCAGCATCCCATTGTTTTAAAATCCTTTTATGGATTCCTAGAGATTTGGGTGTTTTTCTCCTGCCTTTAGCTGATATATGATAGTCAGTCATTTTTATTTTTGTATTCTTAATAATTTCAAGCTTACATAAAAATGGTAAAAATGCTGTGAAGAGTTCTTTTATACTTTCTCCTCAGATACTCCAAATATTAATACTTTATCACGTGTATTTATTGTTCTCTAACTCCCTATCTTTATACTAGTTGTTCTGAACCATTCAAAAGTAAGTTAAAGATATGATGTCCATTACTCCTTAATGTCTCAGTGTGGGTATTTTCTAAAAACATTCTCCTAAATAGCCACAGTATATAACCATGGAAACCAGGAAATTCATGTTGGTGTTGATACCATGCAATTCATTGACCCTATTCAAACTTTGCCAATTATCCCAATAATGTCCTTTTTAAGGTCTAGGATCCAATCAAGAATGATGCATTGTACTTACTTGACAATATCTCTTTCGTCTCTTTTGATCTAGACTATTTCCTTAGGTTTTTCTTCCTTTATGACATGATGTGTTTGAGTCCAAACCAGTTATTCTAAAGAATATCCTTCCATTTGAGTTTCTCTCTTGTTTTCCCATAATTACATTCATGGTTTGCATCTCTGGCAGGAATATTATAGAAATGATGCTGTGTTCTCATTGTATTATTTCAGATGACATGTGATTTCTGGTCATGCTAATCTTACCACTTGGCTGATAACGTGTCTTCTAGGCATCTCTACTATGAAGTTAATGATTACATATTAAGCATGTGTATGTATTTTGTGGGAGTACATTTTAAGATTATGTAAATATTTCATTCATTCTCAAATTTTAGCTACTAGTTTTAGGTTCCACTGAATACTTGTGGGCTATTTTTATAAAGTTTTATTGAAAAACAACCATGCCAAATCTTTTATGTAATTTCTGCTGCTGCTTCTTTGCTACCACAGAAGAATTTAGTGTTTGTGACAGACGCTATCCCTCAAAGCTTACATTATTTACTACATGACTTTTTAAAGAGGACAAGCTTTCTATCTGACCAAGTTTTGAATACTTATCCCAGGTGGTACACATTAATTACCACCTACCAAGATTTTAGAATCTTGGTTAGAGTCCGTCACCACATCACTCTGAGAATGTCTTCTGTTATGAGAATAGAAGCTTCCTCCCACACCATGTTCTAGTTCATAAAAGGCCAAATTTTCCTTCCTGGTTCTTGTGCTTGAAGCAATGGCTATAGGTTTCTTATTTTTTTCCTCCTCCTTGTATTAAATACTTTATTTAATTCTATTGTCCACTGGCAGCTCAGATTTAACTAGAAATCCCAGTGACTCATATCTGTTTTGATTCTATAAACAAAAAAGCCGCAGAATAGGAATAAAACATGGACTCCAATAAATCTTCCCCTTGCAGTGGAGAGGAAGAGCATGCTAATATTTATTGAAGGCAGAAAACACACCCCAGCAGGTGCGTTTATGAATTACTTTATAAATGGGGCCTAGACTCACTCATTCCTGCCCAGATTACTCAGGATTGCCTCTCTTCATTAGCTTGTGATATCATGTATCTTTGCAAGAAAGTCATTTTGAATATAATGGCCAGAAATATCAAATGGAAAAATTACTAAAAAAGCCACCACTCATGTTGTTGTTAATGTAGTGAAGTTTCAAATTATCAAATAGCCCTTCAGTGTTTTGTTTCTTAAAATGGTATTAATTTGATTGTGAGAATCTGTGTGTATATTTTCTTAAAGTGACTGTCCCATCTTGAATGTCTCTTTTCATCAGCGACTATCCTTAAAGGTAGAAATAAATGCTCAGAGTATGTGGTAATGGTTCTGAGAGCACTCAGGGGATTCACGTCCACTGCGCAGTACACAATGGACTGATGATTTAAGTGCAGTCTGTTCACTAAGTGCTCTGCTTATGATAATCCTTAACGAACTAACTTCACCTAAACTATATCGTCTCATGCATTGATTGAAAGGACTAATTCTTATCCTCTCCATCACCAGAAGGCATACAAGTGTTTTGGGGGCCATTCATATAATTTGAAAAAGTGTAATCACTATTAAAATGTCATTTTTGACTGATTAAAAACTCTATTATTCTATTATTTTTACAATAAAAACTTCTGAGAGAAGTCTTTATTTAAGCGCAATAGTGTAAAATTGAATGTTATTTTTACTATAACAAGTGGATGCTGAGCTCTTGTAACCTACTTAGCACCTTAGATGGCTAAGCCCTCTATGTTGAATGTACTCAGGGACAGACATGAGTTTTGGGAGCCTGAAACATAATTTGGGGAAATGACACAAAAATATAGTACTTTTATAAATTTTATAATATGTAACCATATTGCTTGGACCTTTCTCAAGAGTTTGGAAGAACCTGCCCAAGTGTAATACCTAACACTTGAGTTTGCTGCTGCTGCCAGTAACACTTTAAGAAAGAAGTAACAACATGAATTAATATCTTCACGATAGAAAAGAGGAACGCTTGGGGATCCTGAACTCTGAAGGTCTCCATCAGAAGCCTATAATTTTCATATGTTCATAGAGTGTTGTACAGAGAGTTAATCAATGAAAAATTGCAGAAGTATGACTCTTACTCAGGAGAGGTCAGTTGGGGTCCTTTTATCCCTCTCCAAGAGGATATATTTAATGAGTAGCCTCATGCTTCTCCTTTTCCTGGACCCAACTTCTAATCTTGACCATGGATTTTTCACCATTTTGTTGAGGAGAAACAAAGCAGAAGGAAAAATACAGAAGTGAGGGGGAATAAATTTATTTATTTTTAGTTGGAGGATAATTGCTTTACAATGTTGTGTTGGTTTCTGCCACAAATCATCATGAATCAGCCATAGGTATACCTATGTCCCCTCCCTCTTGAATAACCCTCCCACCTTCCACCCCATCCCACCCCTCTAGGTTGTCACAGAACACCAGGTTGAGCTCCCGGTGTCCCACAGAAAATTCTCACCAGCTATTTATTTTACAAATGGTAATGTGTATGCTTCAGTGCTGTGAGTTTCTTCCTAAAGTCAAGGGGGTGACTGCCTTAACACCATCAGTTTTTATTTCTTAAACTTTTAATTTTGTATTGGGGTATAGCTGATTAACAATGTTGTGGTAGTTTCAGGTGAACAGTGAAGGGACCCAGGTATACATACCTGTATCCATTTTCCCCCAAACTCTCCTTCCATCCAGACTGCCATATAACATTGAGCACAGTTCCAGGTGCTATACAGTAGGTCCTTACTGGTTATCCATTTTAAATATAGTTCAGTTCAGTCACTCAATCATGTCCGACTCTTTGAGACCCCATGAATCACAGCACACCAGGCCTCCCTGTCCATCACCAACTCCCGGAGTTCACTCAGACTCACATCCATTGAGTCCATCATGCCATCCAGCCATCTCATCCTCTGTTGTCCCCTTCTCCTCCTGCCGCCAATCCCTCCAAGCATCAGAGTCTTTTCCAATGAGTCAACTCTTTACATGAGGTGACCAAAGTACTGGAGTTTCAGCTTCAGCATCATTCTTTCCAAAGAAATCCCAGGGTTGATCTCCTTCAGAATGGACTGGTTGGATCTCCTTGCAGTCCAAGGGACTCTCAAGAGTCTTCTCCAACACCACAGTTCAAAAGCATCAATTCTTCAGTGCTCAGCCTTCTTCACAGTCCAACTCTCACATCCATACATGACCACTGGAAAAACCATAGCCTTGATTAGATGGACCTTTGTTGGCAAAGTAATATCTCTGCTTTTGAATATACTATCTAGGTTGGTCATAACTTTTCTTCCAAGGAGTAAGTGTCTTTTAATTTCATGGCTGCAATCACCATCTGCAGGGATTTGGAGCCCAAAAAAATAAAGTCTGACACTGTTTCTACTGTTTCCCCATCTATTTCCCATGAAGTGATGGGACCGGATGCCATGATCTTTGTTTTCTGAATGTTGAGCTTTAAGCCAACTTTTTCACTCTCCTCTCTCACTTTCATCAAGAGGCCTTTTAGTTCCTCTTCACTTTCTGCCATAAAGGTGGTGTCATCTGCATATCTAAGGTTATTGATATTGCTCCCAGCAATCTTGATTCCAGCTTGTGCTTCTTCCAGTCCAGCGTTTCTCATGATGTACTCTGCATAGAAGTTAAATAAGCAGGGTGACAATATCCAGCCTTGATGTACTCTGTTTCCTATTTGGAACCAGTCTGTTGTTCCATGTCCAGTTCTAACTGTTGCTTCCTGACCTGAATACAGGTTTCTCAGGAGGCAGGTCAGGTGGTCTGATGTTCCTATCTCTCTCAGAATTTTCCACAGTTTCTTGTGATCCACACAGTCAAAGGCTTTGGCATAGTCAATAAAGCAGAAATTGATATTTTTCTGGAACTCTCTTGCTTTTTCCATGATCCAGTGAATATTGGCAATTTGATCTCTGGTTCCTCTGCCTTTCTAAAACCAGCTTGAACATCAGGGAGTTCACGGTTCATATATTGCTAAAGCCTGGCTTGGAGAATTTTGAGCATTACTTTACTAGCGTGTGAGATGAGTACAATTGTGGGGTAGTTTGAGCATTCTTTGGCATTGCCTTTCTTTGGGATTGGAATGAAAATGGACCCTTTCGAGTCCTGTGGCCACTGCTGAGTTTTCCAAATCTGCTGGCATATTGAGTGCAGCACTTTCATAGCATCATCTTTCAGGATTTGAAACAGCTCCACTGGAATTCCATCACCTCCACTAGCTTTGTTCGTAGTGATGTTTTCTAAGGCCTACTTGACTTCACATTCCAGGATGTCTGGCTCTAGGTGAGTGATCACACTGTTGTGGTTATATTGGTCACGAAGATCTTTTTCGTACAGTTCTTCTGTGTATTCTTGCCACCTCTTCTTAATATCTTTTGCTTCTGTTAGGTCCATACCATTTCTGTCCTTTATTGAACCCATCTTTGCATGAAATGTTCCCTTGGTATCTCTCATTTTCTTGAAGAGATCTCTAGTCTTTCCCATTCTGTTGTTTTCCTCTATTTCTTTGCATTGGTCACTGAGGAAGGCTTTCTTATCTCTTCTTGCTATTCTTTGGAACTCTGCATTCAGATGCTTACATCTTTCCTTTTATCCTTTGCTTTTTGCTTCTCTTCTTTTCACAGCTATTTGTAAGACCTCTTCAGACAGCCATTTTGCTTTTTTGGATTTCTTTTCCATGAGGATGGTCTTGATCCCTATAGCAGTATATAATACCTTCTTTCAGATCTTCCCAAGGTAAAGAATTTTCTTCTGAAAGGGAGATAACCCCAGGTCCATCTTATACTAAATACACAGAGAGCAAAACAATTCAAAGAAGTTCCTTCATGAGCAGAAGCACAGAGACAGGTTTAGAAGATGAGGCCCTAAGGATGTAACCATCCCTTTATCTCTATTCTGCTATGCACTTTGTCTTCATAACTCCTTTCACTCTCTGAAATTCTTTTTGTTTAGTTAGTTCATGTTTTTCTGTATCCCTCATTAGAATGTAGTTTTCATGAGAGTATGAAACTTGTCTGTCTTGTCTACCTTTGTAGTCCATGTGCCTAAAACATACTAAGTGTTAGTTGCTCCATCATATCCAACTCTTTGTAACCCCATGGACTGTAACCCACCAGGCTCTTCTATCCATGGAATTCTCAGGCAAGAATATTGGAGTGGGTAGGCATTACTTTCTCCAGGGAATATTCCTAACCCAGGTCTCCTACATTGCAGGTGGACTGTTTGACTGTCTGAGCCCCCAGAGAAGCCCCAAACATAATAGGTCTTCCTTAAATATTTGTTCAAGAGTTATATGACAAGTATTCTAATGCTTTTCTGGGACTAGACTTAGGGGGCTGGGAAGGGTGAACCAACCTGTAATATCTAGAGATAAGTTGCACCATATTCTGCCTCACTGTGACTATTTTAGTTGACTTCAGAACTTCTTGCAGAATAACCGAATATAATCTCGAGATCAGAGAATAGTAAGAGATTTTCTCAATCTCGTGTTTACTGCTTCCACTATATCAGCCCAATTCTAAAATAAATGTCCCTGGAGCTTATATATTTTATGTGTTTTATGACTTTGTAATATCTTCTTTCATTTTCTCTCAATTGTGTTCCTTCCATGACTATAAAAATTTGCATCCCATAATGAGCCAAGGTTTTCACTTTGTGCTCCCTGGAGCCCCGGGGTCATTTTGGAGGTGCCTCCAAGGCTATTAAGGAGGATGAGGGTAGAATTACCTACAGCCCCAAGCCATCTATCCTTTCTTTTGATCACAATAACTCTTTGAGTTGTTTTTTTGTTTTGTCCTTATCTGTATGATTTGACTTGATGCCTCATGATTCAAAAGTTTAAACAAAATATTTGAACACCATTCACTTTGACATCATCTTCTGGCTATGAAAAATCCCAGATGCTTCTGTGAAATTCTAAACATCTGAGTCCCCTGAAAGATACTTCAAATCTGAATGTTTCTTCCCACAGTGTTTGGCTCTTTTGCATTAAAGCCTAATTAATTATGCAAGTCTGTTTCAAAAATAAAGAAAAGATAACATATTTTTTGCTTATTTATACCATAATCACAAAGAGGGTATGACAAGTACCAAGAAAAAAGTAAGAATACTTCTACACCCTTTCCTAGAAATTAAAAAAAAAAAGTACAGAATGTGAGATAATACAATTTTTTTAGAAAAAAAGTTTTAACTAGGAGGGTAAAGATAGGCACCAGAGAAATGGTCTGGCTTTACTTTTATTCATTAGAGTGGCTTTTAGTTAGAATACAAAAAGGAGAAATCCTGAGCCATTCAAGCTGTGATCCCAGTTAAGGTTATTGTATTTCTGATTGTTGTTGTGTTAGCTGCTCAGTTGTGTCCAACTCTTTGTGACCCTATAGACTATAGTCTGCCAGGCTTCTCTGTCCATGGTATTCTCCAGACAAAAATACTGGAGTGGGGTGGGTTGCCATTCCCTTCTCCAATTTCTGATTAAGCATTCCCTTTTAAAGCTCTCAACAGATGCCAGGCAGTCTATGAATACTGCTTTTCTACAGATATCTAATACACACGATTAATGTACTTTCTTAATTTACCCCTTCAACTACTCGAATAATATGGCTTTCTTTTATTCAATATAGCCCTTATTTATTTACATTATAAAAAATACCATTATTCAAGATGTTAACAATTTGATTTGTTTCTAATAATTTTGAAAATTTAAATACTTAACTCTCAAATACAATGATTGAAAAAATGCTTTAGCACATTTTATGTATGTATGTGTATGTGTGTTTTACTTGAAATTCAATGCTTTAGAACAGTTGTTATTCTTGAAGTATACAAACAATAAGGAACTATCAACTTATCAATTGCAGCTGAGATTTTTATGGTGTCCTTGATGTTATCCTTACATTCTGCATTATTCAGTCCGTATCAAGCAGGTACAGTCTGTATGGAATCACTGACTGGCCATTCTTGGCCGAGCAGATTCTATTTTCTCTATGCACTGTGCTTTAGTAAGTCATTTTATTCACTATATTGGTGTAACTTTGAAAATGGGTGATCATAAAAACAATCTATATTTAGAACAACTTTATTATTAAATCTTTCTGGTGTTTTCATTCTCAGATAAACACTATTCTATAATATTATTATGTTCAGTATAGGGCTTATATGTAGCCAGTTTTCTTTATATCATCAATTATATCTAATCATAGGTAAGTAAGTCCCTCAATGGAAGGAGCTGAGGTCTTAGTATCTTGACAGCCCATACAATGTCTAGTTCAAGGTTTCCATTTAGTCAGGCTTATGGTGGGGTAGAGGTAGCTTGTGGTGTACAAATATCACTAACGAGATTCTCCTCGTCTTCTTGGTTCAAGGAGATGGGAAAAATGACTATGCCAGTCAGGAGACAGAACTAGAGCCATGAAGTATGGTGGTCAAGAACTAACTGGGACAGTCTTGAATTTAGGAAAACTTTTGAGGAAGGATGGAGAGGGAAGATATTGAAAGCCAAAATGAGGAGACTGCAGAGGAAATCCTGGGCTCAGGTAGAGCCAAAGAACATATGAGCATCACTCCTTACTAGACTGAGGATGAGCAAAAGCATGGAAGCCAGGGACCAAAGCTATCAAGCTGATCATGGAAGAGGGCAGGGTTAGGGCAGGACCAAAGGCTGGCAACATAAAGGAGAAGGATTAAATCTGGAGGAACAGAGTGGGCAGTGGAAGAAAAATGAGAACAAACACAAAGAGAGGCCCAGAGGAAAGCAGATGTCTGAGTTCCACTCCAGTTGTGTTCATTCCTGATCATCACTTGTCCCTGAGCCTTGGAGGCACCAGGCAGAGCCTCCGGTAAATGCATATAATCAAATATGGCTTCTGTTTCTGTCTCTGGACTTTGCTTGCCCTCATTTGCTCTCTCATTGCTTTCCTTCTAGCTCCCTCATTTTTGCTCTTGCTCACTCATTCTACAGGATCATAAAAATACAGTTAATATGCAATTCAAGTCATTACTGTATCAACTGAAAAAAAAAAAAAAAGCACCACAACACCACACAACCTAAATGTTGAGAGTGATGTTTTATTTGGTGGAAATTTTTATAACTTCAAGGTTGGGAAACAGTGTCTCAAGTAATCCTGAGAGAACTGCTCTGAGGAGGTGAGGGGAAGAACCAGGTTATATACAAATTTTGCAACAAAAGGCAGGTAGTCTGGATGTCAAAAAATTATTGTAAATTAAAGAGAACCAGATATCCCAAGGTAAGAAATTTAGCATTTTTTTCATGTATGGGAAGATGCAAGAGTCTGGGCTCACTGAAATCATTTTTTTGGTATGCACCCCAGCTATCTGGGGCCAGTATCCTTGTTTTCACATCATGGGTTTCCTCAGGGTTCACTGTAGGGAGTGGCTGCAGTCTGATGGCTTCCAGGTGGCAGGTATTCTTTCCTTCCTGAGTTCCCTCAGGAAGTTCCCAGCTTACTATTGGTGGTGTGCAATCGCTGGCAACAGTGACATCCTTTATTTACTTATGTGGCAGGAAATACTCCATTTCTCAGCTGTCACAGATAGTTAAAACCAAGAAAATGATACCACAGGCTCAGCAGGCTACATGAAAAAAAGCAGAAGATAAGATACATGGTGTGATCCAGGATAGTGATAGAGATAAGGAAAAATGGAGGCAGGCAATTCAGAAAGGTCTGATGACTGAACTTCTTGTGTGCCAGACACGAGTCCAGTATCTCTCTACATATTAATTCTAACTTTGAAATGGTGCTAGATGAAGAAGGAGTAACTTGTTCAAGGTCACACAACTCTATGACCAAACCAGTATTCAAGTCTGTTGTTCAGTTGCTCAATCATGTCTGACTTTTTGTGACTCCATGGACTGCAGCACAGGCTTCCCTGCCCTTCACCATCCCCTGGAATTTGCTCAAAGTCCATTGAGTCGTGATGCCGTCCAAAATCTCATCCTCTGTCATCCCCTTCTCCATCTGTTTTCAATCTTTCCAAGCATCAGGGTCTTTTCCAATGAATCAGCTCTTCGCATCAGGTGGCCAAAGTATTGGAGCTTCAGCATCAGTCCTTCTAATGAATATTCAGAATTTATTTCCTTTAGAATTGACTAGTTTGATCTCCTTGCAGTCCAAGGGACTCTCTAGAGTCTTCTCCAACCCCACATCTCAAAAGCATCAACTCTTCAGTGTCCAGGCCTCTTTGTGGTCCAGCTCTCACATCCATACATGACTACTAGAAAAACCATAGCTTTGACTAGATAAATTCAACTCTGGTTTCCTCTACTCAATACTGTACATATTCAAGTCTGGGTTCCTCTATTTCATAACCTTCCTTCTGCTTCTTCTAAGGAAAGCTCCAATAGCTTCTGAATCCATGAGAGCAGCCCTTTCTTCAAGCCCCTTTTCCTGATATTGGTGAAGACACAGTTATTAGTATAGTCTAATACATTTGCTTTTGGGTATTCTGTGGTATCTTCTAGAGCAGGGGCCCCGAATTTGGGATCTAATACTGAAAATCTGAGATGGAACTGATGTAATAATAATAGAAATAAAGTACATAATAAATTTAATGTGCTTGAGTCATCCAGAAACCATCTCCCACCCTCGGTCCATGGAAAAATTGTTTACCACAAAACTGGTCCTTGGTGCCAAAAAGGTTGGGGACCTGCTGCTCTAGAGCCTTTCTTTCTTGACGCTTCCCTCACCTTCCTTTAATATTACAAATGTAAAAGCATAAATGAAAACAGCTTTTGAATAAATATAACGTGACTCAAACAGCTTATGTAATGGGTCTTGAATACAAGGTCTGCTGCTTCCTGTCTGGTGTGTGTGTGTGTGTGAGTGTGTGTGTGTGTGTGTGTGTGTGTTTTCAGTCGTATCTCTTTGTGACCTCATGGACTATAGCTGGCCAGGCTCCTCTTCCATGGGAGTTCCCAGGCAAGAATACTGGAGTGGTTGCCATTTCCTTCTCCAGAGGGTCTTTCCAACCCAGGGATAGAACTGGGTCTACTGCGTCTCCTGCATTAGCAAGCAGATTCTTTACCACTGAACCTGGGAAGGGTGGATGTAATTCTTAATTCTTCTGAAGTTGCAGAAGAACTTTAGTAGTCACTGTTCTCTGCCTCTGGCCATTTGTTTCCAACAGGAACATTATTTATAGAATCTTTGGGAAGATGAAGAAACTGTATCCTATCTCCCCATGCTGGCAGAGACAACTGTTGTAAAGCGGCTAGGAAATTGCCAAGTACTGTTGTGATGATTTTTGTGTCTGATCCAAGAGGCTATTTACTCATGAGGCCCAAATCTTTCCGGTCCGAGGAAATACAAGTGATCCTTGGCTGAAGTTAGTATACCGAAGACACTAAGAAGTTATTCAGATCCTCATTTTGAAAGCCTCTAATGATAATACAAGAAAAGCCAAGCCCTGACACTGTATTTGGAAGATAAGGCTGTGATTTAAAAAAACAAAAAACAAAAAAACTCATCATAGATCCAGATTTTGTCTGGTTCACCTTCTGAGTGGTGCTGTCTGGGAGTGTATGTTTCCTTGGGAAGGAAGTTGAGACAGAAGTTGATTTGTGAGTCTGTGGGTTCCTGCTTGCCTCACAGGCTTGCTGTCTTTATTCCCCATGAAGCTGATTTATTTCCCTTCTGATTCATTCACTGAATAAGATAAGTTAAGCATCTCCTATGTGCTTGGCTCTATGTAGGAACAGGGAAAATAATGCTAAGCAGAAACAAGCATGCTTTTTACACTCAAGGAGAATGCAGTTTAGTAAAGGAAAAACAGAACAAAGAATCACAGAGCTGTGTCATTTCTTCCTGTGAGTGATGAGAAAATGCCAGCCAGGCTTTGAGAGAGTCTAACATAGATTGAATCTAGTCTGCAGAATTGGGGTAGATGTCCTGGAGAAAAGATATTTGAGTGGAGATTTGAGAAACATGTATGCCTTCACAGATGCTTGGGACTGGTAATGGTTGAGACTAGGATTTAGTAAGCCACTGGGGGTGTGCACATACTCACATCTGAGCAACCAGCAGAGAGTTTGCTTGTTTTTTTCTCCTAAGATGGCAGCATTTTGGCAAAGAGAGGAGGAGCTCATACTTGTGTAGACTCAGCCTCATCCAAGTGGCTTTTATATCCCCTTTCCAGATCATCTCTTGACACCAGTTTAATTTTACTCAGCCTTCAACTTATTTCCTCCATTGGTTTTACAATGTGAGTCAACTAGTCAACTCCCTATGGAAAGTCTTGGCTGAGCTGGTTTCTTCCTCTCCAGTTTCCCACCTCTCCACATCACCATTCTGACCTCCTCCCTTACCACATTCATTCCAATACTCTCTCTCTCTTCTGTTGTTGACTTACACATATATCCTTTGAGATTTCTAGGTCATGACTGTGACCACAGTAAAGAGTTAAGATCAATTTCTGGGTCACACGCTTCTCTGGTTAGAGAAATGCAGATAGCACATCACCTTATATGGTTTTCCCCACCATATACTAAAATCTGGATGTAGCTGAATCACTTTTATGATGAGATTTGTCTAGATCCATCCTTCTGTGGATTATATTTACCCAGAAAATTCATGATCTGGGACATTTTGATAAAAGAACTGTAGTTTTCTTTGTTCATTATGTTTCACTCAGGCTGGGGGATGTGGGGGTGTGACGTATAAGTGGGAAGTAAATTTAATAGGAAACTTAGCTTTTGTTTCCTTAGCAACACTAGTCTTCTTACAAATGGGAATGAGACTAGAGGCCTTTGTTTCTGCATTCCCAGCTCTACAGGGCGAGGTGACATGCTGAGTGCCCTGGAAACAGTGCTGTGTCATACAATCCTGTGACACTCACTTTAGAACCTTCCTGCACTAAATCTCAAACACTCTCATGGGCATTATGCTGCAGTTGATATTCATCTGTTTGCTGAAAAAATAGGGACAAAAGATTATTTCACGTCGTGACTTAGTACACAAGGACGTGTTTGTCAGCAGGGCAGAGGCATTGGAATGAGGAGTTTGGAGGGTCAGGAACAGAGTGGCTGGAAGGTCAAGATTAACGCGTGCAATGGTCCAGTAGTTCAGACATTGAGCGCTGGAGCACCAGTAAATAGGAACAGTAACCACATCACATATACGGGCACTGGTTCTTATCTCTTGTCTATTTTGAACATTTTATAAGTTACCAGGGTGAGTTTCAATAAGAATCCTGGAAGATATAGTAAACCACTTTTATCTATTTGAATAACGTGCATTCAAGAGGCTTTGATAAGATTTGGTCTATTTTTTAGATTTAGGAGATTTCATAGATGTATTTCTGCTGGGAGGTTTTATAATGCAATAAGTTTAGGGGTTCCAGTGACAGACTGTCAAGGTTTTAATCTTGGTTCTACCATTTAAGCTGTGAGACCTGGGAAGCTTCTTACTTGTCTGTCCCTCAGTTTTCTCATCCGTAAAATGATCGTGATCATAGTTGAGGGCTGCAGAGATGGTTCAATGAAGATATCTACACAAAGCACAGAGAACAGGACTCAGAGTCTTGTGGTGGGTGCTTACTGTGTGTTAGATGCCAGCCTGCCACCTGCTCCCACCTATTTGCCACAGGGAGAGATGGGACTTGTGAGATATTTTTGAGTCCTTGAGAAAATTTCTTAAGGACCAACAATACGCAAGTTTTTCCCAAACTAATTCCACGAGGATTTGACTGTTCCTGTTTTGTGGCTGCTCCTTTAACCATGTGATGGAAAAAGGGCTTGAGATGGTGGAGGAGAAGTAGGGACAGGAGATGGAGGAGGAAGAGGCGAGGAGGTGATGAGAAATCTCATGGCCTTGGAGCTGCTTACATATTGGCACCCACAAGCGTCCTTCCTCTGCCTCTCTCTCAGCATGGTTTGCTCATTCTCAGTAACTGGAGATCCTGCTTTGGACTGTGAGTTGCTTTTATTCTCCAGACATCCAAGAGCCACGTCTGAAACACAACTCCTCAGTGTGAAGTTACGGGTGATCACGTACTGCTGCATCCTGAATGAGAACACAGATGAGCACAGCCTTGTTAACTGGAGGAACCCAGGGTTCTGGGTGGGTGTGCAGATGTGAAGGAAGATTTATTTTTCACTCTTAAGGTTAAGCTCAGAACAAAACAAAACAAAAAGAACAAAACCCCTGTCTTTATCTGTCTTTCTTAAACACTTACCTTGCAATTTTAGAAAATCAGAGGGTACAGTTTTCATTTAAGGCAGTGTTAAGACTTACTACCAAAATCAGCTAATACCAGGCAGAAAAGAACAAATGCCACAAATTCCCTTTTCTTGTTTGTAACCGAGGATAAATGTTACTTTCCCGAAATCGTAATTGCTGGGTGTTCCTCTTTGTCTTGTCAGTCGACATTCTCATGCTCTGGCGTGATAAGAGAGCACACAAGACATCCTGGCCCAATGTGTGCCGCCTGTTCTTGGAGAGAAAGTCTATCCCAAATACAGACACTTGAAAGGGTGTGCTTGGCTGTCGTAACTTGACCCCTGCCCTCTGCAGACCTCCCCCATACTTCCCCTCCTCACGCATCTCCCGCTTCACTCCCCAGCAACGCTAATGATCTCAGGACTCCTTCATGTCTCTGGCTCTTAACTTGTGCTGATACTTCCACCCTAAGGACGTTCTCACCTTCTTCTCACACTTGCACCCTCAACCTATCTGTTTGCTCTTTGTCAAGAGCGAAACACAAGGGTTAGATGCACCAGGCTGTAATGTACCAGCTCCCTCTTAGTCTCTGTGCTGACCAGGATGGGGAAGGTGGCAAGAGCCAGTAGTTTTTTTTTTTTTTTAATTTATTTTTAATTGGAGGTTAGTTGTTTTACAATATTAAATTGGTTTCTGTCATACAATATGAATCAGCCACGAGTATGTGTACATACATATATACACACACACACACACACACACACACACATATATATTTATGTATCCCCTCCCCATTGAGCCTCCCTGCCATCCAACCCCTTTGGGTTGTCACATAGCATCTGGCTGAGCTCCCTGTGTTATACAGCGCCTTCCACCATATCTGCTCTGCACAAGGCAATGCATGCATTTCAGTGCTACCCTCTTAATTCGTCCCACCCTCTCCTCCCCACACTGTGTCCACAAGTCAATTCCCTATATCTGTGCCTCTATTCCTACCCTGCAAGCAGGTTCATCAGTACCAATTTTTTAGATTCCATATACATGCATTAGGGCTTTTCTGGTGGCTCGAATTGTAAAGAGTCTGCCTTCTAGGGTCAGGAAGATCCCCTGGAGAATACTATATTTGTTTTTCTCTTTCTGACTTACTTCACTCTGTATGACAAGAAGAGCAGACTTTTCTCGACAGTCATTGGTCTCAGTGCTTAACAGGCATTCTCTCATCTCAGTTATGAAGTATGAGGTCTGAAATATTATCCCTGTTTTTACAAATGAAGAAGCTGAGACTCATGTTGGTTAAGTAACTTGTCCAAGTTTTCACAGCCCACACACGTCAGAAGTGTCAGAGCCAGGACTCAAACGTAGGTCTGTCTGACAGTCTAACACTCCACAGGGATACAACCCAGGACCCTGGCTCATACTGACGTCCCTTTCTGTTCTCGGGATTTCTGAGTAACTGGGGGTGGCATCAGTAGTTGGGAACAGAAGAGATACTCGAAAATCTATATTTATACAAAAGATAAAATAAGGCTGATCATTTGCATGACAAGATTTAACATAGTGTTATTTTTGGAGAAAATTCCCCAAAAAGACAGAAAATATCAATTGTAGAGAGATTCACATCACACATTTTTTTTTTCAAGCCCATAACGCAAAGGAGGACTGGATTTTAGTAACTGGCCTAAGGCATAGTATTTGTATCCTGAAGCCACCTTGGAATTGTTGCTATGTTTATTTGAATTGTTTTGTTTTTTCTGTGATAATTCAGTAAAATCATTCTGGCATTTTTATAGATTTTCCTTGTCTAGTCTACAGTTTGGGTTTATCAGAACAGTTATCTTATAAAATACATTTATCTTTTTATCTTCTCGTTTATCTTCTTTAAGCAAGTACAGTCTTGTAATGCTTACAATAGTAGGACATCAAGGTTTACCTAATTAAGGAGTTGCTATTATTTATTTTTTTGCATGCAGCATTATAAATCTGACTCAGTTGCCTGCACTTCCCCTTGTAACTGGGCCACCTAAATTATTTATATTTAGGGACAAAAGATGGTGTTAGAGCTCTCCCATGTACCTCTTATGTTACCCTAGTTCATCCTTATAGAAACTCTATCCTACAAATGGAATTTGGCAGATGGGAGCCACAAGGCTCAGAGCTCAGTAGTGACCAGGCACAAGGTGGTATCAGCAGCTGGGATTCCAACTCAATCCAAACTTTGCACCAAGAACAATGTACTTTATCACATCAGAGTTCCATTCCCTGTTTTCAGTGGATGCATAGCATCTTATTTCTCCATGGTTTATGGTACCTTAAAAAAAAAAAAAGCAGTTATGTAAATACAAAACAGAATCTACTTCATTCTGTTGTTGATGTGTTCATCAGTTATCTCCAACATGACATTGGCCCGGTCATGCTCATTATGTGAGTTTGGTGATTATAGGTAGAAGGCTTAAGTTCTAGCAGAGAGTGGATTTGGAGGTGGAAGGCTTTCAGGAAGGCTCACATCTTCAGTCCCTCCAATCCCCATAATTATCCCTCTAAGTAATTACTTTGTGCCCTTTGGTGGAGGCAAACAATAGCCACATTGAAATAAGCTATTTGTGTAAATGATGGTGGGGTTTTTTAAAAAAGGTTTATTTTTAACTTCTAGTTTTTGAAAAGAGCACAGTTAAGAATAATTGTCTAAAACTGGGGCCTACATTCTTCACCTCAACTGAAAATCTACCCAGCTGGATAATTTCTTTAAAATTATGTCAGAATTCTTGCCCTTTGTCTCTTCCTTTCAGCCCAGAATCCAAAGTGCTATTGGCAGTGGCCCCAGCAGTGAATACTGAAGGAGGGTCCAAGATCCAGGGTGTCAAGGCGGCTCTTTTCCAGACTCTGTCCTGTGCTGCTAGTATTCAGTGGGGACCTCTTTGAACACTGGGGCAATCTGATATGTTATTTAGCTAACAATATAGTAGAATGTGCAGATGAACAGCCACTTCCTCTCCATTGTAAGAGTTGCTGGGTAACTGTTTTCTTTTTTGCACATAAATTTGATGTCAATGCAGTTTTGGCCAGTTTGTTTGGCTAATTAATGTGCATCCTGATGAAGCCAGACTTGTGCATATAATCCCCATATAGACCACTTAGCTTTCTTATTCTGTGCT
Source organism: Aepyceros melampus (assembly GCA_006408695.1). Classification (NCBI taxonomy): domain Eukaryota; kingdom Metazoa; phylum Chordata; class Mammalia; order Artiodactyla; family Bovidae; genus Aepyceros; species Aepyceros melampus. The sequence continues at coordinate 310,369 of SJXQ01002248.1, read as the reverse complement.
GGCTGATTGCTCTCCCGAATCTCATAAATCTAGGGCTTGGATCAGCAGGCTGAGCAGTTGAGAGACTCTCGAAGGATACTTGCTATTCTATCTCTCTCACTGATAAGTAGCATGTTGTATCTGTCTACCCAAGGTTGAGTCTTTCTTTGAATATGAATAGTGAATCGCTTCAGAAGCAATTTCAGTGGTATTCTAAATCTCTGCAAAGTGTCCTGAAAATTGTCATCCTAACTGAAATGCAAAGGGCACAGTGTTCTATGCTCAGAACCCTTAGTCAGTAATTGCACACAGAATCTTGATTGCATTGATTCCAAAGGCTGCCATTATTTTCATGGAGTCCTTTCACATGGGGAGGGGACTTTCGACTTTAAGAGCATAGGCACTGGTGGCCCCTGAAGTGTCTTAGTTTGATTTCTGGCCAAACCTCTTTGTTAACTATGAAACCTTGGGCAAGTCTTTATTTTTTTGAAGCTTCATATTCATTATCTAGAAAATGGCGTAAGTAGCCAGACCTGCCTCATAAGGCTGTGTTAAGTGTGAAACAAGGTCATCCAGGCAAACAGCTCTCAGCTGTTTTATTTACTGTGTCTTGTAAATAACAAATACTCAAATGAGTGTTAATAATGATTAACATGTTAATTTACATCTATGTAAGGGAAAATGAGGATGTGCTAGATGAGATAATTTATCAAGTGATGTTTTGATGTGAGATCTGAATTAATGAAACGCTAGATTCTGTAAAAAGGTTAACTTTCTGCTGTTGAGAGGCAGTTGAGATCACTGTTAACATATTTAATGTATGGGGAACGCATGCAAAAGAAGAGTCAGAATTATCACATTTTCATTTTTTATTTTAAAATTTTTGGCAAGAACCACTGTACAAATCAGTCTTCATAGTTTTCTTTGGCAGCAGAACATTCTAAAGATTCCTTGGTTCATCATGGATCATTGACTAACTAGAGACTCATGCTGAGTCACTTACTTGCTTGGAACCAGTCTTTTCATTGCAAAAAGGGGATAAGAAATCTTAGTTCACTGGGTTCTCATGAGGAATGAGTAGGACAACATATATAAAAGAATTTCCTAATCCACACAATGCTTTAAAAAGTATTTTATATTATTATCATTTGTGGCTGAGAAGTTTAAGTTAGGTAATTCCTTGGAAACAGCATCAAGAGTGAATACTGGAGGTCAGTGCCAGTGCAGTCTCAGCTTTTCTTTTTCTGGATCCATATTATTGATTCTCTGCTGGACAGATGGCAGGGGATGAAGTGGGTATGCTCCAAAATCTTACTATTGGCATGTCCACCATTCTACTCCTTGCCTCACTGACCGCATATGACAGAACTACTTATAAGCTAGAAGAGAACTAATTCTTCCCTTTGGGTATCTTGGCCTTTTTCAAGGAAGAAGTCTGTCTTTTTAAGGAACTGAAATCCATTTTTTGATATGGAAGTTATATACCTCACTGAAAAAAAGTTATTTGCAAAGAAAATCTTACTAAAAAAACCCCCACAAACAAACAAACAAACAAAAAACCCCACTGAATCAGCTGATATTCCTGAAGATTTATTAATAAAAAACATCTACCCTTCTATTAGACAGTGTGGGTGAGGGTCCTCAGGGCACCTGTTTGTGATCGTCAGTGAAGTTGTGTCACTCAACTTTAGCTGGAAAGAGATAGAAAACTATCTTAGGCTTACATTTACCTCACCAGTTATGATCTCAGGGGTGGCCCCATAAAGTGATATTCTGCAGCTGTGTTTATGATATTCATTTTGGGTCAATTTTATCAAATTACTTTCTTAGTGAAAACCAAATCATAGTCAAGACTATCTTTTGAGTCAGGAGAAGCTTGTGGTAATGAAATATGGGCAAATAGGAAGGGGGAGAAGAAGACTAAGCAAGGTATATTTCACCTGTGGGATGTCAAATATTTGTTTTTAATAGATTAAATATTAGCACTTTGATGCACTGTGGCTCGCTCTACTTCTGTTTCTTCTGAAAGTGGCCTACTCTTGAAGTCAGTCCATCACTTCAGCTCCTAGACCCACCAATTCTCACTTAGTTACATGGAAGAAAGAATGATCAGCTGAGAACACTTACCATGCGTGTGGAGAGGATAAATAACTGGTTAGTCTCCAACTGGGGTTTTTTGTTACCTTTTGATGCTAAAACCATTGGAAGAGGGCCATGTTGGCACCTTGCAGCTACCTCATTTCTCCCCAGCTACTGCCCAGAAGAAGCTCCTGGGATTTGTGAGGATGTGAAGTAGGTGATTGAATGGGGGAGGAGAGGAAAGGGAAGGTAAATACATCTGAAATGTAACAACGAGTGTACTCACAGGATAGCTACTTTTAACTCATGCATCCACATCAAGGATGAATTCAATGACTGGGAGAAGAGTATGGGCTTGGTGGAACATGCTTAGGGGGTGGGGGAGATTAGCCCTGGCCATGGGTTCTTCAGGTTGAACCCAAAAAACTGTATTCAGCTAGTTAGATACCAACACACCTACCCAATGCAGCCTCATGAGCTGCACATTTCAGGTCCTTATATTAAAGCTCCCAGCAGAAATGTAGATGGGCACCTACTCTAAGACAACTATGAGGAAACCATGGCAATGGAAGGAGGCAATGGCAGAGAAAATAATAAATGGTGTAGGCAGCCAGAAAATCAGCCCTGGAGTCCTTGAATTGCCCACTGAAAACTGAAATGCGGTACTTCTGCCCAGAACCCTCACAGTTCACATGGGTCATAGCCCTGAGAATAGCTGCAACTGCACCAAAAAAGAAAAAAAAAAAAAAGGCTAAATGTAGCAGGATATGTCAAACCAGTTTGATGACTGATATTTGCCTAGTGCTTTGACGCTTTTGAAAGAAACATGAAATCAAAGGGTAAGTTATTAGGATAGTACAGAGCAGATAGTACAAAGCAGGTAGCTGACTGGCAAACCTTTAAGATAATCCAAAGTCTATGCTCCTATGTGAAAAGAACAAGCAGGCTATTGACAAGACTTTCGTAATTTATTTAGAAAGGATCTTGTGTTCTTAAGGACTACTTTTTTCTTTGTTAGAGGTGAGCAAACACAAAACTTCAAAGCCATGAGATCAGATGTGATTAGCAGAATGTTACCTCATTATTTCTGACACCAAATCCCCCAGCTGCTGAGTGTGAGAAAGGAAATAAAAATCCACCTAAGTGAGAGACTGTGGCTTATTAGCACAAGGAGGAAACCACCATTATTTCTGCTGTCTGCTTTACATTTCTATAAAAATGAATACTTCCTAATACAATTTTATATCAAAGTTGACAGCTTTGAGTACCACAAAATTAAAAAAAAATGGATACCATATCCCATTTGTAGGTGAAAAAAGCTACAGAAACAAGGACTCAGGCTCAAATGCTCAGAGTAAGTGCTTTAGTTCCTCTCAGTTCAGTTCAGTTGCTCGGTCATGTCCAACTTTGTGATCACGTGGATGGCAGCATGCCAGCTTCCCTATCCATAAACAATTACCAGAGCTTGCTCAAACTCATATCCATTTAGTCAGTGATGCCATCCAACCATCTCATCCTCTGACATCCCCTTCTCCTCCTGCCTTCAATCTTTCCCAGCATCACGGTCTTTTCCAGTGAGTCAGTTCTTCGCATCAGGTGGCCAAAGAATTGGAGTTTCAGCTTCAGCATCAGTCCTTCTGAAGAATATTCAGGGCTGATTTCTTTTAGGATTGACAGGTTGGATCTCCTTGCAGTCCAAGGGACTCTCAAGAGTCTTCTTCAACAACACAGTTCAAAAGCATCTATTCTTCAGTGCTCAGCTTTCTTTATAGTCCAACTCTCACATCCATAATGACTACTAGAAAAACCATAGCTTTGACTAGATGGACTTTTGTTGGCAAAGTAATGTCTCCACTTTTTAACATGCTGTCTAGGTTGGTCATACCTTTTCTTCCAAGGAGCAAGAGTCTTTTAATTTTATGGCTGCAGTCACCATCTGCTGTGATTTTGGAGCCCCCCAAAATGAAACCTGTCACTGTTTCCATTATTTTCCTGTCTGTTTGCCATGAAGTGATGGGACCAGATGCCATGGTCTTAATTTTCTGAATGTTGAATTTTAAGCCAACTTTTTCACTTTCCTCTTTTACTTTCATCAAGAGGCTCTTTAATTCTTCACTTTCTGCCGTAAGGGTGGTGTTATCTACATATCTGAGGTTATTGATATTTCTCCTGGCAATCTTGATTCCAGCTTGTGCTTCCAACCTGACATTTCACATAATGTACTCTGCATATAAGTTAAATAAGCAGGGTGACAATATACAGCCTTGACATACTTCTTTCCCATTTGGAACCAGTCTATTGTTCCATATCCAGTTCTAACTGTTGCTTCTTGACCTCCATACAGATTTCTCAGGAGGCAGGAGGCAGGTGGTCTGATATACCCATCTCTTAGAATTTTCTGTAGTTTGTTGTGATTTGCACAGGCAAAGGCTTTGGGGTAGTCAATAAAGCAGAAATAGATGTTTTTCTGGACCTCTCTTGTTTTTTCAATGATCCAATGGATGTGGGCAATTTGATATTTGGTTCCTCTGCCTTTTCTAAATCTAGCTTGACTGGAAGTTCATGGTTCATGTACTGTTAAAGCCTGGCTTGGAGAATTTTGAGCATTACTTTACTAGTGTGTGAGATGAGTGCAATTGTGCAGTAATTTGAATATTCTTTGGCATTGCCTTTCTTTGGGATTGGAATGAAAATGGATCCTTTCCAGTCCTGTGGGCACTGATGAGTTTTCCAAATTTGCTGGCATATTGAGTGCAACACTTTCACAGCATCATCTTTCAGGATTTGAAACAGCTCAACTGGAATTCCATCACTCCACAAGCTTTGTTTGTAGTAATCCTTCCTAAGGCTCACTTGCCTTCACATTACAGGATGTCTGGCTCTAGGTGAGTGATCACACCATCGTGGTTATCTGAGTCATGAAGATCTTTTTTGTATAGTTTTCTTTGTCTTCTTGCCACCTCTTCTTAATATCTTTTGCTTCTGTTAGGTCCATTAATTTTTGTCCTTAATTGTGCCCATCTTTGCATGAAATATTCCTTTATCTCTAATTTTCTTGAAGAGATTTCTCATCTTTCCCATTCTGTTGTTTTCCTCTATTTCTTTGCATTTATCACTGAGGAAGGCTTTCTTGTCTGTCCTTGCTATTCTTTGGAACTCTGCATTCAAATGGGTATATCTTTCCTTTTCTCCTTTGCCTTTCACTTTTCTTTTCTCAGCTATTTGTAAGTCCTCCTCAGACAACCATTTTGCCTTTTTGCTTTTCTTTTTCTTGGGGATGGTCTTGATCACTGCTTCCCGTACAATGTCATGAATCTCCATCCATAGTTCTTCAGGCACTCTGTCTATCAGATCTAATCCTTTGAATCTATTTCTCACTTCCACTGTATAATCATAAGGGATTTGATTTAGGTCATACCTGAATGGTCTAGTGGTTTTCCCTACTTTCTTCAATTTAAGTCTGAATTTGGCAATAAGGAGTTCATGATCTGAGCCACAGTCAGCTCCCAGTCTTGTTTTTGCTGACTGTATAGAGCTTTTCCATTTTGGCTGCAAAGAACATAATAATTCTGATTTTGGTATTGACCATCTGTCTTCTCTTGTGTTGTTGGAAGAGGGTGTTTCCTATGACCAGTGCATTCTCTTGGCAAAACTCTATTAGCCTTTGACCTGCTTTGTTTTGTACTCCAAGGTCAAATTTGCCTGGTACTCCAGGTATGTCTTGACTTCCTACTTTTGCGTTCCAGTCCCCTATAATAGTCAGGGAATGTTTAACAGGAGGATTCCTACATGCTGTTTCTCATAAATTCTCCGTTCCTTATCATTTCCTATCCTGGAACGAACAGAACTGCATGCAGCTCTCAGGACTGAGATCATGAAAAAGAGTATCTGCTTGGATTCCTTTCAGTAACTCCCTTCAGTGACTTTTTTTAGTGTCAGCGACCTTGTACGTATTCAGTTCAGTTCAGTTCAGTCACTCAGTTGTGTCCGACTCTTTGCGACTCCATGAATCGCAGTACGCCAGGCCTCCCTGTCCATCACCAGCTCCCGGAGTTCACCCAGACTCACGTCCATTGAGTCCATGATGCCATCCAGCCATCTCATCCTCGGTCGTCCCCTTCTCCTCCTGCCCCCAATCCCTCCCAGCATCAGAGTCTTTTCAAATGAGTCAGCTCTTCGCATGAAGTGGCCAAAGTACTGGAGCTTCAGCTTTAGCATCATTCCTTCCAAAGAAATCCCAGGGTTGATCTCCTTCAGAATGGACTAGTTGGGTCTCCTTGCAGTCCAAGGGCCTCTCAGGAGTCTTCTCCAGCACCACATTGTGGCTACTGATAGAATTTCCTCCTGTGCAATAGCTGGGTGATCATCTCGCTAAAGATGTGAGCCTGCATCTCTGCTCATAAAGCACCTTTGTTCCATTAGATCTTGGATCCCCGTGTCTTTCTTTCTTTCTTTCTTTCTCTCTCTCTCTCTCCTCCCTCCAGCTCTCTCTTTCACTTTCTTATCGTCGACTCCAGACCACCAGGTTCTGGTCCATTAAAGGACCCCAACAGGATATATTTTATGGGTGTTAGTTCTAGAAGGTCTTTTAGGTCTTCATAGAACCTTTCAACGTTAGCTTCTTCAGCATTACTGGTTGGGACATAGACTTGGATCGCTGTCATATTGAATGGTTTGCCTTGGAAACAAACAGAGAACATTCTGTCGTTTTTGACATTGCATCCAAGTACTGCATTTCGGACTCTTTTCTTGACTATGATGCCTACTCCATTTCTTCTAAGGGATTCTTGCCCACAGTAGTAGATATAATGGTCATCTGAGTTAAATCCACCCATTCCAGTCCATTTTAGTTCCTGATCCTAAAATATCGATATTCACTCTTGCCATCTCCTCTTTCACCACTTCCAATGTGCCTTGATTCATGGACCTAACATTCCAGCGTCCTATTCAATATAGTTCTTTACAGCATCAGACTTTACTTCCATCCCCAGTCACATCCACAACTGGGTGTTGTTTTTGCTTTGGCTCCATCCCTTCGTTTTTTTCTGGAGTTATTTCTCCACTGATCTCTAGTAGCATACTGGGCATGTACTCACACGGGGAGTTCATCTTTCAGTGTCCTATCTTTTTTCCTTTTCCGTGTAGGGCCACCCAAGATGGACGGGTTATTGTGGAGAGTTCTGACAAAAATGTGATCCACTGGAGAAGGGAATGGCAAACCACTGCAGTATTCTTGCCTTGAGAACCCAAAGAACATGCCAAATATAGCTTCATCCTTTCAGATCATGATTGCTTCAAACTCTGGATAAAACAGAAATAAGCAAAGTGACCACCAACAGGTCTGTCCAAGTTACATCCAGGCTGCATACTGATAGGCTCCCTGCTTGTTTGGGGGCTGCCCTATAAAGGGGATGCACAGGTAGTCATATTATGAGTTTTATGGCATGGACAGTATTGGTGGTTATATAATAACCAACAAAAGTTAGGCAGTTACCAGCATAGTAAGAATGCTTTGCTAGGAACCATTCATGTATCATCCTCACAGTAACCTCTGAAGTCGGTATTATTATAACTCATTTTATAGATGAAGACTGATGCACAAATATGAAGCAACTTTCCCAAGGTCACACAGTAATTGTAAACCCATCTGCACTTGTAGGCTTAATAATTAATACTTTGTTCTTAACTTTGTTGTCCATGCCCTTCTTAAGTTTGAATTTAGAAGAACAATTAATGTGGTAGAAAAAGAACACAGATTCAGAGTCAAATGACCTGGAGTTCTAGTTCCAACTCTGAAACGGATTAGCTGTGCATCTAATTTTCACTTTCTCATCTGCAAAATGAAGGTTTGGCTCTTCAAAATCTCCATGGTTCCTTACAATCTAATGGGGTATATTTGACTAGAGACTCTGCTCTCTGAGATCCTCAAGGGTCTTCATTTCCTAAACTAAACTCTGAAGATTCTCTCTGGGCTTCTGAAACTCTGAAAAGCTATCCTAATTACCTTGGAGAAACCAAATATTTGAGAACTATTATATTTAGTACTCGAGTCTATAGAACTCCTAAGAATGTTAACTCATCCTTTCGTGAGCTCACAGACTTATGTTGATTTTGACATCCAGTGTCTAATGACTCCTTGTGTCAGTTCTGAGATGCAGGTGGGAGATGATGGCTGACTGCAACAAGGGAAATGTTACTACCATTCAGACACCTCTCCTTTGACAGTTTTTGGCAGCTTAACAAGCTTCACGAGGCTCAGTGGCAAAGAATCTGCCTGCCAATGCATGAGATGTAGGAGACATGAGTTCGATTCCTGGGTTGGGAAGATCCCCCAGAGAAGGAAATGGCAATGCACTCTAGTATTCTTGCTTCTGAAATCCCAAGGACAGAAGAGCCTGATGGACAGTCCATATGGTTGCAAAGAAAGTTAGACATGACTGAGCAACTGAACACATACACATGGTAGCTTAAAAATCACTTCCACAGATCACAACATCCTGTGAGGCAGGTGCTACTATTCTCATTTTATAGGTTAAGAAATTAAATACCAGAAAGTGGTATATCTTGACTCTAAATGCTTAAGTGAAGACCTGGATCCTAAATCCCATTTTTGACTCTAAATCTAAATACATTTCCCTTGCCTCTTGTAAAGAAAGCAGGGCTCTATAGTGGTAGGTAAGATTCATAACTCCACTCTTTACCTTCCACATGACCTTGAGTGAGTCAACCAATCTTTATGCATCTCATCTGTGAAATAGGCTAATAATATTGCCATGCAATGGTCATGGCTCAGAAATCACATTCAAAATTACCTAGTAGAATAGCTGGTACAAAGTAGATACTTAAAATTACTCTTATTTCCATTTCTCCATGTTTGAAAACTTAGTATTTTCTTTTGCTTCAAGAAGTCTATGGTTTTGTCTTTATAGTCTAATTACTATACAAACAAAGACTGATAGTTTAAAGTTTTCCTGTAGAAATGGTTTTCTTGCCAGTGGAGAGAAAGAAGAGGATAGATTAGAAATACGAAAAAACGTCAGTTTAATCAGGATCATATGGGGCTGCAGAGTCACTACTTTCTTGCTCTAAGTCTCTTCATTCTCTTAGCTTCTAAATCTCATTTTCTATCTTTTAAATTCACCTTTAAAAAGTGAACTCACAAATAATATAATGTATTAGTCAAGCTGCTCTCTCAGGCATTAAATCCAGAAATGGAAACTCTAATGGAAACTCAGGCGTTGAAAAATCTATATTCAGCATATATATACAGCTGTGCCCATGGTGAAACATTTGCCTGTTCTCAATTTACAGTGTAATAAGCAAAAGACTAGTGCCCAAAGAGAATAAACATGTCTCCAAGCTAGATTTTTCAATTTTTATATTATTATTTATATGAAAGTGAAAGTGAAGTCACTCAATCATGTCCAACTCTTTGTGACCCCATGGACTGTAGCCTACCAGGTCTCTCTGTCCATGAGATTTTCCAGGCAAGAATACTGGAGTGGGTTCCCATTTCCTTCTCCAGGAGATCTTCCCAATCCAGGGATTGAACCCGGGTCTTCCGCATTGTAGACAGATGCTTTACCAACTGAGCCACCAGGGAAGTACATTATTTATGTACATTTATTTAAAAACAGAACATTTTATTTTAAATCACTCTTATTATTTTTCAATTCCAGAAGTTTGGTGTCCTGCTGGTTTTCTCATTTGATTAACACAATTGGTTTCTGATGTTGGGGAAGGGAAGGCAAGCTATCATTTATTGACCTACTGTGTGTATAAGATTCTTTGCATTATCATATTTAATTCATTTGACCCCAAAGAGGAGTGTGCAGAGCTGCACAGTGTTGTCTGACTCCAGAGTCTGTGGTCTTCATCACATTACCTCCAGGATTCCTCTGTGACCTCTGTCAGGACCCCTTTAGATTTGGGGTAACTTTTAAACTCTTTCTGAGCCCTGGTTTCCTCGTGTATTAAAATAAAGATTTGGAATCACAAATTTCTAACTTCCCTTCTAGTTCTAGGATCTTATAGTCTACAATGAGTCTTCTTATATGACTCTAGTTAATGGTAAAACAATTCAGGCTTGAGAACAGCTGTGTTAAGTACGCTAGCCTTTTAAGGACTCAATTTTGGTTCTGTATAATAATGGGCTTAACAAAAACTAGAAATGATGAAAGATGGGTAGCTAAAACCCTTATTTATCTTCTCTGCGGACAAAGGGTTGGCAGTTTGCCAGACAAAATTTATTTTTCTAGCAACATGCCAGAAAAGCAGAGTGGGTTTGGTAGCATAGAAGGTGCAACCACTTTGTGATTTTTGCTTCCATAGTGTAATCAGATTCTCACAGTCCCAGTGTGCATGCCCTTAGAGTTGAGCTGGAAATTATAAAGCAGTGGTCATCTTATAAGTTTAAGCCAAGATCCATATTCTACAAGGTACCTCCTGCTCAGCGACTAATGAGTTTCATGAGTTGTTGTGGTTACTAGGAGGCAGAGGAGGGAATAATCACTCAATGGTAAAGTTGTTGGAGAATGTTAGAGGCCATTCTGTAGAGGTAAGTGGAAGACTGAACATTCTTTGAAGGTTGAATGTGACCCAGATAAATGGAGAAGAGTTGGGGGCTAAGAGGATAGAATGACATGAAGAACACAGTGCAGCTGGAGAAAAATGAATAATTTAGTTAAGTGCAGGCAACGCAGTTCCAGAGGTCTTGAATTAAACCCAGAATTTCTAGGCTCTAAAGAAATATGGAGTTAAGTAGGTGAGTCACAGTAAATGGACTAAAATTTTTCCAGTTCTGTTCAGTTTTCCTTTATGTGAGTGATTTTTGTTCAGTGACAGTAAAGGTAATAACCAAACTTTATAGTCTTGCTTTTATCAAATTCATTTTAGAGAGATCACTCTGAAGATGGTAACTTTGATACCTTCACAGGAATGAGCTTCCTTTGACCTATTTGCTGACATTATGGTCTCTACAGAAAATAATGCTAGAGCTTCCCTGGTGGCTCAGTGGTAAAGAATCTGTCTGCAAATTCGGGAGACATGGATTTGATACCTGATCTGGGAAATGGCACATACCGTGGAGCAACTAATGCAACTATTGAGCCTGTACTTTGTAGCCTGAGAACCCTAACTACTGAAGCTCCCACGCCTAGAGCCTGTGCTCCACAACAAGAGAAGCCACCACAGTCAGAAGCCCGCACTGCAACTAGAGAGTAGTCTGTGCAGCAGTGAAGACCCAGCACAGCCAAAAATGAATAAATAAATGAAAAAATTATTTATAAAATAATGCTATTAAAAATTTCATGTGGCAGTTGGGTCTTGGACTTTTTGGCATCAGTTGCTTCCATCAATTTGTCACAAGGAAGCTATATTCTCCTTCTTAAACTCTTTGAGCTTAAAGTACAAGCTGTCCAATTGAATGAGTTGTGTGGGACCATTTTCAAGTCTAGAAGCACTTTACAATGCTCCTGAGTATATGGTGTCCCACTGGGGTCATGCTGTTCAACAGCTGAGGATAATGACAGAAAATAAAGCTCTAATAACTTCATTGCGAATCAGTTCAGTTCAGTTGCTCAGTCGTGTCTGACTCTTTGTGACCCCATGGACTGCAGCACGCCAGGTTTCCCTGTCCATCACCAACTCCTGGAGCTTGCTCAAACTCATGTCCATCGAATTGGTGATGCCGTCCAACCATCTCATCCTCTGTCCCCTCTCCTCCTGCTTTCAATCTTTCCCAGCCTCAGGGTGTTTCCCAGTGAGTCAGTTCTTTGCATCAGGTGGCCAAAGTATTGGAGCTTCAGCTTCAGCATCAGTCCTTCCAGTGAATATTCAGGACTGATTTCCTTTAGGATTGACTGGTTTGATCTGTCCAAGTGTAACATCAATATCTCCTTCTTCCTGCTCACATACACCAATGATAAAATAATTTGCTTGTAAAATATTATTTTCAAAATGACTCCAAATCACAAAAATGATCTCCTTATGGAAAATATGCAGATTCTATATAATACATATACTTTTTATAATATGTGGTCTATATAATATATAAGATATGTGTGTGCTCAGTTATGTCCAACTGTTTGTAACCCCATGGACTGTAGCCCACCAGGCTCCTCTGTCTATGGGATTTCCCAGGCAACAATACTGCAGTGGGTTGCCATTTCCTGCTATTGGGGATCTTCCCAACCCAGGGATCAAACCCACATCATCTACGTTGGCAAGCAGATTCTTTACCACTAGCACCACATAATCTATATTATGTATATAATACCCAAAAAAGTATTATGTAGACTCTATAGGCTTTAGTTTAGAGTCTTTGTTAGTTAATGTTAACATTCTCATGTTTGTCATAGTTGATGTCTTCTAACTAGACCAGTTAATATTCGTGCATAATCTATGTCTTTCAAACTTGACTAGCTAAGGAGAACTTCAGGATTTGTTTTTGTTTTTGCCCTTGTATATTTTAAAATCAAGATTTTATCATCAGTAACTTAGATGACTTGACTAGATGGACATTTGTTGGCAAAGTAATATCTCTGCTTTTCAATATACTATCTAGGTTGGTCATATTTTCCTTCCAAGGAGTAAGTGTCTTTTAATTTCATGGCTGCAGTCACCATCTGCAGTGATTTTGGAGCCCAAGAAAATAAAGTCTGACACTGTTTCCCCATCTATTTGCCATGAAGTGATGAAGTGGTCATGTATGGATGTGAGAGTTGGACTGTGAAGAAGGCTGAGTGCAGAAGAATTGATGCTTTTGAACTGTGGTGTTGGAGAAGACTCTTGAGAGTCCCCTGGACTGCAAGGAGATCCAACCAGTCCATTCTGAGGGAGATCAACCCTGGGATTTCTTTGGAAGGAATGATGCTAAAACTGAAGCTCTAGTACTTTGGCCACCTTATGCAAAGAGTTGACTCATTGGAAAAGACCCTGATGCTGGGAGGGATTGGGGGCAGGAGGAGAAAGGGGCGACCGAGGATGAGAGGCTGGATGGCATCATGGACTCAATGGACGTGAGTCTGAGTGAACTCCGGGAGTTGGTGATGGACAGGGAGGCCTGGCGTACTGCGATTCATGGGGTCGCAAAGAGTCGGACACGACTGCGCTACTGAACTGAACTGAACTGATGGGACCAGATGCCATGATCTTGGTTTTCTGAATGCTGAGCTTTAAGCCAACTTTTTCACTCTCCTCTTTCACTTTCATCAAGAGGCTTTTTAGTTCCTCTTCACTTTCTGCCATAAGGGTGGTATCATCTGCATATCTGAGGTTATTGATATTTCTCCCGGCAATCTTGATTCTAGCTTGTGTTTCTTCCAGTCCAGCGTCTCTCATGATGTACTCTGCATAGTAGTTAAATAAGCAGGGTAACAATATACAGCCTTGACGTACTCCTTTTCCTATTTGGAACCAGTCTGTTGTTCCATGTCCAGTTCTAACTGTTGCTTCCTGATCTGCATATAGGTTTCTCAAGAGGCAGGTCAGAGATATTACTTTGCTAACAAAAGTCCATCTAGTCAAGGCTATGGTTTTTCCAGTGGTCATGTATGGATGTGAGAGTTGGACTGTGAAGAAAGCTGAGCACCAAAGAATTGATGCTTTTGAACTATAGTGTTGGAGAAGACTCTTTAGAGTCCCTTGGCCTGCAAGGAGATTTAACCAGTCCATCCTAAAGGAGATCAGTCCTGGGTGTTCATTGGAAGGACTGGTGCTGAATCTGAAACTCCAATACTTTGGCTACCACATGCAAAGAGTTGACTCATTGGAAAAGACCCTGATGCTGGGAGGGATTTGGGGCAGGAGGAGAAGAGACAACAGAGGATAAGAAGGCTGGATGGTATCATCGACTCAATTGACATAAGTTTGAGTGAACTCCAAGAGTTGGTGATGGACAGGGAGGCCTGGCATGCTGTGATTCATGGGGTCACAAAGAGTCAGACACAACTGAGCAACTGAACTGAACTTAGATGAACTTTTCTCACAGATGTTTCCATCATATAAGATGCAAAGTAGTATTTCAGAGCTTGAGAACTGGTCCTTGGTGCCAAAACTCTTTAGTTATTCAAAGAATCATGAAGTACTCCTCTCCTTTCTTCAAGCACAACAAAATTTAGCATGGCATGTGAATACATTTAAGCAAGCAAAGCATGAGTAATTCAAGACAAATAATCTCCAAATCCACACTTTTAAGGAATGCAGAATCTGAGTTAGACTCAAATAAGTAATCATACAGGCCACATGTCAGCTGAGTTACCCTGGCCATTAAGATTCAATGTGTTTGCTTCCAATCATAATCTATAAGCAATGATAGCCTTCAATCCCTCTCAATCTTTCCAAAAGAACTGTTTGAAGAGGGAACAAAAGGGAGTAGGGGCATGGTTAGGATGATACTCACAGTTCCTCTCATCACTTCTGGCTGTGTCTTTCTGTTCTATATATAATGTGCCCACATCATATTGCCCAGGCTGTAGGACATGATCCCTTTAGCCCCTGAAAACTTCATGTACACAAAACATTTGTTTGTATAGTGGACTTTACTGAAAGTTTGAGATGATGTGGTTTTTTTATGCTTTCCATTACATGTCCCCCTCTCTATGTAGATACCTCATTTCTTCATCTTTCTAGCCCCCACCCTATTAACACAGAAGAGAGAAGCTTCACAGATTGTAGAAAGTAAGGGATGAAATGATGCAAGAAGGATGAATAAACACTGGCCAGATTCTGGGGCATGTCATAGCAGTGAGAGAGTGTTTTCTTCCTTTAATTAGGCAGAGTCTCCACCTTCTCCATCTCTGCTCCATTCCTTCCTATGCAGGATCTCTATGATGTGTCTGCTCAGCCAGAGCCAGCAACTCCTGCCTCCCACATCAGTGGTATGAAAACTATAGAGACTTAGATTTTCTCTTTTTTGTCTTCTCTTTCCTCTAGTCCCCATTAAAGAAAGAAAACACTATAAAGAGTCATTGATATTGAACTATGTCACTTCTTTTAGAGAGCAATCATGAATATTTTAAATAGCATAATTTTTCGTATAAAATTGCAACACAGTCTAACTTAATCCAACCCCAGATCAAGGTATGAATATGCCCTCATACATAGATAATGGATTCTTAACTTCCCATCCTAAACCATGACTCTAAAAAGTATAAATAATAGTCATGTCCCATACCAGGATCAGGCTTGAATGACTACTAGAAAGTTCATTTTTAAATGGAAAATAAGTACTATTGAATATAGAATTCTATCACTGTTAAAACACTGTTATTTTGTTAAATCATAGTCAATAGATACTCATTCACCTCTAGTGAAGGTAACTTTATAGTAAAAAAAATTAAAAAAGATAGAGTCCTATTCCCCAGGAATTAACATTCTAAAAGAAACTTGTTTTCTTAGATAAATCTTCTTACAGATCAAAATGACAGAATTGCAAAGTCAAAGGAATTAAAGAGAAAAATTGAGAATGGAAGAGCTTACATTATCACTTCTCAAATATTCATACTATAAGGGCCACTTAGGAATGAAATAATGGAAATATACAAATCATTTCCTAATCTGATTTTTAGCCTTCTGGTTCAAACTTTTATAGAACTGATGACCTGCTAGGTACTTCACTGATAGTTGTCTTTTCACGTAATCCTGTTTACTCCACAGGTGAAAATACTTCTTAAGAGTGGAGTGTCCAAATTGAAGAAAAACATAGGTCTTGAATAGAAACACATTTTAGTGCATTATTTAAGGTTGTGTGTCATTCCAAATTATGTTAGGTTGTTTATAAAGATGGCCATCTTGAGCTCCTTCCTTCCTTACATCTATGTGCCATTTCCATATCAGGAGATTAAAGTCAAATTTGCCCTCCCTTGAATCTGGGCTGGCCTTAAGTTCTTGCTTGACCAATAAAATAAGTTAGACATAAAACCATGATATTTCTAAGGTCATAAAAAGTCTTAACACCTTGCATCCAGGCCTCAAGGAATATTCCTCTTGGGATGTTCTTTGAACCCATCTGCCATACCGTGATAAATCCAAGCCACATTGAAAGACAACATGCAGAGCTCCAGAAGACAGTTTTAGCTGAACTTCCTACCAATAATTGGCCATATGATTCAGTTATTTAGGCTGTTGAGCCCATATGAACCTTCAGATGACTTCAGCCTCAGCTACCACATAGTAGTATCTGTGTGGGAGGCCCTGAGCAAGAATCATCCAACTGAGCCAGCCAACCTACATAACCATGAGGGGTAAAAATAAGTCATTGTTTAAAGTCATTATATTTTAAACTTTCAGAACGGAATTAAGATTTAAAAGAATGATTTTGTATTGTCACTAATCTTCACAGGTATATGACCTTTCTCTCTAGCACTTAACAACTCAGGTATGGCAGGGAGAAGATGAGTGGTTGGAGTATGATTCTGATTGGCATGGGAGTTGACAGTATTGGTTAAAGAGTGGTGAAGGTTTTAAGTTACAGAATCTAAGCAAGGACTGGAAGGCTCATTGAGGTGGGAGAATGTGTATTAAAATGAAAAGCTGAAAGGATTACAGTCAGAAAGAGAAGATGTACAGATTAGAGATGAGCTGGGTTTTCCTATGAAGGTGAGGTCGCTCAGTCGTGTCCGACTCTTTGCGACCCCATGGACTGTAACCTACTAGGCTTCTCCGTCCATGGGATTCTCCAGGCAAGAATACTGGAGTGGATTGCCATTTCCTTCTCCAGGGGATCTTCCCAACCCAGGGATCGAACCCAGGTGTCCCACATTAGAGGCAGATGCTTTAACCTCTAGGACTTCTGGAGAAGAGATTGTAAGATCTCAGTGACTGTAATGTCATTGTTGTATCAGGAAGTGAGAAGACTTCTGTCTTGCTGTTCCCTGAATCCAGGGAAGGTAAGGCATGAGCTAGGGGGCAGATTGGAAGAAGCTGGAAGATGTGAGGAGCTGTTTCACAGCAGCAAAGGAGACATGCTTTATTCTCTAATGGTTGACACTGCCGAATCTCGGGCAAGGGCTTTTCATGTTGTGCTTGTATAGGTACGGTGCATGTGTGTGTTACCATAAATGATCTTAGCTGTTACACACCATGCAGAGTCAGTGTTTACAGAATGTGGGATGGGAACGAGAGCACCGTGAGGCAGGAGTGAGAGCGAGTGGGGCAGGAGAGCCTGACCACTGCCATCTTGGCTAGTTGCTCGTTCCCTACAACTCCATAGATAAAGAGGGTAAAGAATGACATAACTACACCACATGAGCCTCAAAGGAAAAGATACAGAAATTATATAAAGAAGGAACGGATTAACTCAGGAGCCATGAGCAGGTAATAGATGAGTAGGATCAATAGGAGTTCTCCAGGCAGATGTAAGAGAGCAATTCAGATAAAATCAATAACACCTGCCAAGGTTTAAATTCTTTTTCAGCACAGACTCTCTCAGGTGCTATACACCCCATACACACACCCTACTTCCTATTTTTCCTACATTTTTTCCCCAGACAATGACCTTTCTGGAAATCAAATCTTATGGAATTAAATTAAATCCATATCCTGGACACCAGAGCAGATCTTACTTAAGATGTGCCTGAGTTTGCCATTTGTATAGTCTGGATGACCTTGTTATCATGATTTTTCAAGGAAAATGGTAAGAGTTAAAGATAATTCTATGAAGTTCTTATGTATCTTTGAAGAAATGTCACTTTCATGACTTCATTGATATCTTAGAATCCATTGTTTCTCCATGACCCGTATTCCCTTTCTATTCTTTCAGAGAGTGTAATTTTAGGAAGGCCATGGCCTTAAAGGCCAGATATAGCTGGTATTGAATCTTGCTAACAACATGTACAAGCTGTGTGACTTGTAGCACTTACTTAGCCTTTCTGAGTTGCCATTTCTTACTCTGTGTAATATGGGTAACATGCCTATCTCCCAGAGTTACAAGAATGAAATGAGATCATGTCAATAAGTGATATGTCACAGAATAGATGCTCAACACACTTTGTCTTTCTTGCTTTCTCTCCATTACCCTTGCTTCTCCCAGCTCTGTTTTCCTCTGCCAATTTCTTTCAAGCACTTGGATACTGAGTTTTTATTTCTCTTCATCCATTGATCCTCAATACTTGTCTATTCTCTACCTGCCACAGCCTCACACAAATGCATCACAGTTTCCTGAAAGCCCTTGATTTTCCTTGAATCTTGACTTCCAGCAGTCAACACAGAAAGATCCAAGAGAAAAAGGAGTGTGAAGAGGAAACTCTTTTACACTGAATGGTTTTAAGAGTGGAGTTTGGGAGACAGGGACAGAAAGTGATCACAGAGTGGAAAACAAACAGAACAAATATAAAAGCATGGAAGAGATGTCTAAACAATAAAACTCAGAGCAGCAAAGGATCCTGCCATGCTTAGCTGAAGTCATGATACTTGATTACAATTTCTTTGTATTCTAACCACCCTTCTGAAACGATTGTTCCTTGAATAGAAGGAGCAATATCTTTTAGTAACAAAATGGTTGTTTGTCATATGCTCTTTATAATTTTCATCAAAATGTAATCTATATTTTACATTTCTCCTCCTTGCCAGTCTTGTTTTATATTTTATCTCCTACAAATATTTGCAGCCAAGAAAATCTGGGACTCTTGAAGCAGTTTTCTATTTATACTTTCTGAATAGAGTAGCACATTGTCTTTAGGTGAATGATGCTCTCTGGATTGTGAAACACAGTTGCTTGGAGAATCAAGGAGACTGGGCTGGGTCTTGACATGCAGGGCACTGGAATCTTCAGAGCTGCCAAACTTCAGTGGTTCCTTCTCCTTTTCCCATTAATGGTCATACCACATGGTCTGTGCAAATTTATATGCAACTATGTGACTGCAGAAAAACAGGTTTGTAATATACACAGCAAACCCCTCCAAATAGGTAATTTATAAAAGAATAAATGTAAATAGGCAATGAACTTATGAGAGGATATCTGTCTTTCTGGTTATGAAAGTAATGCCACCTAAAATGTCAAGGTTGGGGCATTGAAACTGACAGAATAGAATAATAACCATCATTGGTGTGAATGTGAGGGAAGCCCAGGTGAGAATAGACCCCAATGACTATGCTGGTTCTTGTTGGACAGTGTGACCATGATGGTTTTCTCTTTGTTTTTTTAATACATGTCTGAATGCCTTTCTATCTGCCCACCCTTTCCATCAGACACACATAGTAATCATGTTTGGTTGGAAAATTAAGTAGGGGAATGATCCAGTATATTATGTGTTTAAAACTTTTAAAAGTAAAATGTGAAACATGCACCAAAGTAGAGAGAATAATTTGAATATACCTCCTTAGAACACCAGAGAAGGCAACAGCAACCCACTCCAGTACTCCTGCCTGAAAAATCCCATGGACGGACGAGCCTCGTAGGCTGCAGTCCACAGGGTGGCTAAGAGTTGGACACAACTGAGTGTCTTCACTTTCACTTTTCACTTTCATGCATTGGAAAAGGAAATGGCAACCCACTCCCGTGTTCTTGCCTGGAGAATCCCAGGGACGGGGGAGCCTCGTGGGCTGCTGTCTACAGGGTCGCATGGAGTCAGACATGACTGAAGCAACTTAGCAGTAACAGCCTGAGAACCCATCTCAATATTCATTAATCAATATTTTTACCCGTCTTTCCCCTCTCTCCTTCTTTCCCTTTCTTTCTTCTTTCTTCTTTCTTTCCTTTGTTTTTGCTTTTGTGCATTAAAGCACAAATCCATATCCATATCATGTCATCTTAACTGTAAATATTTCCATATATATATTTCTTTTATTTATTAAATTTTTAAAAGTGTTATTTTATATTAGAGTGTTGTTAATCTACAAAGTTGTATTAGTCTCTGGTGTACAGCAAAGTGTATACCTATTCCTACATTTACATACATCTATTCTTTTTCACATTCTTTTCCCATATTGGTTATTATGGAATACTGAGTTGAATTCCCTGTGCTATACAGTAGGTCCTTGTTGATCCTGTTTTATATATAGTAGTGTGTATATGTTAATCCCAGATTAGGAGTTTGGATTAAAAGAGTATCTTTTTTTCCTGTCTTTTGACCTTTCTATTATGATTTTTTTCATCATGCAAACATTGTAATTTTTTAAATGATATATAGTGCTGTATTAGTGTCAGTGTGCAGTAAAGTGACTCAATTATATACATATATATATACACACACACATATACATATATCCATTCTTACTTAGATTCTTTTCCCATATAGGCCATTACAGAGTATTAAGTAGAGTTCCCTGTGCTTATATATTCCTTTCAAAAGGGATAGTTTCTTACACAACCACAGTTCTGTTATCATGCCTGACAAAATTAATAAAAATTCATTACTAACATCTAATTCCAACTGTACTTTAACATTTCCCCAACTGTCTCAACAAAGAATTTTACATGGATTTATTTGACTCAGGACCCAAATGAGGTCCAATTATTACAGCATTTTATTATAATGCTTTTAAAATTTCTTTTAGTTTGCAAAAGATTCCAGTCCTCCTGCTTTTTTTTTTTTTTCCTGGTCTTTGACTTGTTGAATAAATTATGTTAGTTGTGCTGTAAATTGTACCAAATACCAAATTTGTCTCTATGTTCTTCTCCTTCCCAGAAAACTAAAGGTTAGACCTAAATCTTGATTAAATTCAGGTTTAACATTTTTGGGCAAGAATATTTCATAAGGGGTACTGTGTATTTCTTATTGCGTTATATCATGCAGTAATATTGTATTACAGTACATTACATGCAGTACATAATGTCTGGTTGTCTCATTTTAAGACATGCTAATGTTGATCATCTGGAGAAAGAAATGGCAGCCCACTCCAGTGTTCTTGCCTGGAGAATCCCAGGGATGGGGGAGCCTGGTGGGCTGCCGTCTATGGGGTCGCACAGAGTCAGACACGACTGATGTGATTTAGCAGCAGCAGCAACATTGATCAGTGGGTTCACATGGAGTAGCCTGGTCCTTCCCCTGTGAAGGTCCCTATCATCTTCTCCTAATGGCTTTAGCATCTGTTGAGGTTAACTACCTGAATCAGTTACTTCATTAGTCATTGTAGATGGCGATGTTTCAATTTTATTAATCCTTACACATTTAATAACTTACAATTCTCGAAAGGAAAACATGTTTCATTAACCTGGGCTTTTTTGTTATTCTGAAATGGAGTCATACAGGACAGGTAAGATAAATGCATGATGCCTACTTCTGTCCACTCCAAGATTCTAGAAGCAATCACAAACCAGTGACAAGAAACATCCATAATGTCCAGGTTGTGCCATGTAAGTAACATTATACCCAGAAAGGAACTAGGGCTTTGTGGAGAAATGGCTGATTCCAAGTCTGAGATTGGAGATAAGTAAGATGACAATAAGCTTTGTGGTGTCAATAAGCAGAGAATCTATCAAAAAAGGGGGTGGGGCTATGTCACAAAGATCTAGTTTCTTGTAGGAGATAGTTTGAGGGAGCTTCCACTGGTATAACATGGAGCAATTTGAGAATCAAAAACAGTATCAACCATAATTAACAGACTTACATTGAATATATTATATAAGTCTGTGGGTTCATAATGATACAAACCAAAACTAAGACCATATAGAGGATCACAAACAATCAGCCAAAATAAGAAGTGATACACTGGTAGCCACCGTAGGAAGGTAGACACCGACCACTTAACTTGGGAAATTAATAAATTAAAGAGAAAGAATAATTGTGTTTTAAAAGATCAACATGGTTGCTGTGTGAAGAGAAGGCTGCTGAAAGTCAGGAGTGGAAACAGGAGTCTTGCACTGAGATCTGGGGACTGTGTGAAAATTACCAGGATTATATAGATGAAAAAGCTAGTCCCTGACCTCCTGGAACTTCCATGTCTAGTGGGGTGGATTGCCTTTTAATTGGGCAATTGTAATGCGGCATATGTTTAATGATATGGGCAAGCAGAGGTACCCCTGGAACACACAGAAAGAAAGGGTATCAAACCATTCTGGGAGTTGTAATTCAGAGGTGGTGATACCCAAGCTTAGTTTCACAGGTTGAGCCAGAAATAAAAAGTTTTTCTTCCTCAAAGCAATTCTAGAACCACTTGGAGCCTAGTGGAACTGAGCCCGAAGAGGTCAATATTAACTCAGGACCTGCACAGGACTGACCTGGAGCAAGGGGAAGGGAACACTGAGTCAGCAGGGAAGGAACTGAGAAGATAGGCTGAAATTTGACCCAGCCTAGCCACTGAAAGGATAAGACTCGGCTCTCTTTTGCATCATCTTCATTTCTCTATTATTTGGTCATTGCTTATATTAATGATTGAGAAAGAGGTACCAGGTGGGAGAGATGAGAAGAGAACTAAGGGGGAGGATGAAGATATGGTGGTAAATAGAAATGAGAACAAATCACAACTGTGCTACATGGAAAATCAATTATACCATGTTTGCTGAGCTACTTCACAGGAAAATAGATGCTGTATATAATAGCTAAGGTATGCTATGTTATGCTATGTTAAAGTCTTAGGCACTGGAAATGATATAAACATTGAGGACTCAAACACACATTAGGAGATAACTATCAGATAGAGTCAAGAAATGGAGACAGTAAGACTCAGGCTCTGGAATATCAGGAAGATGATCTCAGAGGAGACCCTCACACTGCCACATGGTCTGCAAATGTCTCAAATCCTTGGGAATGGATGGCATCCAGGGTGAATAATATGAACTGACTCTATATGAACACAAAAGTACAGGAAAGAATTCCAAACCAGTGTCAAGCTGAAGAGCAAGATTTAAGCAAATACTTCAAATAATAATTCACAATAATATTCAATTCCAGCAGGGGTGCAGAACAACTGGTCCTTTCATATACTACTAGTGAGAATTAAATCAGTGCAATTTTTCTGGAAAACAATTTAATAGTGAATTTCAGATCCTTAAAATGTTCTTATATTTTGACCTTGAAATTTCATCTTTGAAAAATCTATTACCAGGGAAAACATACAAGAACAAACACACAAATATGTCAGAATTTGTGGTTGTTGTTTAGTTACTGAGTTGTGTCCCCCTCTATAGGCACTCTACCCATCAGGCTCCCCTGTCCATAGGATTTCCCAGGCAGGAACACTGGAGTGGGTTGCCATGTCTTCTTCTCTTCCAGGGGATCTTCCTGACCCAGAGATTGAACCCGTATCTCCTTTATTGGCAGGTAGCCCCTAAACCACTGAGCCACCAGGGAAGCCCTGTATATCAGAATATTAGTATTGAAAAAAAATTGAAAACAACCTTAAATCCTCACCAATAGGGGAATGATCAAGGGTGGCATATTGATAAATGGGATATCATGCAAGAACTAAATGTGTCCAAAATTTTTACTAACATGGGGAATGCTTATTATTTGAGATTAAGTTGGAAAGTAGAAAATAGAGCTTACATATTTTTTAGTTTTTGAAATCACATAGAAAAGAGTATCTATAAGGAGAGAAATACAACAAAATTATCTGTTATCAGAATGTGTTATTTTTAGAAGCTTCACTGAGATATAGTTTACCTACAATAGATTTCACTACTTTCAATGTACAATTCCATGAGATTTAACAAATGTTTATCTCCATGCAGCCACTGCCACGATCAAGATGCAGAATATTTCGGTCACCCTAAAACATTTCCTTGTGCCCCTTTGCATTCCCTTCCTTTAACTCCCTGCCCACTGCTTTCTGTGCCTATTTGGTTTTACCTTTTCTAACATTTTGTGTAAACAGAACCCTATACTGTACAGGTTTCTGTGTCTAGAATAATACTACTGCAATTCTTCTACGTTGTTGTTAGATGTCTATCAGTACTTTGTATTTCTGTATTGTCAAGTGGTAGTGCATTGTACAGACAAATTAAAATTTGTTTTTTTATTTACTAGTTATTGGATACTTGAATGGTTTCATGTTTCTTACATCATGAATAAGCTTCTATAAATGTTTGTAAACAAGTGTTTGTGTGGACATACTTTCATTTTTCTAGGGCAAATATGCAGGGATGGAATCAGTAGGTTATTTGATAAATGTTAACTTTGTAGGGAACTGCCAAGATCTTTTTCAAAGTGGCTGTTCCTTTTGTAATGTGTGAAAGCTCCAGTTGTTCCATATCCTTACCCATACGTGGAACTGTTAATTGTTTTAATTTTAGCCATTCTGGTAGGTTCAAATGGTAACTCAATGTGCTCTTTTCTTTAAGATTTTTTTTATTTTGATGTGGACTCTTTTTAACATCTTTATTGAATTTGTTACAGTATTTTTTCTGTTTTCTGTTTTGATTTTTTGGGTGTGAGACATGTGTGATCTTAACTCCCTGATCAAGGATCGAATCCTCATCCCCTGCAGTGGAAGCCAAAGTCTTAACCACCGGGTCATGAGGGAAGTCCTTCAGTGTGGTTTTAGTCATGTTTTCCTAATGAGTAATGATGGCAACCCACTCCAGTCATCTTGCCCAGAAAAATCTCATGGACAGAGGAGCCTAGCAGGCTACAGTCCATGTGGTGGAAAAAGAGTCAGATGCAACAAAGAGTCCTACACCACTGAGTGACCAAAAACAAACAAAGGATGTTAAGCACTTTTTTGTGCACTTCTGTGCAATCTGTATGGAACTTCCCAGGAGGCTCAGTGGTAGAGAATCCGCCTGCCAATGCAGGAGACACAGGAGACATGGGTTGGATCCCTGGGTTGGGAAGATACCCTGGAGGAGGAAATAGCAACCCACTCCAGTGTTCTTGCCTGCAAAATCCTATGGACAGAGGAGCCTGGTGGACTACAGCCCACAGAGTTACAAAAAGTTGGACATGACTGAGCATACACGCATGATACAATATATATATCTTCTTTGGTGAAGTCTATTAAAATTTCATCCCTCTGCCATTCACTGGGTTATTCTCTCCTTATTGTTGTTAGTGTTCTTTATATATTCTGAGTTATTTATTGGACATATGTTTTGCAAATATTTTTCCCAGCCTGTAACTTTTCATTTCTGAGTAGTGTTTTTTGAAGAGAAAAAAATTTTAATTTTGATGAAGTCCATTTTTTCTCTTATATTTCATATTTCTTTGTGTTCTATTTTAGAAATCATAGCCTAAGTCTAAATTACCAAGATTTTTCTCTTTCTATTCACGTAGAACTTTTATAGTGTAGCTCTTATGTTTACCTTTAGATCTAAGACCCATTTCAAGTTAATTTTTGTATGTGGAGTGAAATAAGAATTTTTGTAGTTGTCTTTTTTCATGCTGATAAAGCATCTTTTTAAAAAAATATTTATTTTAATTGGAGGCTAATTACTTTACAATATTGTAGTGGTTTTTGCCATACATTGACATGAATCAGCCATGGATGTACATGTGTTCCCCACATCCTGAACACCCCTCCCACCTCCCTCCCTATCCCATCCCTCAGGGTCATCCCAGTGCATTAGCCTGAACACCCTGTCTCATGCATCAAACCTGGACTGGCGATCTATTCCACATATGATAATATACATGTTTCAATGCTATTCTCTCAAATCATCCCACCGTTGCCTTCTCCCACAGAGTCCAAAAGTCTGTTCTTTATATCTGTGTCTCTCTTACGTATAGGGACATCATTACCATCTTTCTAAATTCCATATATAGCTAATCTACTATATTGGTGTTTTTCTTTCTGGCTTACTTCACTGTGTACAATAGGCTCCAGTTTCATCCACCTCATTAGAACTGATTCAAATGCATTCTTTTTAATAGCTGAGTAATGTTTCATTGTGTTTACGTACCACAGCTTTCTTATCCATTCATCTGCCATTGGATATCTAGGTTGCTTCCATGTCCTAGCTATTGTAAACAGTGCTGTGACGAACATTGGGGTACACGTGTCTCAATTCTGGTTTCCTCGGTGTTTAGGCCCAGCAGTGGGATTGCTCTGTCATATGGGAGTTCTATTTCCAGTTTTTTAAGGAATCTCCACACTTTTCTCCATAGTGGTTGTACTAGTTTGCATTCCCACCAACAGTGTAAGAGGACTTCCTTTTCTCCACACCCTCTCCATCATTTATTGTTTGTAGACTTTTTGATAGAGGCCATTCTGACTGGCATTAGATGGTACCTCATTGTGGTTTTGACTTGCATTTCTCTGATAATGAGTGATGTTGAGCATCTTTTCATGTGTTTGTTAGCCATCTGTATGTCTTCTTTGGAGAAATATTTGTTTAGTTCTTTGGGCTATATTTTGATTGAGTCATTTATTTTTCTGTAATTGAGCTGCAGGAGCTGCTTTATATTTTTGAGATTAATTCTTTGTCAGTTGCTTCATTTGCTATTATTTTCTCCCATTCTGAAGGCTTTCTTTTCACCTTGCTTATAGTTTCTTTCATTGTGCAAAAGCTTTTAAGTTTGATTAGGTCCCATTTGTTTATTTTCGCTTTTATTTCCATTACTCTGTGAGGTGAGTCATAGAGGATCCTGCTGTGATTTATGTCAGAGAGTGTTTTACCTATATTTTCCTCTAGGAGTTTTATAGTTTCTGGTCTTATGTGTAGATCTTTAATCCATTTTGAGTTTATTTTTGTGTATGGTGTTAGAAAGTGTTCCAGTTTCATTCTTTTACAGGTGGTTGACCAGTTTTCCCAGCACCACTTGTTAGATTGCCATTTTCCATTGGATATTCTTGCCTCCTTTATCAAAGATAAGGTGTCCTTAGGTGCATGGATTTATCTCTGGGCTTTTTATTTTGTTCCATTGATCTATATTTCTGTCTTTGTACCAGTACCATACTGTCTTGATGACTGTAGATTTGTAGTATAGTCTGAAGTCAGGCAGGTTGATTCCTCCAGAAGAATGGTTCTTCTTTCTCAAGATTGCTTTGGCTATTCAAGGCTTTTTTGTATTTTCATACAGATTGTAAAGTTATTTGTTCTAGTTCTGTGAAAAATACCATTGGTAGCTTGATAGGGATTGCATTGAATCTATAGATTGCTTTGGGTAGTGTACTCATTTTCACTATATTGATTCTTCCTATCCATGAACATGGTATATTTCTCCATCTATTTGTGTCATCTTTGATTTCTTTCATCAGTATTTTATAGTTTTCTATATATAGGTCTTTTGTTTCTTTGGGTAGATTTATTCCTAAATATTTTATTCTTTTTGTTGCAATGGTGAATAGAATTGTGAAGAAGCTTCTTTCTATTTGTTTTCTAAGAGTTTTTATGTTGTGTGGGTATTGAATATCAAATGCTTTTTCTTCAACTATTGAGACGATTATTTATTTGACTTTTCTTTTTTAATCGAACATAGTAATTACTCTGATTACTTTATGACTATCAAAGCGACCACAAAATCCCATTTTTCATGATATATAATCTTTTTTGATATGCTTTCAAATTTGACTTTCTAAAAGGTTGCTAAGAATTTTTCCATCTATGTAATGGGCAGAGGAGCCTGGTCGGCTATAGTCTGTGGGGTCACAAAGAGTTGGACATGACTGAAGCAACTTAGCATGCATATGAGGTACATCAATTAGTGGTGTTTATTTCCCCCCCATAGTTTATTTTCTTGATTTGTGGGCAGTATTAGCTTGTTGGGCTTCCCTGGTGACTCAGATTGTAAAGAGTCTGCCTGCAATGCAGGAAACCTGGGTTAGATCCCTGAGTTGGGAAGACCCATGGAGGAGAAAACGACAACCCACTCCAGTATTCTTGCCTGAAGAATCCCCACAGAGGACAGAGGAGACTGGCAAGCTACAGTCCATGTGGTCCCAAAGAGTTGGACACAACTGAGTGACTAAGTAGAGCACACAGCATTTGCTTGTTAAAAGGGGTTTAGACGTGTTCTTTTTATTTTCTGTAACAGTTTATGTAAAATAAACATTATTTCTTCAATAAATTTCTTGTAGAATTAATCCTTGAAATCATATGGGCCTGGAGTTTTCTTTGGGGAAGGATTTTTTAAATTATAAATTCAATTTCCTTCATAGTTAAAAAGCTATTTATGTTATTTTTTTTGGTTGTTGTTGTTCTCTTTGAGTGATCTTGGGGTTGTTTGAATTTTTAAAGGAATTTTTTTCCATTTAATCTAAGTCATTGCTGTTTATATTTCCTTACTATTCTTTTAATGTCTATAGGAACTATAGTGATATTTCCTCTCTTGTTGGTATCAAACTATCTGTTTTGCTTCCTGATCAGTTTGGCTAGAGATTTATCAGTTTTAGTGACTACTGTTTTTATCTCTTTGTCTATTTTCTACTTTTTGTTGTTTTCTGTTCATCATTATTTCATTCCTTCTGTAAGTGTTAGTCACTAAGCCATGTCTTATTCTTTGTACCCCATTGACTGCTGCCCATCAGGCTCCTCTGTCCATGGAATTTTCCAGGCAAGAATATTGGAGCAGGTTGCCATTCTGTTCACCAGGGAATCTTCCAACTCAGGGATTGAACTCAGATCTCTTGCATTGCAGGCAGATTCTACCATCTGAGCCACCAGGGAATTTCCTTTGGGTTTAATTTACATTATTTTTATCACAAAAATCAATAAATAAAAACAAATATGGCATCAAAGAGACACTAAAAATATATGTATTTTGAGGGGTATTAAAGTAAGAAGTTTCAGTTTGCATGGAAGGCTAGAACCTCTCCAGTCTTTAAGGACTACCAGAAGTTCAATTAAGTAAGTCACTATTTGCTTTTCTATGGGAAAAATTGCTAGGGCAGTATTGCTATTGGTATAAGGGACCAAGAAAAATAATTTATTTTACTTCGTCAAGTTAATTAACACACTGAAAATTCACAGTATATCTCATAAAAATATTTTGCTTTTCTCAATTTAGAAAAAAAAATAGCAGCAAATGCTTTTTATCACTCATCTCTTGAGACTATCTTGACAAAAAATGATGAACAATTGTGAAGTGCCCTGTGAACAACTGTGAACTGTAATTCCCAGTATACAATTAAAAATACATCAAGAGTTTCAATGTATTGACATTGTGAATCTCCAATTTACCTAAGAATGATTATGCTTCATAACTGAGATGCTGTTGTCACTGTCATCCATAGCAACAAATTTTAATAGAACGTCTGCCTGAACAGGGCATTGGCCTGGCAAAAATGTCCCTGCTTTCAAATAATTTATATTTTTATTGGAGATCCAAGGAATACAGAAAAAGATATGTGGTCTAGGTTATCAAAAACTAAGTGCCAAATGAGTGGTGCAGACTTTAGAAATTCAAAGTGTCAAAGGATATAAGGACTGTGATTATAAATCAGTGCATTAGGGGAGAGTCCAGAGGAGATGAAATTTATTTTGACTTTAAGCAAACAGTCCACCTGAAGAAGAAGAAAAGGAAAGAACATAAATCTAGTTGGAGAGATCAGAGTAAGCAAACAGGCAGAAAAAGAATGCTTATAATGTACTTTAAAAAATGTTTATTTTTAATTGCAGGATAGTTGCTTTACAATATTGTATTGATTTCTGCCATATAACAAGGTGAATAAGCCATATATACATATATACCCTCCCTCTGGAAAGTCCCTAACACATCCCACCCCATCAAGTTTGTCACAGAGCCCTGGTTTGAGTTTTCTGAGTCATACAGCAAATTCTCACTGGTAATCTATTTTATATATGTTAGTATATAT
Organism: Aepyceros melampus; assembly: GCA_006408695.1. Taxonomy (NCBI): domain Eukaryota; kingdom Metazoa; phylum Chordata; class Mammalia; order Artiodactyla; family Bovidae; genus Aepyceros; species Aepyceros melampus. The sequence continues at coordinate 280,681 of SJXQ01002248.1, read as the reverse complement.
GTTACCATAGTACTCTCTATTCATCCCACCCTCTCCTTCCCTCCTGCCTTGTGTCTACAAGTCTATTCTATATGTCTGCATCTCCATAGCTGCTCTGAAATTAGGTTCATCATTACCATCTTTCTAGATTCCATATATATGTGTTAATATATGATGTTTGTTTTTCCCTTTCTGACTTACTTCATTCTGTATAATAGGCTCTAGGTTCATCTACCTCATTAGCACTGATTCAGATTCATTCCTTTTTATGACTGAGTAATATTCCATTGTATATACACACCACAGCTTCTTTATTCATTCATCTATTGATGGACATCTAGGTTGCTTCCATGTCCTCAGTTCAGTTCAGTTCAGTCGCTTAGTCATGCCTGATTCTTTGCAACCCCATGAACCACAGCATGCCAGGCCTCCCTGTCCATCACCAACTTCAGGAGTCCACCCAAACCCATGTCCATTGAGTTGGTGATGCCATCCAACCATCTGATCCTGTCATCCCTTTCTCCTCCTGTCCTCAATCCCTCCCAGCATCAGGGTCTTTTCAAATGAGTAAGCTGTTCGCATCAAGTGGCCAAAGTATTGGAGTTTCAGCTTCAACATCAGTCCTTTCAATGAGCACCCAGGACTGATTTCCTTTAGAATGGACTGGTTGGATCTCCTTGCAGTCCAAGGGACTCTCAAGAGTCTTCTCCAACACCACGGTTCAAAAGCATAAATTCTCTGGTGCTCAGCTTTCTCACAGTCCAACTTTCTAATCCGTACATGACCACTGGAAAAACCATAGCCTTGACTAGACGGACCTTTGTTGGCAAAGTAATGTCTCTGCTTTTTAATATGCTGTCTAGGTTGGTCATAATTTTCCTTCCAAGGAGTAAGCATCTTTTAATTTCATGGCTGCAATCACCATCTGCAGTGATTTTGGAGCCCCCCCAAATAAAGTCAGCCACTGTTTGCACTGTTTCCCCATCTACTTCCCATGAAGTGATGGGACCGGATGCCATGATCTTGGTTTTCTGAATGTTGAGTTTTAAGCCAACTTTTTCACTCTCTTCTTTCACTTTCATCAAGAGGCTTTTTAGTTCCTCTTCACTTTCTGCCATAAGGGTGGTATCATCTGCATATCTGAGTTTATTGATATTTCTCCTGGCAATCTTGATTCCACCTTGTGCTTCTTCCAGCCCAGTGTTTCTCATGATGTACTCTACATATAAGTTAAATAAGCAGGATGACAATATACAGCTTTTGTGTACTCCTTTTCCTATTTGGAACCAGTGTGTTGTTCCACGTCCAGTTCTAACTGTCGCTTCCTGACCTGCATATAGGTTTCTCAAGAGGCAGGTCAGGTGGTCTGGTATTCTATTCCCATCTCTTTCAGAATTTTCCAAAGTTTCTTATGATCCACACAGTCAAAGGTTTTGGCATAGTCAATAAAGCAGAAGTAGATGTTTTTTCTGGAACTCTCTTGCTTTTTCCATGATCCAGCAGATGTTGGCAATTTGATCTCTGGTTCCTCTGCCTTTTCTAAAATCAGCTTGAACATCTGGAAGTTCATGGTTCATGTATTGCTGAAGCCTGGCTTGGTGTATTTTAAGCATTACTGTACTGGCATGTGAGATAAGTACAATTGTGTGATAATTTGAGCATTCTTTGGCATTGCCTTTCTTTGGGACTGGAATGAAAATTGACCTTTTCCAGTCCTGTGGCCACTGCTGAGTTTTCTAAATCTGCTGACATATTGAGTGTAGCACTTTCATAGTACATCTTTCAGGATTTGAAATAGCTCCATTGGAATTCCATCACCTCCACTAGCTTTGTTTGTAGTGATGCTTCCTAAGACCCACTTGACTTCACATTTCAGGATGTCTGGCTCTAGGTGAGTGATCACACCATCATGATTATCTCGGTCGTGAAGATCTTATTTGTACAGTATCCCATATCCTAGTTATTGTAAATCATGCTGCAATGAACACTGGGGTACATGTGTCTTTTTAAATTATGATTTCTTCATGGTATATGTCCAATAGTGGGATTGCTGAATCATATGGTAGTTTTATTCTTAGGTTTTTTAAAATTAATTATTTTTTGAAGGATAATTGCTTTACAGAATTTTGCTGTTTTTTATCAAACCTCAACATGAATCAGCCATAAGTATACATATATCCCCTCCCTTTTGAACCTCTCTCCCATCTTCCTCCCCATCCCATGCCCCTAGGTTGATACAAAGGCCTTGTTTGATTTTCCTGAGCCATACAGCAATTTCCCGTTGGCTATCTATTTTACATATGATAATGAAAATTTCCATGTTACTCTTTCCATACATCTCACCCTCCCCTCCCCTGTCCTCATGTTCATAAATCTGTTCTCTATGTGTGTTTCTCCACTGTTGCCCTGAAAATAAATTCTTCAGTACCATTTTTTAATATTCCATATATATGTGTATATACAATATTTATCTTTCTCTTTCTGACTCACTTCACTCTGTATAATAGGTTCTAGGTTAATCCACCTCATTAGAAATGACTCAAATGCATTCCTTTTTATGGCTGAGTAATATTCACAACTTCTTTATCCATTCATTTGTCAATGGACATCTAGGTTGCTTCCATGTTCTAGCTATTGTAAATAGTGCTTCAATGAACAATGTGATACATGTGTCTCTTTCAGGTTTGGTTTCTTCAGGGTATATGCCTAGAAGTAGGATTGTTGGGTCATATGGTCGTTTTATTCCTAGTTTTTTAAAGAAATCTCCATACTGTTCTCCATAGTGGCTGTATCAATTTCATTGCCACAAACAGTGCAAGAGGGTTCCCTTTTCTCCACATTCTTTCCAGAATATATGGTTTGTAGACTTTTTATGATGGCCATTCTGACCAATGTGAGGTGATATCTCACTGAAGTTTTGATTTGCATTTCTCTAATAATGAGTGATGTTGAGCATCTTTTCATGTGTTTATTAGCCATCTGTGTGTCTTCCCTGGAGAAATGTCTGTTTAGGTCTTCTGCCCTCCTATAGTAATGGAAATAAAAATCACAATAAACAAGTGTGACCTAATTGAGCTGTACTTTTAAAATAAGCAGAACAGTTATATTTGTGAATGTAGTAAAGGAAAATAGTTGGAGAAAAATCAGCAACTCCTTAAAGTGTATTTTATGTGAAATGCTTTGTATGTGCTTTGCAAATAATTGTTGGGTTCACATCATCTGTGTTAGGGCATAGGGATAACTACACTAATTTTACAACAGAGAAAGCTGAGGCTTCTCTTCTACAAAGAGAAGCAAATGACCTGCTCTGATGCAAAATCAAGATAAGGACTCCAGGACCTCCCTGGTGGTCCAGTGGTTAAGAATCCACCTTGCAATTCAGGGATGCAGGTGTGATTCCTGGTTGAGGAACTAAGATCCCACATGCCACAAGGAGAGATCCCTCATGATGCAACAAAGACCCCATGTTTGGTGACTAAGACCATAAATAAATGAATAAAATGAAAAAGGAAGCAACTTCAGTCTTCCAACTCAGCTCCAAGTCATGGTGAGACTGGCAAGGACCTGGGGAAAGAACCTAAAGGCATTTGGGTTTTAGTGTGTGAGGAATTCAGGTACAGTGGTAGTTTGAATGAATGAAGGAATATGGACAATGAAGATTTCCAGGAAGATAAGCCTGGCAGAATTTTGTAAGATGAATTGGAGAGGAGAGATGGAAACATGGCAAAGGGCTATGCAATCCCTCCAGAACAAGGCACTTAAGTTAGAGTGGAAGTAGTGAGAATGAAAAGGGAAATGTGTACAACACTTTCCCAATGACTGGACAGGTATAGTTTCAACACATTAAAAAAAAATTAAAATGTTAATTATTTTAAATGAAAGGAAAAGTCAGGGTTCTCTTTTCTCCACACCCTCTCCAGCATTTATTGCTTGTAGACTTTTGGATAGCAGCCATTCTGACTGGTGTGAAATGGTACCTTATTGTGGTCTTGATTTGCATTTCTCTGATAATGAGTGATGTTGAGCATCTTTTCATGTGTTTGTTAGCCATCTGTATGTCTTCTTTGGAGAAATGTCTATTTAGTTCTTTGGCCCATTTTTTGATTGGGTCGTTTATTTTTCCGGAATTGAGCTGCAGGAGTTGCTTGTATATTTTTGAGATTAGTTGTTTGTCAGTTGCTTCATTTGCTATTATTTTCTCCTATTCTGAAGGCTGTCTTTTCACCTTGCTTATAGTTTCCTTTGTTGTGCAGAAGCTTTTAATTTTAAATAGGTCTCATTTGTTTATTTTTGCTTTTATTTCCAGGATTCTGGGAGGTGGGTCATAGATAATATTGCTGTGATTTATGTCAGAGAGTGTTTTGACTATGTTCTCCTCTAGGAGTTTTATAGTTTCTGGTCTTACATTTAGATCTTTAATCCATTTTGAGTTTATTTTTGTGTGTGGTGTTAGAAAGTGATCTAGTTTCATTCTTTTGCAAACTAGTACAGCCACTATGGAGAATAGTGTGGAGATTCCTTAAAAAATTGCAAATAGAACTGCCTCATGATCCAGCAATCCCACTGCTGGGCATACACACCGAGGAAACCAGAATTGAAAGAGACACATGTACCCCAATGTTCATTGCAGCACTGTTTATAATAGCCAGGACATGGAAGCAACCTAGATGTCCATCAGCAGATGAATGGATAAGAAAGCTGTGGTACATATACACAATGGAGTATTACTCAGCCATTAAAAAGAATACATTTGAATCAGTTCTAATGAGATGGATGAAACTGGAGCCCATTATACAGAGTGAAGTAAGCCAGAAAGAAAAATGCCAATACAGTATACTAACACATATATATGGAATTTAGAAATCCAGCAATCCCACTGCTGGGCATACACACCGAGGAAACCAGAATTGAAAGAGACACATGTACCCCAATGTTCATTGCAGCACTGTTTATAATAGCCAGGACATGGAAACAACCTAGATGTCCATCAGCAGATGAATGGATAAGAAAGCTGTGGTACATATACACAATGGAGTATTACTCAGCCATTAAAAAGAATACATTTGAATCAGTTCTAATGAGATGGATGAAACGGAGCCCATTATACAGAGTGAAGTAAGCCAGAAAGAAAAATGCCAATACAGTATACTAACACACACATATATATATATGGAATTTAGAAAGATGGTAATGATAACCCTGTATGCGAGACAGCAAAAGAGACACAGATGTATAGAACAGTCTTTTGGACTCTGAGGGAGAGGGAGAGGGTGGGATGATTTGGGAGAATGGCATTGAAACATGTATACTATCATATATGCAACGAATCGCCAGTTTATGTTCGATACAGGATACAGGATGCGTGAGGCTGGTGCATGGGGATGATCCAGAGAGAAGATATGGGAAGGGAAGAGGGAGAGGGGTTCAGGATTGGGAACTCATGTACACCCATGGCAGATTCATGTCAATGTATGGCAAAACCAATACAGTATTGTAAAGTAAAATAAAGTAAAAATAAAAATTAAAAAAAATAAAAGAAAGGGAAAGTCAGGAGGATTTTGCACATATAGGTAAGAAACATGACAGAGAAGGAAGGAAAAAAAAAGATGATTCAAATACTTTAAGTTTAAGTAACTTAGACAGTGACACACCGTGGAAACTGGGAAATCTGGCAGGGAAAGGCTGATTGGGGAAGAAAAGTAATATATTTAATTTGGGGTAAGTTGAGTTTGTAGAGCAGATAAGGCATCCAGGCAGAGATATCTAGCACAGGAATCAATACAGTATCAAAACTTACAAGCAACAGTGAATGGAATATGTAAGTGGAGGTTAAGGTTAAGAATGGATACAGGTGTATGTATGTGTGAGTCCCTTTCCTGTCCACCTGAAACCCTCAAAACATTGTTAAATGTCTATACACTAATACAAAATAACAAATTAAAGAAAGACTGTCTTTGGAATTCTTCTATTATAGCCTAACCTTTTTTAAAGGATTGATTTTTGTCTTTAATTGCTCCATAATTAAAGAGAAGTCAAGTGTAATGCTTTGGAAAGGTGATGAAAAGCTTTGGAAAATCAGACTCATGAAGGAAGGTTTTGTAACACTAACTGGACCGTAGCCAGCATTGATTTAATACTTAATTGGAAAGAATTTCCATTTGTTGAGTGCTTCCAATGTACAGGATGCTTTTCTTATTCAGCCTCATGTAACAACGTGGACAAACTGGGTATATAAAATGATGGGGGAATCTTGTAACAGAATCACAGAGCTGGAAAGAATCTTGGAGATTAGACCAAACATACATTTTAGAGACAAGGAAATATGGTCCTGCACCGGTTAACTGATTTCCTTTCTGAAGACTGTTAAAAAGTATATCCTGTTATTTTGAATTAATCATAATCTTGTTTAAAGTTATAAGTAAGAACTGTGCACCATTACAGAATCCCTTCTGGATGCATAAGTGTATTTTGGAATTGCATTTAGTAAGGACGAAAGGAAGATCCCTTAGTCCTGGCTCTATCTTTGGCCCTAAATCTACTCCTTGAAATGCCTAGGATACAACCAAACATATGGCTTCTTCTGGTACCTTGCCTACAAGTACAGTGATCAAACATTTCTGTTGCTCTAAACAATGAGCAATTTTCTCCAGAATCTCACTAGGTCAGAATCATGCAGCTCACTGTGAGCTATTTACACCACTTAAGCTTCTTGTTCCTTTCAGATTAACATTTCCCAGACTGAGTTCAGCCCAGAAGAAAATCTTTATTTTTGGAAAGTTCTAAAGAAAATCTGTTCAGCTATTTTTGAGTTTTCAGAGTGAGAAAAGTCAGTGTTTCATTGCTTTTAAATAAAGTTTAAGTACTTGGATTCTTTGGCTACCCAGACAATTAAAAACCATCTTTTCATGGAAATTTCTATCTCAGCATACTTGTAGTTCTCAGCAAAAATCAACCATTGTGCAGAATTTGACAATATTGGTCCTATTTTAGTTTCCTATTGCTGTGCAACAAATTACTACAGACTTTGCAGCTGAAGCAAAATGTATTTACTATCTCAGTGTCTGTGGGTGAGGTGTTTGGACAGTATCACTGGATCCTCAGCTCAGGCTTAATAGACTGTAATCAAGGTGTCAGCTGGCTTGCAGTTCTCACCTGGGAGGTCCTTTTCCAAGTTCATTCGGGTTGCTGGCAGATTCCATTCCATGTTATTATATGACTGAGGCAATGTTTTCTTGCTTGCTGTTGGTCAAGGACCACTCTCAGCTCCTAGAGACCCCCGCCCTTCTCTCTAAGTAGCTCACAGCATGACTGTTGCCTTTCTTTCCTCAAAGCCAGTTATGAGTTTCCCTTGTGGCTCAGACAGTAAAGAATCTGCCTGCAATACAGGAGACCCGGGTTCCATTCCTAGGCCAGGAAGATCCCCTGGAGAAGGAAATGGTAACCTACTCCAGTATTGTTACCTGGAGAATTTCATGGACAGAGGAGCCTGGTGGACTATAGTCCATGGGGTTGCAAAGGGTCAAACACGACTGAGCAGCTAATACACACACAGTTAGGGAAGACACCATATTTTTAAAGACTCATCTGACTGAGTCAGCCTCTCCCAGGATAATATCAACTCATTTGCCAATTCGGTAATAATTACAAGATCCTTTTGCCATATACTGTAATAGAATCAGGGGAGTGAAATCTCATCTATTCTCAGATTCCCATCACTCTCAAGGGGAGGGGATTATACAAGGATGAGGGTCATTGTCTATGACCTTAGAAACCTGCCTACCACAGGTCCTAAAATAGAGTTGCTTTAAATGAGTGAAAACTGTCATTATATACCACTGTAACAAGTTCTGTATAAAATATCAGTCAGATTTTATTGCACAGCTGAAAATAACCGCAGACTTTTCAGATCTTACATTTGCTCTCTTTGTGCTGCTATTTTTTTTTTTAAAGAAAGCTATGACACGTTTTATGAGCATCTTCTTCCCTTTTAGACTTGTTATCCCTTCCTCACTTTGGGTGTCACTCTGACTCCTATTGACTCAGTATTTTCTTTAGTGAGAGAAGCAGCTAAGAAGAGAATTTGTAAGGGGTTAAGTGATTTGCATATTGTTTTTCCATGAGTATTTGCTTTTTAAAGAGGAGCATATGGCCATAGCCATTTACAGTCAAGTAATTCTCTGTGCTAGAATTTCACCCTTGCCACACCAAAGGTAAAAAAGCCAAGGGGAAAGAGTTTCTCCTATTAATAATGCTGTGTGACCCCTGGGTAAGTAGAGGTACTGAGCTATGATGACTGTGGTGTCCTTCCAAATGGGAGGGACAGTTCAATGCCCACCACCTCACATCATCCTTCAAGGACATGGGTTGGTCTAGGAGGCAATTAGCCATGTTCCCAAATAGTGGAACTTTCTGATAATTGTACAAATTATCATTTTTTTCTGGAGTAAATTTGTCTTTATTCACTTTAAGACCCATCAAAACAATTTTCCTTGGGTTCAAATTTCCATGCCTCTACTAGCCCTAAATCATGATAGGATCCAGGGCCAGACCTGGAATGTGGGCATGGCTTGCTCTAGCGTGTTCTCAGGTTAAGAGCCAAGAATCTTCTCATCTCTGTACCTTCCAGCCTGGCTTATTTGTGCTGCCTGTAAGGCGTTTAGCACATAAATCCTCATAGAAGTAGACAGTATCAGGTTCTGCCAGGAGTGAATTTTCTGCATATCTTTCCATCAAGTCTTCATTAGAGTTATCTGATGGAGGTCTTCAACGTTTGAGAACTGGATATCTTCCTACCTCTTTTTTCAACAAGGACATCAGATTGGCCCATTTTCTAAACCTCACTTCAGGGTTGAACATCTAGTGAACGTCTTTACTGGGAAGTAGCATCTGAAACTTGAATTGTCTTGAAAAATATCAGGAAGTGAGGCTATGTGACTAACTCTTGCACATTTCCCTCATGGGGCTGGGATTTGACTTTCAGAACCACTCCACTCCAAGGAACTTGTTTCAGAAGAATTGGTGGGTAATGTTTCTGATCATTTTTCTGTGTCTGTGTATGGTGTGCTGAGGTATTATTTTACTAGGAATCAACCTTTCTGTTGCTGTAAAAAAAATTATCAGTAGAGAGCTTCAAGGGTTTCCCAGGTGGTACAGTGGTAAAGAATCCACATACCAATGCAAGGACGCAAGAGACATGGCTTCAATCCCTGGGTCAGGAAGATCCCCTGAGAAGCGAATGGCAACCCACTTTAGTATTCTTGCTTGGAGAATCCCATGGACAGAGGATCCTGGTGGGCTATACAGTCCATGAGGTCTCAAAGGGTGAGATATGACTGAGTGACTGAGCACACACACACACTGACAGAGCTTCAGCCTACCGCTTTCTGTTTCTGTTGACTCCCTACCTTTAAGCTGGGGTGACATTTTTTGGTGGGGTGCAAGGGAAAGCTTGTGTGTCTGCTGCCATTGGCGGATCTAATGTTTGGTAAGATTTCTTGAAGCACAGCATATTTTACTTGCTTCAGTTAGACTCACACTTAGATTTGAACGTCTACCATCTGTTAGGTGTTGCTGGAGATACAGAGATAAATTAGATGCACATCCCTGCCCTCCAGCAGTTTTCCAGTGGATTTTTCCTCTCATGCCTCAGAGCAACTGTTGTAGCTTTCTGGGGAGGAGAACAGTCTGCTCCTCAGGCCCCATCTCGTTTAATTCTCTCTTTAAATGAGTGTTGCTGCAGCGGACAGCTTAGAACTCTGATCCCCATTTCACAGATAAGACTACTGAGGCATGAGAGTTCAGCAGCACTTCAGTCCTAAGTCAGTAATGACACAGCATTGAGTTAAACTTTTTGTCCATCCCGGTAAACTTAAAGCTTTTTCAGTTAAAAATTGTGTATTACTGATTTCCATGTTACCCTCAACCGGAAAGCGGACACAGAAAGTGTGTATAATATTATGTTATCATTGTTGCTGTTATTGTTATTGATTCTAAACACCCTTTGCTCATTGTGTATGTGACTTTAGATACTGCATAGTTTGGATGATCCTATCAGGAGAAGCACTGGATAATTGTTTGGTAATGCGATAAATAAAGGGGGACCTCATTTATGGGAGGGTGTTTTCTTCTTTTTTTAATTAATTTTTATTTTTTTAGTTTGTTTTGCTTTACAATACTGTATTCATTTTGCTACACATCGACATGTATCTATGGGGTTGCACAGAGTCGGACATGACTGAAGTGACTTAGCAGCAGCAGCAGCAGCATACATGGTATAGCACCTTAACTCTGTTGTGGATAGATTGTTCCAGAGCATGGCACAACCTAGGAGGAGGCTGATTGAAGTCTGTTTCCCATTTGTCTAACATCTACCCTTCTTCTTACCTCCCTGTATTGAACGCTGCCATTGGCGGATCTAATGTTTGGTAAGAGTCCTTGAAGCACAACATATTTTTCTTGCTTCCGTTAGACTCACACTTAGATTTGAACATCTAAGTGTGAAAACCTAGGGGTGTTTGATTCATCTCATCATTTCCTTCAAAGCAACATTACAAAATTTTCTATCATACAACCTACTTTCTATTTTTCCCTCCCAACCCCTAATTTAAAATAACATAAACCTTTAGAGTATTTAGGGCATTTCAGCATTCTTTTTTTTTTTTTTTTCTTTCTGGTATTTCACCAAAGGCAAATGAAAGACACTATGTATCCATCCTAATACATTCTTAACAAAATAGGTTAATTTCTAATTTTAAGGTACAGCCTCATTTCACCTCTTCTCAGAACATTTACAATCCCTGAAGAATTCTGGAGGATTCCCTCTGGGGTTTCCAAACACATTCAATTCAATTCAACAAACATTCATTAAGTGCCCACTAAAGACGGACTCAGGGTGAGATCTGGAAATGCAGAGATAATCCCATGTTATCTCTACTCTTAGGCACCTGGGAATATATTAATCAATGTATTTGGAATATAGAAAAAGAAATATAGTAGTTTTGATGTTAGCAATACTAGACTTTTTGAGTTAATGAATTTTCTCCTTTGTTATAGATCACTGTACTTTGTTACAAATCACTGTGTCTTTGCTATGTAAAAATGTAACTTTATCACTATCTTAAGACTAAATAGATCTTAAGGGGAACATTGGTGAAGGGATTTCACTTGTTGGGCTGACGTTTGCTGTTAAATCTCCATATTCCCTGCCCTTATAATGAATATAACTAGCATATAAGAGAAATAAGTATTAACCTTTAAGATTAATCATGTTAACCTTGGGTTAAGTAAATTCCTTTCTTGATTGTAACTCACTACACCCTCACCCTATAGGAATGTAACTTTATTTGGAAGGTGGTGCCTGGTTTAAGAAAAAACACCCTTGGAAAAAATAAGTTTTTTGGTTATCAGAAAGAAAGGGTCAAAAAGTGTCAGCAGGCCTCATGGCCAGAAGATGATGTAAAACCCCTAAAACCTTTTTTTATGTAAAGCACTTGATTTTGATAAAGGTCAGGACTGCTGACTCCCGCGTGACTCTGTATTCATCCCTACGTGTAACAAAAGGTATATAAGCAAACCTGAAAATAAAGAAAATGGGATCAGTTTCCGGAAAGACTGATTCCCTTATGTCGTTCTTTCTTGTCCTCCGTATTTCTGGCTGAATTCCCATCTGGAGTGCGGGTGCCCGCCACATCTGCTTACTTACCCCAGCTTTCAAGTCCATGTGAAAAGGTGTCCAAGGAGGGGCACCTTTCGATATTCAAGTGGCGCCGGTGGCCCAACGTAGATGGTGCAAATTCCTTGTCTTGGAATTTTATTGGTATCCCACATAAACCAAGTTATTCAGCCTCTTTCTCTCCTCTAATATCTCTTACTATTTTCTGGCTGAATTCCCATCTGGCACGTGGGTCCTCACCAAGCCTACTAATTCTGCCTGGGCTCTAAGATCAGACCGGGGAGACCTCAGTGCCTCCTCTCCCTCGGGAGAATGGAAAGCCGCCTGTGGCCTACGTAGGTGGCGATTGGTATTCCATGTAAGCCAAGTTATTCAGCCCCTTTTTTCTGCTAATTTTCTAATCTCTCTATATCTGTAATTGAATAAGTTATTTCCTAGTACGCCGACTCCGTCTCCACCTTCGAATCACCCTGGATCCAGTGTAACCAGGGAGAACAGCAAATGAAAGAGAACCAGGGAGAACACTTATGAATGAGTGCTTCAGAGCAGAGTTATGAAAGAACCACATGTTTGGGCAATATTGAGCTACTGTTCAGTGTGACTGGAGAGTAAAGGACTTGGGAGAAGTGATAAATAGTGGGGGTGGGGAGATTGGATATAAATTTAGGACAATTTGTAAAGACGCTTGAATGCCAAAATAAGTACAGGGATTTTCATCCTGTTTTCTAAGAGGAGACTTCTGAAGGAAAACATTAGATTTGTGTTATGCATTGAGTCTAATGTATTTCTGAAAAATCTAAATGAATTTTAATAATGTAATATCATGTAATATTTACTATATATTTTAAAGTGCACAATTGAGGGGCAATTAGTACAGTCAGAATTTTATGAAGCCACCCTTTCTCTCTAGCTCCAAAACTTTGTCATCATCTCCGAAGTATATCCTTTATCCATTAAGTAATCATTCCCCATTTCCCATCCACTAATCTGCCTCCAGTTTCCATGGATTTTCTTATTCTGCGTATTTATTTCATATAGAAGAAATCATACAATACATGAACTTTGATCTGGCTTCTTTCACTTAATGTGATGTTTTCATCCAATGTGTGGCATGTTTCAATACTTCATTTCTTTTTATAGATTACTTCATTTCTTTATAATATTCTATTGCATTTATATGCCACAATTCATTTATCCAGTCATCTCTTAATAGGCATTTGAGTTTTTCCATCATTTGTCTATTGTGAATAGTGCCACTATAGACATTTGTATACAAGTTTTTGTATGGCATATATTTTCATTTCTCTTGAGTACAGTCCTAGGAGTGGGATTGCTGGTCACATGGTTATTCCATGTTTAACTTTTTGAAGAACTTCCAAACTATTTTCCAAAATGGCTACATTTTGCATTCCTACCGGCAGTGTAGAAGGTCTCTGATTTCTCCACATAATTGCCAATGCTTTTCTTTTTTAAAATTATTATTATATCTATTTTAGTAGATAGGAAATAGTATCTCATTGTAGTTTTGATTTGCATTCCCTTAATGGCCAGTGCTGTTAACCACTTTCTCTTATGCTTGTTGGCCATTTGGATATCTTCTTTGGAGAAATGTCTGCTCACATCTCTTGCCAACAAAGTGTTTCTATAAACAGTTTTGAGATATAACCTACATACCCTACAATTCTGTCATTTAAATTGTTTAATTTAATGATTCTAATATATTGACAAAGTTGTGCAACCACCACCACAATCTGATTTTATAATGTTTCATTCCCCAAAAGAAACTCAACACTCTTTAGCATTTATTCTCCATATCACCTTTCCCCAGTCCTGGCAACTGCCAATCTACTTTTTGTCTCTATAGATTTGCCTATTATGGGCATTTCACATAAATGGAATCACAAAACATGTGGGCTTTCGTGACTGGTTTCTTTCCCTTAACATAATGTTTTCAATGCTAGCATGCTACCATGCTGAAGAATGGTCAGTATTCATTCGTTTTTATTGTCAATTATTCTTTGTATGGATATACCACTTTTTATGTATCTGTTCATCAGTTGATGAACATTCAGGTTATTTCCTCCTTTGGGATATTGTGAATACTGCTGCTATGAAAATGAATGTATATGTATTTGCTTGAGTATCTGTTTTAAATTATTTGTGGTATATGCCTATAAAGTGCATTTGCTAGATTCTATAACTGTCCCTCATAGTTCAGTTGGAAAAGAATCCACCTGCAATGCAGGAGACCCTGGTTCAATTCCTGGGTTGGGAAGATCCCCTGGAGAAGGGAAAGACTACCCACTCCACATTCTGGCCTGGAGAATTCCTTGGACTCTGTAGTCCATGGGGTCACAAAGAGTCAGACACAACTGAATGACTGTCACTCACTATATACACGATAACTGTAAGCTGAACTTTTGAAAATCCATCAAACTGTTTCCCAAAGTGGCTACAATATTGTACATTTATACTATACACAAGGATTCCAATTTCTACATATTCTCCCAATACTTGCTCTTGTTTGTCATAATCATTCTAGAGAATGTGCAGTGGTATTTTATGATTTTGGTTAGCATTTCCTTAATGGTTAATCACATTGAGCATCTCTTGATGAACTTATTGGTCATAGGTAAATCTTCTCTGGAGAAATGCCTATTCAAATTCATTGGGTATGTTTTAACTGGGTTTTTATCTTTTACAAGGGGTGGTAAGAGTCTTATATGTATTCTAAATATAACTCACTTATCAGATAGACACATATTTTCAAATATTTTTTCCCATTCTGTGGCTGTCATTCATTTTCTTGATGGTGTCTTCTGTAACAAAACATTTCCATTTTGATGGAACCAAATCTACCTGTGTTTTCTTGTCACTTTTGCTTTTGGTATCATATCTAAGAAGGTTTTGTGCAACTGGAGGTTAAAAGATTTGCTCCTACATTTTCTTCTAAGAAGTTTGTCTCTTTTTTGGTTGTTGTTTAATATTTTGTATGGCTTCAGGAAAAACTCCAGTTATATTTTTTCTTAAATGGGTCTTATGGGTTTTAATTCTATACTACAAGGCAAAACTAATGATAGCTTCAATAAAGCTAGACTGAGATTCAGAGACAAATACGGAGAATTGGAGGAGGCAGCTGACTAAGCTTTGTGTTACCAGGGCAGGCAGTGGTTCAGGAATTCACACAGGAGTCAAGTCAGGCTAATGAGATGAAATTTCAAGACTTGTTTGAACTATTGGGATAGAGACACTTATTTATTTATTTATTTTATTAAGACTGTTAGCTGCATGGATGACAAGGCTGAAGCTGCGAGTCTCGTCAAGTAGACAGCTGCTGAAAATGGGTCAATGAAATGGAAAAAAGACCTAAGAAATGGGGAGACAGACACTGAGTCTGATGACACTGACCTTCTAAATCTAGCCATTCTTGAAAATCTGTCTTTGGAATTTTCACTTATATGAATGGATAAATTCTTGTCTTTCCTTAAATGACTTTGTGTTAGTTTTTTATCACTTACAGTAAAGTAAGTGGAGAATGGTACATACCTGTACCCTTCCCCAAATATTCACCAAAAATATACAGTTAAAAAAGAATAAATTTATTATAGTTTCTTGATCTTATCATGCTCTAAAGCTTTGACATGGACTTTTATTTTCTGCAAGGAATGCCTTTCTCCTTATTTAAATGGTCAATATTACCCATCTTTTGAAAACTATTGAAAGCCTCAAATGGTCCTCTAGAATCCTTAGCTAATATAGCTAGACATGGTTGGAGCTCCCTTATGAGCACTAGTGACACCCATCTTATTTTATCTTAGTTTTCTGGCTCCCTGACTTCTGAGAAATAAATAGCAAATGAATATATTTATTTATCTTTATATTTCAAGTACCTAGACCAGGGCCTGGTATAAAACAGGCAATTTGTAATGTTTGTTAAATAAATGGATAAATGCAACAGATAATCTGCACTTATTAAATTTTTATTAAGATCTTACAGTACCCTAAATATATAATTACTTTCTCTGTGTCAAGCTTTTCCCCACTCTTCTTGTCCTGAATTTTAAAACATTTCTACAGGAAGATAATTAAGATTAGGCAGAACACAAAATGATGTGATGGTTTTGATCAGTGTGGAATAGTTATCTTCCTGCTTTCTGAACAATATGGTGTTGACCCAGTGTAACACTCTACTATTCTCAAATTAACGATTGGTTTTAGAACATAATTTCTCCTTTCAGTTTAGTATTTTAGAGTGAGAAGCTCAATGACAAATGATTTCCTTAAGTTTAAAACACACTTAGCATTCTTGGGTTTACTTTCCTATCCAAAAACATCTCCATGCTTCTGGAGTTGTCTATGGTATAATCCATAGCAGCTGATGTTACTTTACTTCCTTCTTTAGCCTTCTCAATTCCAATCAACATTCATGTAGCATCTTTTCTCTTAATATTTTAAAAATTAATTTTAGCCTATTATATGCAAAATAAGTGGCTACCCTGTAAAAATTCTGATGCAAAGGAAAGAGCACTGGAGTCAGACAAGTAGCCTCAGTTCTTACACTAGTTCATGGAATGATTTGAACATCTCTGGTCCTCAGTTTTTTCAGCTGAATCATGATAGTCCATTCCAACTCTTAGATCCATAAGACACTCAATATTCTTAGGATTCTCATTGAAGTCATTTGTGTTAGCAGAGGCAATATGTCCTTCTAGTCTTTCATGCCATGATCCCAGATTGTATGTACTGTCAATTGCAGAGAAAAATTGGCATTAAAAACAAATAGTTTTTACTTAGGAAAGCTTGTATTGGGAATTTTCTGTTGGTCCAATAGTTAGTATTTGACACCTTCACTGCCATGGCCTGGGTTTGATCTCTGGCCTGGGAACTAGGATACTTCAAACTACATGGTGCAACCAAAAAAAAAAAAAAGAAAGAAAAAAGAAAAAGCAAAACCAAACAGAGAAAAGGAAAAAAAAAAGCAAACTTATTTTTACTTCCCGCTTTTTGTTTTTATATCTTTAAATATTGTGACCATTTCGGGGAACCCAAAGAATCCAACTGAGCCCTGTAATCTGTCTTATTTTTTCAAGGAAGATAAGATGTACTTGATGTCTAAAAAGAGTTTTTATAGTTGGGTTGTACCATCATAGTGGGTTAGATGTATACTAAATTACCCCCTAATCTCAGTGGTTTAAAAACACAAAAATTTATTTCTTACTTATATTGTAATCCAGTGAGAGGTGGTAGAGCTGGGTGATGAACAGTGGGTGGAGAGTTGAAACAGCAGACTGCTTCCATATGTGGCTCTACCACATTCCAGGACCTCTCAGTCTGCCCCGGATCTTCCAGCTCCACCAACAAATGAGAAAAGAAACGGGAACGTGGAGAACTATTTTTATGGCCACTTCCAGAAGTGGCCGTATCAGTTCACTCCACATTACATAGTTCGGAACTCAGTCATATGGCTCCACCTCTGCAGGGTGAACCCAATACTTTAACTGTATACTAAGTTCATGGAATTCTCTAGGCCAGAATACTGGAGAAGGTAGCCTTTCCCTTCTCCAGGGGATCTTCCCAACCCAGGGATCGAACCCAGGTCTCCCACACTGCAGGCAGATTCTTTACCAGCTGAGCCACAAGGGAAGCCCAAAGAATGAAGAGGAAGTCATTTAGGTAATCTCTGCTAGGTCCTCCAAATGTGGCGGAAGTATTCATAGGGAGATGTTTATACAATATGGCAGCCAAACAGAGAGATTTACATTGTTACAGAGACTAAAAAGACTAATGTGATTGAATGGTCATAAAGGAGTCAAGTGATGATTCTGATCTCAGAGAAAGGACTTAATGTGCTCTCTTTTGTTTTATAAGCAACAAAATGATGACAGTGGTAATCTAAGTGGCACTGCAAAACAACTGCTTAGATGAAACTAGGACTCCTCGCTCAGTACTTTCTGAGTAGGATCACAAATGCCAGCATTGTTTGGGGGAAAAGCCTATTTGGATCTGATTTGAGGCCAAAGTTGTTAATCAATGTTATTATTAGTTTTTTTAGTGATATACCTTTGAAGAAGTTCTTCAAAACTCTTAAAATTTATTGAATGTCTAACAGTGCAAAGTGGAGTAGGCATTTAATGTGAGAGAGGGAGATGGAAAGAGACAGAGGGACAGAGAGAAACAGACAGAGAGGAGAACCAGTAAGAAAGAGCCAAAGATCTATTAAAGAAATGATCTTTTTTTTAAGTTATTTTTTTTTTTAATTGTAGTAAGAGGAGAGTGAAAAAGTTGGCTTAAAGCTCAACATTCAGAAAATGAAGATCATGGCATCTGGTCCCATCACTTCATGGGAAATAGATGGGGAAACAGTAGAAACAGTGTCAGACTTTATTTTTTGGGGCTCAAAATCACTGCAGATGGTGACTGCAGCCATGAAATTAAAAGACGCTTACTCCTTGAAAGAAAAGTTATGACCAACCTAGATAGCATATTCAAAAGCAGAGACATTACTTTGCCGACTAAGGTCCGTCTAGTCAAGGCTATGGTTTTTCCTGTGGTCATGTATGGATGTGAGAGTTGGACTGTGAAGAAGGCTGAGCGCTGAAGAATTGATGCCTTTGAACTGTAATGTTGGAGAAGACTCTTGAGAGTCCCTTGGACTGCAAGGAGATCCAACCAGTCCATTCTGAAGGAGATCAACCCTGGGATTTCTTTGGAAGGAATGATGCTAAAACTGAAGAACCAGTACTTTGGCCACCTCATGCGAAGAGTTGACTCATTGGAAAAGACCCTGATGCTGGGAGGGATTGGGGGCAGGAGGAGAAGGGGACGACCGAGGATGAGATGGCAGGATGGCATCACGGACTCAATGGACGTGAGTCTGAGTGAACTCTGGGAGTTGGTGATGGACAGGGAGGCCTGGTGTGCTGCGATTCATGGGGTTGCAAACAGTCGGACACGACTGAGCAACTGAACTGATCGTTGATTTGCAATATTGTGTTAGTTTCTGATGTATAGTTCAGTTGCTCAGTGATGTCTGGCTCCTTTGTACCCCCATGAACTGTAGCTCCCCACAGCCCCCAAGCTCCTCTGTCCATGAGATTTCTCAGATAAAATACTAGAATGCATTGCTAGTCCCTTCTCCCAGGGATCTTCCTGACCCAGGGATGGAACCTGTGTCTCCTTCCTTGGCAAGTGGATTCTTTACTGCTGAGCCACCAGGGAAACCCATATATATATTTACACAGAACCAAATAGACCTCCCTGGCTATAAAGTAGGTTTTATGAATTATCTTTTATATATATAGTAGTGTGAATATGTCAATTCCAATTTCCTAATTTATATTTCCTCTATTACCCACTTGGTAACCATAAGTTTGCTTTGTATATCTGTGACTCAGTTTCTGTTTTATAAATAGATTCAGTGAATGCTTTTATTAGATCCTACTTATATGCAATGTCATTTAATATTTGTCTTTCTCTATCTGACTTACTTCACTCAGTATGAGAATCTCTAGGTCCATCCATGTGGTTGAAAATGACATTATTTCATTCTCTTTTGTGGCTGAGTAATATTCCATGGTCTATATGTACCACATCTTCTTTATCCATTCCTCTATCAATGGACATTTAGATTGCTTCCATGTCCTGGCTGCTTTAAATAGTGCTGTAGTGAACATTGGGAGTCCATGTTTCCTTTCAAATTGTGGTTTTCTCTGGATTTACGCCCAGGAGTGGGATTGTTGGATCATATTTAGCAGTATTTTTAGTTTTTTAAGGATGCTCCATACTGTTCTCCATAGTGACTGTACCAATTTACATTTCCACCAACCTTTCCAGCATTTATTCTTTGTAGATTTTTAAAAGCTTTTGCACAACAAAGGAAACCATCGACAAAATGAAAATAAAACCCACAGAAAGGGAGAAAATATTTGCAAATGAAGCTACCAACAATGGATTAATTTCCAAAACATACAAACAGCTCATGCAGCTCAATATCAAATAAACAAATAACCCAAACAGTAAGCGGATCTGAACAGACATTTCTCGAAAGAAGACATGCAGATGACTAAGAAGCACATGAAAGATGTTCAACATCACTAATTATTAGAGAAATGCAAATCAAAACTCCAGTGAGGTATCCCCTCACACAGGTTAGAATGACCAACATCAAAAAATCAACAAACAAGAAATGTCCTTTTGATAGGCCACCTGGGCAATTAGTTTGATGGCTCTAGAGGTCTATGGTATGATTTTCACTTTCTGTTTTCTTGTTCTAGGGAGACCTAGCCCTGGGCCAAACATTGAGGAGGATAAATGTTTGGGGGCCCTCTGTCCTCCTGTGGTATACCTCTTCTACTGTTCAAAGCTCCATTGGTGTCTCCCAATCCTCTCAACAGACAGCAATGCCCTCATTTAATTCATGGTCATTTGATCATTCTATTCTCACCCCTCAAAGACTGTCATAGTAGTAGTGTTAGTCGCTTAGTTATGTCCGATTCTTCGTGACCCCATGGACTATAGCCCACCAGGCTCCTCTGTCCATGGGATTCCTCAGGCAAGACTACTGGAGTGGATTGCCATTCCCTTCTCCAGAGGATCTTCCTGACCCAGGGATTAAACCTGGGTCTCCTCTGTTGCTGGAAGATTCTTTACCATTTGAGCTATAGGGAAAATCTATATAAAGTGTATAAAGTGGATTATGGATTAAAGTGGATTATGTACAATCATTTTCTCTTAATCCTCACATATACTATATGAACTAAGTTTTATTATACCAATTTAATAAGTGAGAAAATTGAGAATAGACAGAACTACCAATTATTGGCTTGAAATGCGTTATGTATTTTATCACATTTCATACAACAACTTTGCCAAATGCCGTTTCATCCCTTCCCTCTGAGATAAGAAATGTCAGTATAGGAGAGATTAAATAATTTTTCCAAGATGACCAAATTGGCAAGATGAACAGCTGGATTTTAAACTTCCATCTATTTTATTTCAAAACCTATGCCTTTCCTGATGCTTAACAATAATGATGATGATGATTTTATTAGTTTTAATCATTTTTAGTAATTAGTTTGTTATTTCATAGTCTCCTCTGAGAAATGTTTCTTCAATGGGATTCAATGATGAGATTCGTAGAGATGCAATGCTTTAAACCTTATGAATAAACGTGGTACTTTATCAGTTAGGATGGTTTCAGCTTCGAGACAAAAAACTTTAAAAAATGACATAAACAAGTAAACAATAAAGTGTTTATTCTCTCTTAAAGCAAAACCCAGAAACAGAAGAGTTCCAAAGCTGGTTAATTCAGCAGTACAGTGATGTCACTGAGGAACTATTATCCATTCATCTTTCTATTCTGTCATTTACAGAAATTTGGTTTGACTCTCCCGATGGTACCAGATGGCTCATTTATTGTAAGAGAAAACATCCAGAGGCAGAAAATGAAACTATACTATACTTGGTTCCTTTTAGGAGTAAAAAAAACCCTTCCCGTATCTTCACCACAAATTTCCCCTGACATCTCTTTAGCCCAAAATGTATCACATGCCTGTCCCTAACCTAATCACTTTCCAAGGGCATTGGAATTATCTTGTTTGACTTAAACCATGGCTTTGTTGGGCCCTGAACAGAAGAAGCATTCTATGAGGAAGAAGGATAAAGGCCACAGCTAGTGGGTAGGAAGTATCAACAGTAATGACAATCACATTCAGGTACCAGGACTTAGTGTTTGAGAGAGAGAAGGAGAAGCTTTCAGGTTCAGAACAAAGATCTCTTGCTTTCCCATAAGCCCAACCCTACCATGAACCTTATTATTGAAATAAATACTGTAAGTGTTTGGGAAAGAATTTTCACATAGTTTTAGGGTGTTATTTTGAAATTACAAAGATTCCAAGTTGGTTGATGGAAAACCACATGGAAACAAAATTGAAGTTCTGACTCATTAAGGGTCACTTGTGATATTCTGCCGTGGACTCATGGATTTCAAATAATTTTAGAATCATTTAGTTTAATCTCTCAATCCTCTGTTATAATGTTTGGCTTCCTTCCACAATGTCTTGTGATTATCTAGCCTCTGCCTTAACATAATCTGTGGTGGGGGTCTCATTATTTACAGTACATTCCCTTTTTTTGTTAAAAGTTTTTTTCTCATTTTAAACTGAAATTCCTTTAATTAATTAAATATATATTTTGCAGAGACCAAATGTGCTGTGTAAAAAAAAAAAAAAGCTTCAAAAAAGCTTTTGAAATCAGCAGATTCTGATCCAAGATTGGCATCTCAAGCTTGCAATGACTAGTTATGAGGTTGGGAGTCAGGCTCTATCCAGATTCCAATTTCACATGCTCTTTACCAGCTGCATAAGCATAACCTTAGGAAAGCTCTTAGCTCATCTCCCACCCCATGCCTCAACTTTCTTTTCTGCAAAATGGGTCATATAGTGGTATCTGCTTAAAGGGGTTGAGTGAGTCTCTGTTTGTAATACCTTGTGCTGTTGGAGACAATAAATCTTGCATATTATATTAAAATAAACTATGTGTGCTCAATCACTCAGTTGTGTCA
The DNA here is from genome assembly GCA_006408695.1 of Aepyceros melampus. NCBI lineage: Eukaryota > Metazoa > Chordata > Mammalia > Artiodactyla > Bovidae > Aepyceros > Aepyceros melampus. The sequence continues at coordinate 258,470 of SJXQ01002248.1, read as the reverse complement.
GACTCTTTGTGGCCCCATGGACTGTAGCCCATCAGGCTCCTCTGTCTATGGGATTTTCCAGACAAGAATACTGGAGTGGGTTGCCATTTCCTCCTCTAGGGGATCTTCCTGACCCAGAGATCTAACTTGGGTTTCTTACATCTCCTGCGTTGGCAGGCAGATTTTTTTTTTTTTTTACCATCAGTGGCATCTGAGAAGTATAAAATGAGTTGTGAGGACTTATAAAAAAGACTCAGTAAAATTGATACAACCATGCCTACCTCTGGGGAGGGCTTCCCATGTAGCTCAATGGCGAAGAATCCGCCTGCCAGTGCGGGTGCTGCATGTTTGAAGACTGGGTCAGGAAGATCCTCTGGAGGAGGAAATGGCAACCCACTCCAGTATTCTTGCCTGGGAAATTCCATGGACAGAAGAGCCTAGTGGGCTACAGTCCATGGGGTCACAAAAGGGTTGGACACAACTTATTGACTAAACAATAGCAACATAACAACCTCTGAGGTTTGTTGTAAGGATTAAATGAGACTGTGAAGAAAGAGAACTCAAAAAAGGTTAACCCTTCTTTGCATTCACTTGGCTAATTCATGCTTAGAACTTAGTAGGTGCCTTTTAAATATTTCTTGCTCCACTAGTTCCATTTCCTCCATGAAGCTATGGGGTAAATTTCACAGGGTTGGTCTCAACCTTCCCTGTGGATTCCATGGTTTTAGAGAAAGCACATCTGCTATCCTCAAGGCTCAAGCCTCACTACCATTTGTATCTCCTGGTCACCAGACCATGAGCTTCTCAACGGCAGTGCCAAACAGTATTCAATCTTCTACCCACAACATTCCTGGAACAGAATCAGTGCTCAACACATATTCATAACCAGATTAACTTTTCTCTGTGACTTTCTGTAAGGACTGTGCTCATGGTAAATGTTTAATCTACTAGCTATAATAAAATTAGCATTGTTATTATTATTGTATAACAAACTCAATTGTGCAGGTAATGGGATGGAGGCCAGTGGGGGATACAGCTTTTTCCAGTGTCTGCAGTACCTGTTTCCTTTTCTCCCTAAGCCAGAACTTTCCATGTTTACTTTTGCTCTTCCAAGATGCAAATCACTTCCGTGAAGACCAGCCATCCCAGTGGGAAGGGAGAACTGAATGTCTCCAGGACCTGGGAGATATTTCCTCCACCCTGGCTGGGGCCACACTTTCAGCTCACTGTGCTGCTTGGGGTTATGAGAATTGTATTTTAAGTGGATTAAGCCAAGTCAGTGTCTGATGACTGCTGCCCCTAAACATGTTTGGCCCAAATCATTAATTTTTGTCCTTTAAACGGTAACCTGCGTTTCATATGAAATATGGAATATGTATGTGCAAGTATGTGTACTGAGTTGCTCAGCTGTGTATGACTCTGCAACCCCATGGACTGTAGCCTGCTAGGCTTCTCTGTCAATGGGATTTACCAGACAAGAATACTGGAGTGGATTGCCACTTCCTCCTCCAGGGGATCTTCCCAACCCAGGGATTGAACCCATGTCTCCTGTGTCTCCTGCATTGCAGGCAGATTCCTTACCACTGAGCCATGGGGGAAACCCTGTGAAATATGGTATATGACATATTAGATCAAGCACTGGTCTGTTCAACCCAATCTTCTATCCCCGCTGCTGTCTCTGGGTAAGGATTGGGGCAGAGCCTAAGAGTTTGATGGCATAAATTTAAAATACAAAGGGAGTTCTTCCTAGCTTTTTCTATATTTTCCATCATGAATTAATCTTATTTTTTCTTGAGTTTCTGTGAGGGAGCATCGGGCTCTGTCCTTAGCTCTTGGGATCAGGTTTGTGTTCTCACTCTGGTTCTTATACATGCTGATCAACTTCCAATACCCATCTTATCTGACCTGAGAGGCCTGTCTACACAATGACCCACAAAATGACTGGCCTTGGCTTTGTGGGACTCCTGCTTCTAATCTTTGGTGCACTTGATACTGAATAACTTTTTCAGGCTCTTGCCTCCCTGGGAAAGAGGCATAACCTTTCCACTCAAGACACGCCTTCTTGACGCAGGAGAAATTGTTTACTTAAGAAGCCAGAAATTAGAAAAGCTTCACCAAGTTATTCTTTAGGAACCAAGTAAATAATCTGATGAGTTGACTCCTACTTTTTTTTGTAGCCAGGCTGGGATGTCTGTATAAACAGCCTTTCTAATGACAAGCTGGCAGCAGGAATTCTGGTCAGGAAGAGGAGAATCAGACAAATGTTTTTATTTCTCAGTCACCAACCTCACTCGCCTTCCCCTTCACTGCCCTTTCTCTGAACCGAGAGTAGAGTTTGATTGGGGCTTTGTTTTATGCCCTGGGCAAAAGTTTTGGGTCAGCTGAGGTCAGTTCTTATTTTATTTAAATCAGTGTGCCTTCCCTCAATCTCAAAGGAAAAACTTCAACAAAAATATATTTACACATAACACTCAGTTTTCACTGAGTTCTGTGTAGGCACAGGAGACCAGATTCTTATCCCTGGAGGCACTTAACCTCTTAAACAATGTTTTATCAACTTTTTTCAAAGAACTCCTACTTCTCCATAAATCGTCTCTGCTGCTTCTAATATTGACTCCAGAAGCTTGTGGGCTTTTGACATTTCCTGTAATTTTAATATGGACATTGTCTGAAATATACTTCAAGGAGATAGAATCACAGGCTGGAGAACATTCTATGTAGCATTAGTGGTCGGGAAGCCTGGTTCTAGTCCTGACTGTGCCATTAGGTATGAACCTGGGAAGATTCCTAAACCCCAAGCTCCTTATTTCAATAAACAGGGATTGAATACTATTTAAGATTTCTTGGACTCCCAAGATTTAATGATTCAATTGATAGAAACTGAGTGAAAATCCCAGACACAAAAATAAATTAAAATATAGATAATGGATTTATTTTGGAAGTCACAATTTCTATGCAGTTTAATAAACAGGAGGTATGTTAGCCAAAGCAATGGCTTTTCCAGTAGTTATTACAAATGTGAGAGCTGGACCATAAAGAAAGCTGAACACAAAAGAATTGATGCTTTTGAGTTGTGGTGCTGGAGAAGACTCTTGAAAGTTCCTTGGACTGCAAGAAGATCCAACCAGTCATCCTAAAGTAAATCAGTCCTGAATATTCACTGGAAGAAATGATGCTGAAGCTGAAGCTCCAATACTTTGGCCACTTGATGTGAGAGCTGAATCACTGACTCCTGATGCTGGGAAAGATTGAGGGCAGGAGGAGAGGGGGCAATGGAGGATGAGATGCTTGGATGGCATCACCAACTCAATGGACATGAGTTTGAGCAAACTCTGGAAGACAGTGAAGGACAGGGGAGCCTGGTGTGCTGCATTCCATGGGATTGCAAAGAGTTGAGCATGACTTAGTGACTGAATAGCAACAGCAATGTCTTTTAGAGCTATCAAAACTAAGAGTGACATTTAAGGGATACTTAATGTCATTAACAGAATTCTCAGTATATCAGAGCTGGAAGGAACCAGAGAGGTTTACATATCAAATCCAATCGTTTTATAGAGAAGAACATTGAGGCTTTAAGAGGAGAAGTGATTTGCTAATGCTGGTTGAAAAAAGTCATCCAGGATTTCCTCTTAGCTGGTTTTATTTATACTACCTTGACTCTTTACACTACTCAGAGGTATTCTTTACCATAAATGTTGCTAGTATTGTGCTTTAAATAATTCCAGCCTTTATAAATTCTGTTTAAAGCAAGCCCACTAGGCCATTCTTTCTCTTTCCCATTAGGATTATAACTATAAAGCAAGAGACAGTGTGACAGTTGATACCTGGTACATACATCCTAGGGATTTGAACATAACAGAGGAATCCGAAATGCCACCTATGTGAGGACACATGAATTCACATCTTTCATCCTTTATGTTGGATCTACAGATACCAATTATTGAGTGGATATAAACCTGAAAAATAATCTCTTGCCACAATTTTCCAAAGAATACCTTTACCCAAAGTATTTGGATAGTTGACATCCAAATTTTTTTTGAAAAATAAATAATCAAGATAGTTGGATTGAGACATTTATATATCAGTGTATGCATGTGTGTGCACAGGTGCTCAGTTGTGTCGAATTCTTTGTGACCCCATGGACTATAGCCACCCAGGCTTCCCTGTCTATGGGATTTTCCAGGCAAGAATACTGGAGTGGGTTGTCATTTCCTTTTCCAGGGGATCTTCTTAACCCAGGGATTGAACTTACATCTCTTGTGTTTCCTGAACTGGCAGATGGGTTCCTTATGTATCAATACTACATTAAAAAATACAAGATATAGGCTGTGTTTTGTATACATTCCCCCTAAATTTTACTGTTTGCAACATTCCCAGGACAACTCATCAAGTTTTAGTTTCAGAGTCTGCCACAAATAAGTATCTATTCTTCCTGATAATTTCTTGTTTTCCCTGCATTTGGAGGAGTGAAAAGTATCATATACATGAATTTCCAGGTAATTAGTATCTTTATAGAAATACAACCCTAGTTTTAAATTGATACTATTTGATGGAATATTCCATAAAATACATATTTTTTCTAACATTAGTCACAAATGTTTTTACATTTTCTATCTGATATGATAACTTTCCCGATAATAAGAAGCTTCTAATAGTAGCTCAGGAGCTACTGATGTGCATGGAGACATTTGCCCCTGAGTTTAGATGCAGGCAAGTGAACATTTTGTATTTTTCAAAGTATTCAGAATGGTCTTTTATTATTATTATTATTATTATTATTTGTGACTCTACACTTTATAGAGAGATGGTCCAGTGTGATTTTTTTTTCTTTTCTTTTAAAATTTATTTTTAATTGGAGGATAATTGCTTTACAATACTGTGTTAGTTTCTGCCATATATCAGTATGAGTCAGCCGTAGGTATACATCGGAATGGTCTTTTAATAAAAGTGCTATTCAATCATATAACAGAGTCCAAGCAAAATGACAAAACTTGAAATGCAGGTTTGTAGAAAACACTAGAATTAGACAGACACATAGACACATCCCTCCCCACC